>JAMWYP010000290.1:0-532864 GCA_025563575.1 Acacia pycnantha
TTGACATTGTAATTACGTATACAATGAAAGGAAAGAAAGAAAAGTAAAAAAAAAAAAAAAAAAAAAAAAAAAAAAACAAAAAAAACAAAAAAACAAAAAACAAAAAGAAAAAAAAAAAAAAAAAAGAAAAAGAAAAAAAAAAACAAGAGAAAAGAAAAAGAAAATACATAGAAAGGAATGTATATATGAGTAGAATAAAGTCTCATACATAGAGAACCATCACACTCAAGGTTTTGATTTCTTTGGTGCTTAGCCTCTTATTCCATACTATTACCTACCTTCACCCTAGCTCAATTACAACCTTTAATTACAAGCTCTCTTGATTTGTGCATGTATGTGTTATGAGAAAAGAGACGTAGAAGTTGAGCAGCTATGGTAGAACAAATTTCTTGAGTAGAATTTGAGCGATACACTTATTTACCTTAAAACACTTGAGAGATCTTTGATTGAGCGCATCATTTGAGAGATCATCTTTGTGATTAGCATCATTGATTGACACTGTGGGGGAATTTGATAATTGAATATTTTATACACTTATTTTTGTCTCTTGAATAATAATTTAGGACCCTTTAGCTAATAAATAATGGCTCTTATGTTTATTTGGGCCTTGGGCCTTTTATTGCATTTTAGCTATTTTTAATAATAAAATTCCAGTTTTGTGTTGCTTCACTATTTCTACCATAACTCTTGAACCAGACATCGGATTTGCCCTCATTTTTGTCTCATATTTCAGATGATTCAGAGAGCTACAATTGTTATGAAGTTAATACATCAAGAGCAAATTCGGTCAAGAAGAAGGTCAATTTTGGAGCCAAAGTCGGATGTACAATTCTGGATTTATTTTGGACCCGAATTTTGTAATTTAAGTCCAGCTTATATTTTATTTCTGTTTTGGGCTAAAACTATGAGAGCCCATTTCGTTTTAGGTTATTTTTAAGCATGGCAGCTGCCACAAACATATTCATTCACGTTTTGAACATTAGAGTGGATCAAAAACAAGTTTTCATTTTCTCTCATCCGTTTTTCCATTTCGCTTCGTGTTCTTCGCTCGCTTCGATTTTCCCAGCCATGATCGGCTAAACTCTTGCATTAACCCAACGATGAGGATTCCATGATTCATCCAGAGAACTCGTGCTTCAATCCGGTGAATCACTGGACTCGTTTTCATCTTATCGGATTCGATTTGAATAGTTCATATTAGATTTAATATTCTGGCTTGGTTCATCCCAAGGACTTAGTTCGGACTAGGTTATAGTGTTGCTGTGCGATTGCACGGGGCTGAGACGCCACCGTCCTGTGCATTCTAGGCGATCGTCTAGGCGAGGGAATCTCCGGATGAATGCGTAGATTTCATTCATCCGAACCAAACGTGGGTTAGTTATATTTTCACTCAATGATGGAGGTTGGAATCAATTCGCTGGTTGATCATCTTAATCACTGCTTATTTGATTCGCTTTGACTCGTTTATTGCACTTTGATTATGTTATTTCGCCTTGTTCTATTCGTTAAACCAAATCCCCCATTTTATCATCTCCGTTTCACTATGTTATTGAACAAGCCCGCCGCAAATTCGTTGGGAAACGACCCGTGTTCCCTAATTCTCGCAAATTGTGTTCGAACTTGGTTTATTTTGGAAGACACATAAAAATCTTTCCAACAAGTTGGTATTTCTTCAATTGTGACACGGAAAAACGTCCGAGATTACTCGTGTTCTGGGTAAGCTAATCGATAAGCTATCTGCCGCTTTAGCTAAAATTTAATGGTCCAACGTACTGTGACCGAGTTTCTTCCTCTCGAGCTGCCCCCATTGACACCAAGCACGGGAGATAACTTTAGAAATACATGGTCACGATATAAAACGTTAGAGGTCTCTCTTTTGTCAGATAGCTCTTCCGTCTACTATGTGCCGCTAGAGTCTTTCTGATCAAGACCGCTTCGCAGGCTTGCTCAAGCATATCCCGCCCAAGTAATTGCTTTTCGTGATTTAATCTGTCTCAAAGACAATGGTGATTGACACTTCCGCCCATACAATGCCTCGAACGGGCTATTTGTATACTAGCATGATAATCGTTGTTATATGCAAATTCAGCCTAGCGAAAGATGTTGATCCCAACTTCTTTGAAATCCAGGGGCACATGCTCGCAAAGATATCCTCCAAATGTCCGTATGGTTCTCTCTTGACACTCCGTCCTCCGTAAGGGTGATAAGCCGAATCGAACCTTAGCTTAGTCCCCATACCTTCATGTAATGCTTGCCGTGAACGGGATTTGAATCGTATCACGATCGGAGACAATGCTCTAGAACACCATGTAATCTCACTATCTCTTTGATATAAATCTCCGCCAATCGCTCCTGAGAATAGTGGATTGATGGGAATAAAGTGTGCTGACTTGGTTAACTCACAACAACTACCCAAATTGTATCATGATTTCTGATTTTGGGCACCTACCACAAAATCCATGGTTATGTTCTCCCATTTCCATTCCCAGCTCTAGTCCTTGCAAAAGACCAGGGTCGATTTGTTCAATCTTTACTTTCCGATGTGTCAAGCATTTGGCCACGATTCTCGCCACGCCTTTCTTCATTCCGGCCACCAAACCGGATTTCATATTCGGTACATCTTGACCATGCCTCGGATGTAGAGTGTATTACTCTTATGAGCCTCATCCATTATTTCCGCCTTTAATTCATCAATCGCGGTATGTAAACTCGTTTGTTTATACTCGACCAAACCACTACGTGATAGGTCATAGTCTTGGGTCTCACCTCGAGTGATCTTCTCACGATCTTTTGCCCAATCATCTTGCTTCGAGCTTTTTCACTTCATCTCTCGATCATACTCCCTTGACTCGCAAGAAGTGTAGCAAGATAGGCATCAAGAAAGGCACCCATGCATTTGGCTGGATAGATTCGTGATCCTCAAATCTTCCAAAGAAGCCGCTTCCTCTTGTATCATCATGTATGATACCTGCACTGTCTTTCTACTAAGAGCATCAAAGAATAACGTTTGCTTTACCCGATGATACTTGATCTCCGTGGTGTAATCTTTAATGAGTTCCATCCAACGACGTTGTCTCATGTTGAGTTCTCGTTGATCGAACAAGTATTTTAGACTCTTGTGTCACAATACACTTCTACGCTACACCGCATGTAATGCCTCCATATCTTCAAAGCGAACACGATAGCCGCCAGCTCTAGATCGTGTGTAGGATAGTTTAACTCGTGAGGTTTCAATGACGAGAGGCATAGGCCACCACCCCGCCCGCCGCATTAGGACACATCCCAATCCTTGCCCACCGGCATCACTGTGTAGACAACATAGGTCTCATCTCGGATCGGTGATAATCAATACCGTGCCGTAGTCAACCTCTCCTCGTACTGAAGCTCTCCTCACAATCATCTCCCATATAAAGGGTTGATTCTTCCTCGTAAGCTTTGTCAATGGTAGGGCAAGACGCGAGAAATCCCGTATAAATCTGCGGTAGTATCCCGCCGACTAGAAAACTATGGATCTCCTCCACAGCCTCTCGGCCGCTTCTGGCCTGGGCCTAATCGCCTACTTTGCTAGGATCAACCGCAACTCCGCTCGCTAGATATAACATGGCCTTAAATTTCACTTCCTGGCAGCCTAAACCCGCATTTGCTCTCAGCCTTAGCATGTGCTGCTTCTCCCCAGTATGCCTAACACCCTTCGCAGATGTTCTTCGTGCTCTTCTTTGCTCTTAGAATATATCAAGATGTCGCCCATGAACACCACCACAAATTGGTCTAGGTGTTGTCTAAGATACGGTTCATGTAATCCATGAATACCGCAGTGCATTTGTTAATCCGGCGGCATCACAAGAAATTCATAATGCCCATATCTGGTTCCCAAAGCCGTCTTGGGAACATCGCCATCCTTAACTCGCAATCGATGGTATCCCGAACGCAAATCAATCTTTGAAAAGATCGTAGAACTGCATAACCTGATCCAAAAGATCATCAATCCGGGAAGTGGGTACTTGTTTTTAACAATACCTTGTTGAGTTCTGCAGAGATCGGCGCAGCTCTGAACTTCCATCTTTCTTCTTTACAAAAGCACCGGGGCTCCCTACGGTGAAACGCTAGGTCGAATGAACCCCTTCTTCAAAAGCTCTTCCAATTGCTTCAACTCGCATCTCGTTAGGAGCCATACGATACGGCGCCTTTGATATTGATCCGTGCCGGCATCAAGTCAACGTTGAACTCCACTCTCTGATAGGAGGTAACTCCGTAAGATCCTCCGGAAATACATCAGAAAATCATTCACCACAGAATGTCTCTCGAAGTGAAAGGTCACTTCAAACTTGAACCGAAAAGAATACCATGAAAGCATGACATCCTTGCTTCACGCACCGATCGCCGTAGCGAGAGAAAGTTCAGTGCTCACTTCAACCTTTTCTCCAGAAATGATATCTCCTTTTTGCCACAACGATCATCGCACCGTTGGCCGTTAACTGGCCTGCATCGAATATGACGCGTCGATGCCGCGGAAGAGGTAGACGGATAAGATCCACTTTAGAAACTTCGTTCATCCACGATAGCGATTGCAATTCATACATGCATCGAAGCTAAAGACTTTACACCCAACGGTGTAGATACAACAAGATCAAATGGCAATCTACAGGCATGCAATCCTAAACGACTTGCACAATCATAGGAAATAAACTAGTGACTAGCACCCGAGTCATACAATGCTTCAAGTAGATTTCCATTGAGATAGATGGTACCTTGAACCATCTCCGGGGACTTCTTGGCCTCTGTATTTGTCAATGCAAAGATTCGGCCACTGACCTTCTCGGGGCAATCCCGGCTAATGTGTCCGGGCTTCGACACTTGAAACAGACTTGTTTCCCATCGCGATTGGCTCTGGATGATACTTCTTGCATTTAGGACACGTCACGGGATCCCATTCATCCAGGGTAATTTTGTTGCCCGGTTGGTAGGGTCTCTTGTTTCACCCCGGTTGTTGTTCCAAGGTGCCTTCCTCTTACGTGAGGAACCTCCGCGGTTGGAACCATCGCGACTTGAATTATTTCCGTCCACGGCTTGGAGTTTGCGCAATTCCTTCAAGTTGCGCTCTTGTCATTCTCTAGCAGATTCCACCGCTTTGGCCATCTTCGGAAATTGCTTTGAGACTAACCTTGCCCCGATATCATATTTCGGCCAGGTTACACGATCGGTTAGCCTTCCGGCTCTCATTTCGGTAGATTTTGGTATGATGAATACCGCGACAGTTGGTAAAGAAGCGCGAAGTAGTCGTCGAAAGACTCTCGGCTCCTTGCTTGATCTGCAGAATTCTTCTTCTTTAATTAAGCTGTAGCCGATGGAGGAAATGCACTGTTCATTGAAGCGCTCAAGGAACATCTCCCACGTAACGAGATCAAGGGCGAGTTGTGGAAACGCTCTTCCACCATCTATGAGCATTTCCCTCAAGCTTGTAAATTGCTAAGCTGGGCCATCCGATTTCAGGTGGCATTCCATGACTTCAAAAATCTTCTCAAGACTCGAAGCCAATCCTCGGCTAAGCTCACTCTCCCTCGGAAACCGGTGGTTTCAACTTGCGAAAATGGTTTACCCAGGTTTTCGATAGTCCTTCCTCTTTGTCAGTGTACGGGTGGTGATTGGGATGCATCGGACCCTTCGTGCTCTTCATCATTGTCATTGTCATCATTGTCATCATATTCTTCTTCATCATTGTAGTTTATTTTCTTCATTTTCTCGCTCCTCTTCCATTTGTCGTGCTTCCAATTGTCTTTGTGCCTCTGGTCTGTTGGTTCTGTCTTGCCGAGAAGAGCATCAATCGAACTCTTTGTTCTTGTAGAGTTCTACGCATCTCTTCAATTTCATCACGTCCGGGTTGATTCGGTTCATTGTTTCTTTCATCCTGAGGCTGTCTGCCTCTTCCTCTACCTCGGCCTCGACCACGGCCTCGGCCTCTTGGTGCACCGGCACCTCTTAGTATTGCCATGTTTTATTCCTTTTTCCTTTAAATGGTTATGACAAAATATGTAAACATTAGAAATGGCACAACAATTTGCACACCAAACATATATTCACATATATTCATTTCATAAGGTTAATACATATTGGTCATTCTAATCCTAATACAAGTCTTCTTTGTACAATCTCCTTATTCAAACGTATTTACAATATTCCAAAGTACTTGGAGATACAATCCAAACTTCCTAGTTTCTACAATCCACAGCTTCCTTGTCTTGATGCTTTTCTTTCACATGTAGAGGCGAACCAAGCACTTCAAATAGCGTAGGTGAATTCTAACTCCAAGAATGTTCGTTGATAATCCTTGCCCAAAAGCGGGTACAAGGGAAGAAGTACAAAGTGGAACGAATCCAAGCTGCGGGTGCATGTTGGTCACAATTGGCTTGATAATTTCCGATCAGGCTTAGAAACATCAGATATTTGCTTTGAGTATCGTGGGCGTAGTTCTCTACTTCAGCAAGGTAGTGTTCGAAAGCGAATGATTAATGGTGTATCATCGTCTGGGGACGTAATGATAGTCGTCAGGAGTTCGGCTACCTCATCGTCAGAAGTTGGATCTCGGGGTAGTTAAAGTTATCACCAACGAGAGGTGTGAGTTGAAGTAGGGCTTCTGGATCAATTTGGTCCTCTATCACTAGGTCATACAAAGTTGAGATGGGTTCGAGTTCCCCCTGCCCGGGTGATAAAGGGTTCGATTCTTTGTAGTAGTGGACTGGAGCGGTGGGGTCGGTATTCTCATAGTTTGGATTATAAGGGAACAGTTCAGCGTGGTGCGGACTCCAAGGTGGAGCGAGTTCGAGAATGGTTTGTGGATTCAGACTCATTTAGTTGCGCTTTGTAGGAATCCGACTCTTCCTCAATAGGATCTTCTTCTTCCATGGTCGGTAAGGATGGGTTATTCGAGGGTGCGAGTGCTAACGGAGGAATGGATCTCGGCGGGGCGTCTCAGCGTCCGTAATAGTTGTAGAATGGGTCTAGGACGGGCTCTTCGTCCCTGTTCATCTACACATTACACCAATGGCCTTATCAATACTCATTTTAAAAAATGTGCTCAAAGATAAAAGGCTTAAGAATCTAACTCAGTTATCCGAGCAGAATGGCCGGTAAGTGTCTACCATGGGGCCTCACCGGGTTAGCGGTGACTTATGGCACACCCACGTAGACTAGCCTTGCCTTCGGCACCAAACTGTCCGTGGTAACATAGTTAAATACTTGCCAGAAAGTTTTGCTCTGATACCATAAAATGTAACATCCCATGTTTGAAATGCGGAAATTTTTTTTTCAAACAAACAATCAGAGTGGAGAAATAGAGCGAAAGAGCATTTGGATTCTTAGCCAAAACAGCAACCATTGTGTAACATTGTATAGATTACTGATAGTCCTAATGTTTAGAAAGGAACAATGAGATAGAAGCAGAAAAGCGGAAAGGAATCGTAAAAGCGATAAAGATAGCTTGATCTTCGATTGCATGCCTACTCCGGTACTTGCCTCGATCCACGATCCGTGGTCCTCCCGACCACTGAAGCTACGGTGAGATTCAATTCAACGTATTGAATCTCGGAGTAACAATTAACCTCATACCCAAACAATACAAGTATACTGAGACAACGAGATATTTCTAGAGCTAATACAACGGTATATCATAAGCATACTAGAGATGCATGATCATTATGCCGACAAAACATAAGCACGAGCAATATGTAAAGCCCCATAAGGTAAATAACAACAACGGCTGCACTATTCACGATTGCCACGATAATTAGTCATGTCCTCGGCGCTAGGAAAACAAAACGGTGTTATCAAAACTATAACCCGTATAATTTATGTCGTATAACGGTCTACGAACATATCATTGACATATATGCATTTAAGAAGCACAAGATTAGTGTTCTGCATGCTGCGTCCGTACCTTCGTTGGCAACGTTAGGTACTCTGGCGGAAAACGTACTTTTACGGAGAAACGTGCAAGAATCCTACTGCACGTCGGCGGCGTGTGGCCCAGCAGAATCAACGTTTCAGATATCCTATGAGAATAATGTCACTTCCATTAGTAATTTGACATTATAAGCGGCATTTTAGGTAAAATTACCATTTTGCCCCTATACCCCTACTTGGCGGAATTTCGCGGCGCCTCCGCTACATAGGCTATTTTCTTCCCAAAATTTCGCCGAACTTCGGCGCATTTATGATTCTTGAAAATAAAGACTAAAATAGCCCTCCCATATGATACCCAAATCATAAAAATAAAGACTACTGACCTTACTATCTATTGAACTAAAGACTAAAACTAAAAGACCGAAAGACTTACCCGTTGAAGACTTCGTGAGAACTTCCCCGAGCTCTCTCTCTACTTTCTCTCCCTAGATTTTCGGCCAAGGCAAGAAATGAAGAGTGTGCAGAAATTTGAAGGAGGGGGGTATTTATAGAACGGAGGAATGATTTCGGTACTGTCGGATCAACTTTATGAGAAACGATGGGATCAGTTGAACCAAAACTTCTTGAAGAAGTTTTCTCTCCTCCCTTTCTCTCTCCTGGCCGACATCAAGGGCTGATGTGGCAGCCTCCCATTGGCCCAAAATTGATGACTAGGCGAGTTACTTTATGCCGGATCAAGCCGATTTTCCGATCGGTACCCGATTCGCGTAATTTCGGAAATATCTCAGAATTTTGGACAACCAGCTTTGAAGACCTTCTCTTCCATACTAGAAATGTCTATTCCAACTATTTTTTAAAATCCTATTCCGACTCTCCAGATAGGATCCGTTTCCTATATTTCATTTTACTATTCACCTTTGTATTATTTAATTAGAGTTTATTATTTTTAAAACTCTTATATTATTATTAAATTGTATTTTATTTTTCTTTCTTCTTTTTTTTTTCTTCTCTTCTTTTTTTTTCCAGCCCTAATTTCGTTTTTTTTTAATTTAATTTTTAATTTAATTATTTAATTATTTATTTAATTAATTTTTCCAAAAATTTCACAAAATTACCTAATTGGTCCATTCTTGTATTTAGGCCTAAAAATACCTAAACTCAACTATTTTTCATAAAAATTTCCAATTAATTAGTAAATACATTTTTACTAATTTTAAAACAAAAACCACCAACTTTAGGGTTTCATATAATTATTTGTGAATTTCCTTCACTTATGCTTAAGTAATTAGCCCAATATTACTTAATTACTTCATTATCACTTGTTGATAATTTTCTTAATTACTATGTCTCATTATCTTCATACTCTTGTATTAACATTAGTATTTTCATGAGTAAATACCCTTTTGGTCCCTGGAAAAACACGCTCTACCCATTTTGGTCCCTGAGTAAAAAAAATGTCATTTTGGTCCTTTTTAGGGAATAAAAATGATTTTTTGGGAATTTGTGAGGGATTAAAATGCCCACAAAAAATGACTAAAAGGACTAAAAGGGACCTTTTTTTACTGTTTAAGGACTAAAAATGACATTTTTTTACTCAGGGACCAAAATGAATTTGGATCTTTTTCCCATCAATTTTTCTCTGTTTTTTTTCTCCTCATTCAATAGCCGCCTTTGAATTAAAATTGAATGATTAAGATTTAATACTAGAATCTTAGTAAATTATATGGTATTAGTACATAAAAAATACAAAATGAGCTTACAAAATTTGACCTACAAATTCACAATTGTAAACTACCTGAAAATAAAAATAAATGATTTAATAAAGTTCTGAATCTTAACTGTTCATTTTGCAATCCACCAATGGGGATGAAAATGATGAAGAAAAAAAAAATATGGGGCTTCAAATTTTTTTAGACCTCTTCAAATTAAATTATTATATTGAACAGTTTAAAATATGAGGATGGCTTTCTGCCCTGACCACATGCATGGCACAAAAACTGCCACATGACATTTATTTAGTTGTTTGACTATGTTCATGAGTGCGCATGATAATTCTGAAAAAGTAGAAATTTTGAAACTTAAGATTATTAAAGGAAACCTTGACCAGAAGTGTTGTTTAGAAGCAATTTTCCCCTAGAAGTTTATAAAGAAGAGCAACAATTCAACGGTCAAGATTAATGGATAGGCAACATTGCTACGTTTTCAAACTTCCGGGTCAAAAATGAGAAAAAAAAAACTTTTGGGTGACTAGTACTCTTTAAGCTAAACTTCCATGGCGAAAATGGTATTTAACCCTTATTTTATTGTCAACTTCAAAATCTCGACTAGCTTTCTTTTTTCTCTGTTGTGGAAGATCAAATGGAACACGGAAACCTTTCGAAACATAAACAAGTAGCTAATTAACAAGGCCTGCAGTACTGTATAGTTTTTTAGTAATTCACGTGTCATTATTATTTTGAAACTTCAACCCAGGCAGACACACAAGATCACAGATGGTCTACGAATCCACTATGCTTATTTACTCTTGAAAATTCAAGTGTGTATTCAAAAGGACTAAATTATATGTCCCTTAAACTTTTTGTGCATATATAACGCCTAAAACTTTTAAGCTGTGTGTGGATAAGGGATCGATGATAGGGGATTCATAGAAAATTTCAAAAGTTAGAAAGATTATCTGTACATGGTCCGAAATTCTGGAGGTTCTATATAATTAAACCACAAAATTACTCTTCAACCAAATATAAATTGATTCAACACGACGAAAAAGATTTAGTTTCATAGCCCGCCACCCATTATGATGATTTTGAAATTTCCACATACCCCTTCTTATCCAATTAGTCATTTTTTCACAATTTACATTTTTGTTTTACTAATTTTGATCCCTTCAAACCGCAGTCTACCCAATTAGAAAGAGAAAGTCATAATAATGGGCAATCAATTAGCCTATTATTAATTGATCAAATAGGATCTACTAGTTATTAATTAATCTCCAGTTCCAAGAACTACACGCCTACACAATTTTTCCACACCAAAATCCCTATAAATTCCTCTCCACAACCTGCCATTTCTTCATCAAACACACCACACGGCAAACACACAATGGAGTTATCATCCAAGCTTTCAGTTTCTTTCTTCTTCTTTTTCTTTCTCTTTGCCCTCATAGCCAATGCTCAAGATTCACCACAAGACTATGTCAATGCCCACAACGCAGCAAGATCACAAGTGGGTATTCCTCACATAGCGTGGGATGATACTGTCGCCGCTTTTGCACAAAACTATGCTAACCAACGCAAGGCTGATTGCCAGCTTGTCCACTCCGGTGGTGGCGGCAAGTATGGTGAGAACCTCGCATGGAGCTCCGGTGACATTAGTGGAGTTGACGCTGTGAAGATGTGGGTGGATGAGAAGGCGTTTTATGACTACAATAGTAACTCGTGTGCCGCTGGGAAACAGTGTGGGCACTATACTCAGGTGGTGTGGAAGAACTCGGTTCGTGTTGGTTGTGCTAAAGTGAGGTGTAACAATGGAGGAACTTTCATTGGCTGCAACTATAGTCCTCCTGGAAACTATAATGGAGAAAGACCTTACTGATCGATCGATGATGACGGCTTGTTCCAAATAATTTGCTTGAAGTTAGTTGAATAAGGGAAATAGTGAAGTGGCTTAATAGTCTAATGGTATCAAAGTTTCCTTGTAAAATAGGTTTGATCTTGCTACTATTTTCGTATCAATAGTGCATGTTTCTTTCTGTTATTTACTTTCCAAACCCTAGGATTACGTAATCAATACAATGTTACACAATGGTTGATGTTTTGTTATGATCAGTTACTCTTTCGCTCCATTGCTCGACTCTGATTGAAAAAAAAAAAATTCCGCGTTTCAAAATGGGATGTTACATTTTTGGTATCAGAGCAAAACTTTCTGGCAAGTATTTAACTATGTTACCACGAACAGTTTGGTGCCGAAGGCAAGGCTAGTCTTCGTGGGTGTGCCAATCGGTCGCCGTATTAGTCGGTGAGGCCCCCATGGTAGACACTTACACAGCCATTCTGTCGGTAACGGAGTTAGGTTCTTAAGCCTTTCAATTTTGAGCACTTTTTTTTTAAAATGAGTACGATAAGACCACCGGTGTAACGTTTAGAGATGGACAGAGATGAACCCCCACACGTACTCGTTTTCATTTTGGGAGATGGAGGCAAACGGCGCGTAAATCGGTGAATACGAGAGATGGTGGGGCGTAGACTAAATCCCGATCCCACCTACCCTCCTCCAGAGCCCGAACTAGCCTTCATGACTCACCCAATCCAAATATCTGTCGAAAGCCTGCTAAATGATATGGAGATCGGAAATCATCCTACTCCTGAAGAAACTAATCCTGAAGCCCCGAGTGACTACTACAACAACATACCGGGATACAATCCTCTGCCAAACCCTGATGAAGCTATAAACCAACCGGAGCCGGAAGATCACTTTGAGCAGTTTCCTTGGAATTCAAACCATGAGTACACAGATCCCACAGTCCCCAGTCACTATTTCAGTACATCTGAACCATCCTATCATCCTGCCTCAGTAAATTCTGACCTCGAATCTCTTAGTCCTGACCAGAACGACCTAGAGATTGAAGACCAAGTTGTACCGGGAAGCCCTGTTGGGTCAACCCACTCCTCAGTTGATGACAACTTTGACTACCCTGACATCCAACTTTTTGATGATGAGGAAGCCGGACCTGAAGACTACCATTACGTCCTAGACGATAATACACCATTAATTATTCGTTTAGAGCACTATCTTGTTGAAGCTGAGAACCACACCGAAACCGTTCAAGGCAAATATCTGGTGTTCCTAAGCCTGATCAAGAGTTATCAAGCCGTCTGTAACCAACATTCACCCGCAGATTGGATTCGGTCCACTCTGTATTTCTTTCCCTGTACCCGCTTTTGGGCAAGGTTTATCAACGAGCTGTTAGACGACGGACCCATTCTAGGTGTCAGTATTCACCTTCGTTACCTGAAGAGTATGGTTCGTCTGTACATGTAAAGGGAAAGCGTCAGTGCAAGGAAGCTGTGGATTGTAGAAACTAGGAAGTTTAGTTTATATCTCCAATTACTTTAGGGGATTGTAAAATACGTTAGAATAAGAGAGATTGTGAAATATGGCTTGTATTAGGATTAGACTGACTGATATGTACAAATTTTATGGAATGAATATATGTGAATATATGTTTGGTGTGCAAATTGTTGTGTCATTTCTAATGTTTACATATCTGGTATAATCTTTTAAAGGAAAAAGAATAAAACATGGCCATCATAAGAGGTCTTGGTGCACCAAGTGGAAGAGGCCGAGGCCGAGGTCGGCCGAGGTAGAATAGGAGGCGATGTGCCTCAGGATGAACGAAACCAAGTACCGAATCAACCCGGACATGAGGAAATTGAAGAAATGCGTAGAACTCTACAAGAACAAAGAGTTATGATTGATGCCCTCTTGGCGAGACAAAACCAACAAGACCAGGAGGCACAAAGACGAGCTTAGACGCACGGCAACACGAGGACGAACGAGTAAATGAAGATGACAACAACAATGACGAAGAAGAGTATGATGACAATCGTAATGATGAACGTGATGAAGAGCCTGAGGGGTCTGAGAGATCCCAATCACCACCCAGGCACGAACAAAGAGAGAGAACCACTGAGAGCTGGGTCAACCAGTTCTGCAAGCCAAGCCACCCGGCTTCGGGAAAGAATGAATTAGGCGAAGATTGGTTGCTAAGTCGGAAAAGATTTTAGAAGTTATCGAGTGCCCGGGAAATCGGAAGGCACTGCTGGCCATTTACAAGCTAGAGGGCGATGCCCACAGATGGTGGAAGAGTGTTTCCACAACCCTGCCAAGCCCTGTTACGTGGGAGATGTTCCCTGGAGCAATTCAACGAACAATATTTCCCTCCCTCGATACGGGTGATTAAGGAGGAGGAGTTTCGCAGATCCGGAAGGAAACGAAGAATCATTCGACGATTACTTCGCACGTTTCACCAACATGTCCCGATACTCTTCGTATCTGAAGAGCAATGTGAACGAAAGCTGGAAGGCGAACCGATTGGTGAATGGGCTGAAATATGACATAAGGTCAAGACTGGTATCACAACAGCTTCCCTAGAATGGCCTAAGCAAAGTGGAATCCTGCAGAATGACTGAGCGCAACCTGAAAGAACTGCGCAAATCCCGAAACCAGGAAGGTAACAATGCTGGTCGCGGTGGATCAAACCGCGGAGGTTCTTCACAGAAGAGGAAAGCGCCTTGGAGCGACAACCGAGGCGGGAACAAGAGACCCTACCAACAGTATAGTCTCAGACAGTCGGGATCCCAGACGTGTCAAAATGCAAGAAGTACCATCCAGGAGCCAACTGTGATGGGAAACAAGTCTGTTTCAGATGTCAGAAGCCTGGACACATTAGTCGGGATTGCCCCGAGAAAGCTACAGAGGCGAGACCTCAGAACGCTGGCCGGATCTTCGCATTGACAAACTCAGAGGCCAAAAAGTCTCCAGAGATGGTCCAAGGTATCATCTATCTCAATGGAAATCGATTGCAAGCATTGTATGACTCGGGTGCTAGTCACTCGTTTATTTCCTATGATTGTGCGAATCGCTTAGGGTTGCATGCCTCTAGATTACCATTTGATCTTGTAGTATCTACACCGTTGGGTGTAAAATCTTTAGCATCTGATGCATGTATAAATTGCACTGCTAACGTGGATGGACGAGTTTCTAATGTGGATCTTATCCGTCTACCTCTTCACGGCATCGACGTCATATTCGGTCTGAACTGGCTGACGGCCAACGGCGCGATGATCGACTGTGGCAAGAAGGAGATATCATTTGCTGGAGAAAAGGTTGAAGTGAGCCTGAACTTTCTCTCCGCTACAGAAGCTGATCGATGTGTGAAGCAAGGATGTCATGCTTTCATGGTGTTCTTTTCAGTCAAAGCAGAAGCTGACCTTTCACTTCAGGATATCCCGGTGGTGAATGAATTTCCTAATATATTTCTGGAGGATCTCACTGAATTACCTCCTATCCGAGAAGTGGATTTCAACATTGATCTGATGCCTGGTACCGGATCAATATCAAAGGCGCCGTATCGGATGGCTCTGAACGAGATACAGGAGTTGAAGAAGCAGTGAAAGAGCTTTTAAAGAAGGGGTTCATTCGACCCAGTGTATCACCGTGGGGAGCCCCAGTGTTATTTGTAAAGAAGAAAGATGGAAGCTTCCGACTCTGCATTGATTACGGTGAGTTGAACAAAGTGACTGTCAAAAACAAGTACCCACTTCCCGGATTGATGATCTTTTGGATCGGTTATCCGGTTCCACCGTTTTCTCTAAGATTGACTTGCGTTCGGGATACCATCGGCTGCGAGTTAAAGATGGTGATGTTCCCAATACAGCTTTCTTAACCAGATATGGGCATTATGAATTTCTTGTGATGCCTTTCGGATTGACAAATGCACCTGCGGTATTCATGGATTACATGAACCGTATTTTCCGACAACACCTAGACCAATTTGTGGTGGTGTTCATTGACGACATTTTGATCTACTCTAAGAGCAAAGAAGAGCACGAAGAACATCTGAGAAAGGTGTTAAGCATACTCAGGGAGAAGCGACTCTACGCTAAGCTGAGCAAATGTGAATTTTGGCTGCCGGAAGTTAAATTTCTGGGCCATGTTATATCTAGCAGCGGAGTTGCAGTTTATCTAGGCAAGGTGGAAGCAGTTCTGGTGGAAACGGCCGAGATCGTGACGGAGATCCGAAGTTTTCTTGGTCTGGCGGGATACTACCGCAGATTCATACGGGATTTCTCGCGTCTTGCCCTACCATTGACAAAGCTTACGAGGAAGAATCAACCCTTTGTATGGGGAGACGACTGTGAGGAGAGCTTTCAGAGTATGAGGGAGAGGTTGACTACAGCACCGGTGTTGATTATCCCCGATCCAGATGAGACCTATGTTGTCTACAGTGATGCCAGTGGGCAGGGATTGGGATGTGTCCTAATGCAGCAGGGCAGAGTGGTGGCTTATGCCTCTCGTCAGCTGAAGCCTCACGAGTTAAACTATCCTACACACGATTTAGAGCTGGCGGCTATCGTGTTTGCTTTGAAGATATGGAGGCACTATCTGTACGGTGTAACCGTAGAATTGTACTTGTGACCACAAAAGCTTAAAGTACTGTTCGATCAACGAGAATGGATGGAATTGATTAAAGATTACAACCTGGAGATCAAGTATCATCCGGGTAAAGCGAACGTTGTTGCTGATGCTCTTAGTAGAAAGACGGTGCAGGTGGCATACATGATGATACAAGAGCAGAAACTGCTGGAAGATTTCAGAGATCTGAATCTATCCAATCAAATCTGCATGGGTCTGCACGCACCAGCTGATGCCTATCTTGCTACTCTTCTTGCAAGTCATGGGGAGTATGATCTGAGAGACGAAGTTGAGAAAGCTCAGAAGCAAGATGATTGGGCAAAAGAGATTCGTGAGAAGATCACTCAAGTGAGACCCAAGACCATGACCTATCACTTAGTGGTTTGGTCGGTATAAACAATGAGTCTACATACCGCCGGTTGATGAATTGAGGCGGACGATAATGGATGAGGCTCATAAGAGTAAGTATACTCTACATCCGTGCATGGTCAAGATGTACCAGAGTATGAAGTCCGAACTTTGGTGGCCCGGAATGAAGAAAGATGTAGCCGAGTACGTGGCCAAATGCTTGACCTGTCAGAAAGTAAAGATTGAACACCGTCGACCCCCTGGTCTTTTGCAAGGATTAGAGTCAGGAATGGAAATGGGAGAACATAACCATGGATTTTGAGTATCCACTACTCTCCGGAACGATTGGCGGAGATTTATATCAAAGAGATAGTAAGATTACATGGTGTCCCTAAGAGCATTGTCTCTGATCGTGATACACGATTCAAATCCCGTTTCTGGCAAGCGTTACATGAAGGTATGGGGACCAAGCTGAAGTTCAGTTCGGCTTATCACCCACAAACCGACGGTCAATCTGAAAGAACCATACAGACGCTGGAGGATATGCTGCGAGCATGTGCCCTGGATTTCAAAGGAAGTTGGGATCAACATCTTTCGCTAGCTGAGTTTGCATATAACAACAGTTATCATGCTAGTATACAAATGGCCCCGTTCGAGGCATTGTACGGGCGGAAGTGTCAATCACCATTATGCTGGACAGATTCGTCCGAGGAGCAGTTACTTGGGCCGGATATGCTTGAGCAGACCTCTGAGCAAATCGCGCTAATCAAGAAGAGACTCCTAGCAGCACATAGTAGGCAAGAGCTATGCGACAAAGGAGGAGACCTCGACGTTCTATGTCGGCGACCATGTATTTCTTAAGTTATCTCCCGTGAATCGGTGTCGGCGAACGCTTAAGAGGAAGAAACCGAGTCCACGGTACATGGGACCCTTTGAAATTTTGGCTAAGCACGAGAAGTAGCTTATCGATAGCCCTACCCCGAATCGAGTAATCTCGACGATGTTTTCCACGTGTCGCAATTAAAGAAGTACCAACCAGACCATGATCATGTCATCGAATACGAGGACATTGAAGTACGGCATGATAATACCTTCATAGTCGAGCCGGAGCAGATCATCGATCACAAGGAGAAACGGCTCAGAAATAAGACCATACTGACAGTAAAGGTAGTCTGGAAGGGTTTGTCACCCGAAGAAGCGACTTGGGAGACCGAGAAAGACATGAAAGAGAAGTACCCAGAGTTCATAGCCCGAAGTTTAGTTAGGATAGATTAAATTTCGAGGGCGAAATTTTGTTTAAGGGGGGAGAAATGTAATACCCAGATTTTATTATCTGGAATATTATGAATAAATTGGATATTTATGATAAGTGAAATTAATGTCTCCTGACTTGTGTGAATTTAGCCTATTATTCTAAGTTGAAATTCTGTAGGAAATCAGGGAATTTAAGGGCCTAAGTGCCAAAATGACCAAAATACCCCTGGGAAGGGTAAAAGACTTAGGAAAATTATGAAAAATCCTAAAAGGCAGTAAAATGACCAAGTGAATTAGGAGAATATATTATCTCTAATTATGGTAATTTAATAAATTATGAACTTGGAGAAATTGTATAAGAATATCCAAAAAGTAAGAAAAAGACCATAATACCCTCGCAAACTATAGAATAATGCAAGAGGCATGGAAATTCTAATATCAATGCAAGAGTATAAATGAAATAAGGTGTTCTAAGTAGGAAAATTATCAACTTGTGATAATTAAGTAATTAAGTAATATTGGGCTAATTACTTAAGCATAAGCAAAGGAAATTCACAAGTAATTATGTAAAACCCTAAAATTAGTGGTTTTTGTTTTAAAATTAGTAAAAACATGTTTACTAATTAATTGAAAATTTTGGAGAAAAATAGTTGAGTTTAGGTATTTTT
The DNA here is from genome assembly GCA_025563575.1 of Acacia pycnantha. NCBI lineage: Eukaryota > Viridiplantae > Streptophyta > Magnoliopsida > Fabales > Fabaceae > Acacia > Acacia pycnantha. The sequence continues at coordinate 18,360 of JAMWYP010000290.1, forward strand.
AGGCCTAAATACAAGAATGGACCAATTAGAAAATTTTGTGGAATTTTTGGGAAAAATTAAATAAGTAAATGATTAAATAATTAATTAAAAAAAAATAATAAATAAATATTTATTAAAAATAAAATAGGGCCAGCCGAAATTTTGGCCAAGAAAAAGGAAAAACATAAATATATATGTATATATAAGTATTTATGCAACTTGCAAATATAATATAATATAATTAATTAAAAGTAAAAAATGATGAATAGTAATTTAATAATTAGGAAACGGATCCTATCTAGAGATCTAGGAATGGGATTTCCAAAGTCGTGGTAAAATATTGATCGGTGGAATTTTATCTTCCGTTAGACTCTTCCTAAGTTAATTCGAGGCCGATTGTGCATTTTCCTAATAAAACAAAATAGGGAAAAATGTAGATAGGCACATTTTTGGATATGAATAAAATAAATTCTAACTCAACATCTAGGAATGAGTTTGAATTTATTTGGACATATTTGGAATCGTGAATTTTTCAAGAAGTTGATGATTCCGTAAATGCGTTCAAACCGGACGTGTTCGGACACGTTTTCGAGAAAACTTCAACTGGACTGTTGGAACCTCAGTAAGAGACCGAAATCTAAGTTAAATTAGATATTATTGATGAGGAAGAGAAGATCTTCGAGTTATAAATTCAGAAGTTTGAGATTTCTCCGAAATGACGCGAATTGGGTACCGATCGGGAAATTCTATTAGACCGGCTTAAAGCAAACCAAGTCACCATTTCTGGACCAATCTTTGGCTGCCACATCACCCAAGTATGTCGACCAAGAGGCATTGGTGGTCAAGGATTAAACACCATTTTTGTGTTGATTTTCCAAGGTTAAGAACAAATTGGAAAATGCCTTATATGTCCTTAGGTTTTTCTATAAATAGGTAGCCATGCTCTTCATATTTCTTCACACCATTCCTCCTTCCTTTGGCCGAAATTCTAGAGGGAGAAAGTAGAGAGAGAAGCTCTGGAAAAAGTTCTGCAGAAGTCTTCAACGGGTAAGTCCTTCGGTCTTTAGCTTTTTAAAGTAGCGTAGTCTTTGGCGAAATTCCGCCAATTAGGGGTAGAAGGGCAAAATGGTAATTTTTACCTAGAATGCCGATATAGTATCAAATCACTAATAAAAGTGATATTACTCTTATAGGACGTCGAAATCCTAATTTTTCGTCGTCGTTACTGCCTAACGTGCACGTGTCGGACAAACCGTTTCCGTCGAAAGTACGCTTCGCGTAAACATCTACGTACGTCAACGAAGGTACGGACGCATACTGTAACACTAATCTTGTGCTGCTTAAATGTATATATGTCAAAGATATGTTCGAGACCGTTATACGATAGCTTTATACGGGTTATGTATTGTAATACCGTTATGTTTTCCTAGCGCCGAGGACACGAGTGAGTATCGTGGCACCGGTGAATAGTGCAGTCGTTGTTGTTATTGTTTACCTTATGGGGCTTTACATATTGCTTTGTGCTTATGTTTTGTCGGCATAATGATCATGCATCTATTGTATGCTTATGATATACTGTTGTATTAGCTCTAGAATATCTGTTGGCTGTATACTGTGTTGTTTGGGTATGAGGTTAACCGTTACCTGAGATTCAATGAGGTGAATTGAATCTCACTGTAGCTTCAGATCCTGGGAATACGGATCGAAGATCGAGGCAAGCAGCAGTAGACGTGCAGTTAGAGACCTATCTATCTTTCCGCTTTCGTTTCTTTCTCGTTATTTACTTTCCCAACCCTAGGATTACTGTAATCAATACAATGTTACACAATGGTTGATGTTTTGTTATGATCAGTTACTCTTTCGCTCCATTGCTCGACTCTGATTGAAAAAAAAAATTCCGCGTTTCAAAATGGGATGTTACATTTCCTCTCTAGTAGCATTTCAATACATATATGTGTTAGTCTAAGGTTCTAAAACACTTGACCCGCTCTCTCAAGTCAAAATCAAGTTTCTCTTCTCATTAAAATGCACAATCTCTTGCTACAATTAATGAGAATCAATATTTAAGCAACAACCCTAATGTGACCATGCAAGGTTAGTAAATATATCTCTATTTTACCAACAAACCATCCATTTATCAAGTAAACTTCAAGACAAGCATGATTTCAATCAAGTTCTACACCTAGATTAGCTCTCTCAAGTCAAAACCTAAGTGAATAAATAATCTAAATGGAGGCCAATCACTTAGAAGCATTAAGCCAAGGTTGAAATCAACACATATATATATTAATCCACCAAAAGAGAGGAATATTCAAGTATTAATCCATACAAAGGGTCAAAAGAACCCTAGAATGAAAGATTTAGCTACTCATGTTCAAATACAAAGAGAGTCTAAGCAAAGATACTGAATACATGAAGATTGTAAGAGGAGAAGAGGAGAAAAGAGGAAGAACCAAAGTGAAATCCCCAAAAATCTCTTCTAGGTTGAGCCCCAAGCCTCCAAAAGCTCCAAGATCTCTCTCCCAAGCTCTTCTCTTGTGTGCCCACTTGTTCCCTTGTGCAAAAGTGTGTTTTTCGGCCCTTCCCTTTAGGTTAAATAGGGTTTTTATGTTTCTAATGTGAAAACGCGCAGCTGTACTTTTGCACTTTTTCACGAATGGTTGCGCCAGTGGTCCACTTTCCGCGGCCGTCGGCTGCGGCCATGGCCCACTTTCCGCGGCGGGTCGGGCCGCGGCCGCTGTACTGTGTTCCTTCTAACTTTGTATTACTTCACTTCCTTTATTTCTTCCCTTGTTTCTTGGTTCTTATAGAGCTTCAAAACTTGACTCCATCCTCCTACAAAGGAGAAAGGAATTATCAATTCTCACTTGAATTACAAACTCTACAAGATATAACAAGAATTTCTTTGATTTTCCTTGATACTTTGATATGCACATTTTCTTCTATACACTTCATTTTCTATGCATACTTAAATCCCAAAATAGGTAAAAGAGACAGAAAAATGTTGGAATATTGTCAATTTCTAAGAGTTAACAATTTTGTATTATGATCATATGTTATGTGTTATGTTGTGCTGGAATGACAATAAATTTATACTTACGTCTGTCAAAGTATCTTGTTTGTCTTGTTTAGAATCATGAGTTTAAAGAATGAATATAATAATCTTTTCAAATTTTCTGAGAAGTTTATACAGTTGGAGAAAGATATGTAGGAACAATAACGAACAAACGTCTTGTTCAATTAATAATCACCAAAATCTTTACATACATCCCTCCCCGACGCTTCCCATTTTCTCATCTCTTATTTTTTCCATCAAACAATCTATTGATAGAATAACAATATGATGTATATAAATATATTTAAAAGAAGAAAGTTGGTTAGAGTTAGTTAACAAGTCCTTAGGCCTATAAACAAGAGTGTTTGGATAAGTTTTCCCCTTCTATCTCCCTCGTCTGCCATTATGATTATTTTGAAAATTTCACCCCTTCCTATACAAACCTAAGTAGTCACTTTTTACCATTTAACGACTTTTTTAACTAATCAAGGTTCCTTCAAACCTCACAGTCTACCCAATTAGAAAGAGATGGTAATAAGAATCGGATATCGATTGATCTATTAATTAATTAAATAGGATCTACTTGCACTTTATCGATAATATTGGGAATAATTGATTATTTCAACTTCTCGATAATATTTCAAGGCCCTTTATCGATAACATTGGTCAATTATTAATTTGGAAGCTGGTTAATAATTTTTACGAGAAATATGGAGGATATAAATGTTTCAAGTTTTTTATATCTTTAATCTACATATAATCGATATTATTCATGATGATAGACTTTTGAAAAAGATTTATTTCCTAGGTTTAGAAAATTTTATTTTTCTCAAAATATATTACTATTTTTACGTTAAGTATAGGAAGGTTAAAATTAATAAGTGGAAAATGAAATCTCAAGGCGTTGAAAAAGTTATGCTGACACCAACAAACTATTAGTTGATGTGATAAGCGGTATTATTCCATAAGGAGGATAATATAGGTTGGGTAACACTCTTGTTGAGAGATGTGGAAATCTTTTATGCTCTAAGTTTCAAAAGAACTCAACCATTGTATAATAAAAAATCTATACGATGATTGTATATATGCCAAAGGTTTCGCAACATGAATTGAAAGTTGATATAAAAAATTCTTGTTTCTTAAACAAGTGGCCGTGAATTTGGATCTTTTTCCCATCAATTTTTCTCTGTTTTTTTCTCCTCATTCAATAGCCGCCTTTGAATTAAAATTGAATGATTAAGATTTAATACTAGAATCTTAGTAAATTATATGGTATTAGTACATAAAAAATACAAAATGAGCTTACAAAATTTGACCTACAAATTCACAATTGTAAACTACCTGAAAATAAAAATAAATGATTTAATAAAGTTCTGAATCTTAACTGTTCATTTTGCAATCCACCAAAGGGGATGAAAATGTTGAAGAAAAAAATATGGGGCTTCAAATTTTTTAGATCTCTTCAAATTAAATTATTATATTGAACAGCTTAAAAATATGAGGATGGCTTTCCGCCCGACCACATGCCGTAATACCCTAAAATCGACTTAGGATAAATATCAAAAATTGGGAAATGTACCTATTGAAAATAGGTGAATATGAGGTCTCAAACACCTTGTATTGAGTTTACCTTGTTGTTAGGTAGTTTCCTTGAAATTAGAAAATTTGCAATTAGGTCCCTAAAACGTTTGAAATTTTGCAAATAGGTCCCTAAATACATTATGGGTTATAAATACCCCGTGAAAGCAATAAAAGAGGCAAGTAAATATCTATTTGAAATAGGGAAGGATATTTTCCCTAATTTAGGTAATTTATTATGATACAAACTTGGAGAAAATGTAGAAGAATACTCAAAAAGTAAGGAAATGACCGAAATACCCCCGTAAGTGCTAAGATAATGCAGAAGACATGAAAACAAAGATGTCAGTGCTATAATTATAAGGTAATGAGGCATTCTAATTAAGAAAATTATCAACTAATGATAATAAAGTGATTAAGTAATTTCTGGCTAATTACTTAAGCCTGAGCAAAGGAAATTATGAAATAATTATGTAAAGCTCAAAAATTAGTGGAAAATGGTTTAAAATTAGTAAAAATATATTTACTAATTAATTGGAAATTTTTGTGAAAAATAAGTGAGTTTAGGTATTTTTGAGCCTAAATACAAGAATGGACCAATAAGAGAATTTTGTGAAATTTTTAAATAAAATTGAATTAAGTAATTAGTTAAATAATTAAATAATTCATGGAAAAATTTACAAATCCAAAAATTTGGGGCTGCCGAAAATTGCTCAAAAAATTGAAGATAAGAGTGAAAGTTTAATATCTAGATATTTGTTTTAATTAAGCACATGTTTTATTATTGTATAATATAATTAAAAAGGATGAATAGTAATTTAATATATAGGAAACGGATTCTATCTAGGGATCCAAGAATAGGACTTCCAAAGTCAAGGTAAAATATTGATCAGTGAATTAGAGAGAGGTTTTAGAGAGAGAAGCCTGGGGAAATCTGCAATAAGCTCTGGGTAAGTTTTTCGGTACCTAAGCTTTCATAGTTCTTTCGGTAGATAGGGTAGAAATGCTAGTTTAGTCTTTAATCTTCCAAGTATGATTAGATATCATATGTTAGGGGTATTTTAGTCATTATTTTGAAAATATTGGTAGGGTCAAAGTTCTGGCAAAATTTTGGAAGATTAGAGTTAAAATAGCGAAGCTGGCAAAATTCCGCCGACTAGTAAGGGTAGGGGCAAAATGGTAATTTTTACCTAAAATGCCTGTTATGATGTAAATCATTAATTAATATGATTTATATTCGAAAATAATGTTGGAGTAGGAGTTATGTTGAAATTTTGGAAAATTAAAGTCAAAGTAACGAAGTGCTGGCAAAATTCCGCCAATTAGGGGGTCAGGGGCAAAATAGTCATTTTGACTAAAAATGTTCGTCGTAATGCTAGATCCTTAACAAGTACATTGTTATGTTGATAGGATATCCATAATCACGAACCGCTGTCAGGAAATACTGTTTTCTGTCAGAAGTACCGTTTTCCGTAAAACGTGCCAGAATTCCGTCAACGAAGGTACGTTCGCGTACTGTAACACTAACTCTGATATTTATTGTATACATATATGTGATATGTGTATTGTATGTGATAGATGATGACTTTATGTCTGTTGTGTGTTTATGTACTTGTTAGAGTATGTACTTCCGCGCATCGGTAACCTTAACTCGATATTTATGGTATGCGTGTATGTGCTATGTGAATTATATGTTATGTATTGTTTTTATGATTGCTAGGTAATGGGATACGCATGTTAGAGGCCTAGGTGCCGCCAGATACGGTTGTTAGGGGCCTATGTGCTGCCAGGATCAAGAGGCCTAGGTGCGCTAGGGTTACACCGCAGGGGGCCTATGTGCCAGGGATACTGTTTGGGAGATGCTTGTACTATGTGCTTTTATACTATTAATTTTCGTGTTTGTCTGTAGTCCATATACTGTATATGTAGATATGAGGTTGACCGTTACCTGGGGTCCGATTGCAATGGACCTCAGCTCTCCATATAGCTTCAGGATCGGGAGGACCGAGGGCCGAGGAGAAGAGTAAGCAGTTCGTGTAGAAGTTCCGGCTGACGATTTCCTTTTGTTGTTCCGGGAGAAGCTTTCCTTTGTGTTGTATCTCACTTTGAACCACGCGGTTACTATACCGCTGTTGTAATTAGCCAGACTTACGGCGTTTTATATATACATATCAGTTACTCAATCGCTCCGGTGCTCTACTCTGATGATTTTAAATGAAAAAAAAAATTGTACTGCTTTTGCAAAGTTGGGATGTTACACATGCATGTCACAAAAACTGCCACATGAACATTTATTTAGTTGTTTGACTATGTTCCTGAGTGCGCATGATAATTCTGAAAAAATAGAAATTTTGAAACTTAAGATTATCAATGGAACACTCGACCAGAAGTGTTGTTTAGAAGCAATTTTCCCCTAGAAGTTTATAAAGAAGAGCAACAATTCAACGGTCAAGATTAATGGATAGGCAACATTGCTACGTTTTCAAACTTCGGGGCAAAAATGAATCAAAAAAAACTTTGGGTGACTAGTACTCTTTAAGCTAAACTTCCATGGCGAAAATGGTATTTAACCCTTATTTTATTGTCAACTTCAAAATCTCGACTAGCTTTCTTTTTTCTCTGTTGTGGAAGATCAAATGGAACACGGAAACCTTTCGAAACATAAACAAGTAGCTAATTAACAAGGCCTGCAGTACTGTATAGTTTTTTAGTAATTCACGTGTCATTATTATTTTGAAACTTCAACCCAGGCAGACACACAAGATCACAGATGGTCTACGAATCCACTATGCTTATTTACTCTTGAAAATTCAAGTGTGCATATATAACGCCTAAAACTTTTAAGCTGTGTGTGGATAAGGGATCGATGATAGGGGATTCATAGAAAATTTCAAAAGTTAGAAAGATTATCTGTACATGGTCCGAAATTCTGGAGGTTCTATATAATTAAACCACAAAATTACTCTTCAACCAAATATTAATATGATTCAACACGACGACAAAAGATTTAGTTTTATAGCCCGCGACCCATTATGATGATTTTGAAATTTCAACGTACCCCTTCTTATCCAATTAGTCATTTTTTCACAATTTACAAGTTTGTTTTACAAATTTTGATCTCTTCAAACCGCAGTCTACCCAATTAGAAAGAGAAAGTCATAATAATGGGCAATCAATTAGCCTATTATTAATTGATCAAATAGGATCTACTAGTTATTAATTAATCTCCAGTTTCAAGAACTACACGCCTAGACAATTGTTTCCACACCAAAATCCCTATAAATTCCTCTCCACGACCTACCATTTCTTCATCAAACACACCACACGGCAAACACACAATGGAGTTTTCATCCAAGCTTTCAGTTTCTTTCTTCTTTTTCTTTCTCTTTGCCCTCATAGCCAATGCTCAAGATTCACCACAAGACTATGTCAATGCCCACAACGCAGCAAGATCACAAGTGGGTATTCCTCACATAGCCTGGGATGATACTGTCGCTGCTTTTGCACAAAACTATGCTAACCAACGCAAGGCTGATTGCCAGCTTGTCCACTCCGGTGGCGGCGGCAGGTATGGTGAGAACCTCGCATGGAGCTCCGGTGACATGAGTGGAGTTGACGCTGTGAAGATGTGGGTGGATGAGAAGGCGTATTATGACTACAATAGCAACTCGTGTGCCGCTGGGAAACAGTGTGGGCACTATACTCAGGTGGTGTGGAAGAACTCGGTTCGTGTTGGTTGTGCTAAAGTGAGGTGTAACAATGGAGGAACTTTCATTGGCTGCAACTATAGTCCTCCTGGAAACTATAATGGAGAAAGACCTTACTGATCGATCGATGATGATAGCTTGTTCCAAATCATTTGCTTTAAGTAAGAACTGTTGAATAAGGGAAATAGCCAAGTGGCTTAACAGTCTAATGGTATCAAAGTTTCCTTGTAAAATAGGTTTGAACATATGATCAAAAAAATAATAAGGGAAATAAAAAATAAATGGAACGACAGAATTCCATGTATTTTGTATTATGATCATATGTTATGTGTTATGTTGTGCTGGAATAACAATAAATTTATACTTGCGTCTGTCAAAGTATCTTGTTTGTCTTGTTTAGAATCATGAGTTTTGTAATACCCTAAAAATCTCACTTATGATAGGTGTCACATTTTAGTAAATAATACCTATTGAGAATAGGTGAATATGTGGTATCAAATTAATATATTGTATTTCTAGGAAATTTTCCCTAGAAAATTAGAAGGAATAAGGTGCTAAAAATCCTTAAATACATTTATGGGTCATAAAATACCCTGAGAATATTATAATATATCTTAAGAAGCAATTAAATATTTATTATAAATAGGAAAGTATGTTGTCTCTAATTTAGGTAATTTATGGGATTATTTTTCCTTGTAAATAAAAGAGGCAAAATCCAATATTAATTTGGGGAACATAAGTTGCCCCATGATTTTTAAAATAATACATAGAGCATAAATTACCAATGTAAATAAAATAGTTGTGAGGAAATAATTATTCCAAATTAAGAAAATTGTCAACAATTAATAAGTGATTAAATAAGTAATTAATTGCTAATTGTGTAAGCATGAATAAAGGTAATATCCAAAGTTAATTGTATACAACCCCTAATTAGTAATTAATGACCAATAAAGGGTTAAAATTAGCATAAGGATAATTGCTATTTAATTGGGAATGATTAAGGAAATGTATAATATTAGATACATGAAATCCCTAAAAGCCTAATTAACCAACAAAGGATGGGATCAAGACACTAATCACACTTATTGATTAACTTTGACAAGTCAACATTAACCAAGGGCTAGGATTGAATCTAATAAAGTGAATCTAGTGGTTCTAATTAATTGAACCTTAATCCATGTGAAAATAAATCAACCAATGGGAGAATTTCTAGCTAATTAATATAAGATAATGTGGGATAATTAAATAAAAAAAATGAAAAAATAAGAAAAAGGGGAGGGGAGCCGAAATTATTGAAAAAAAAAAGAAGAAGAAGAGAAAAAGAGTGTGTAGTGTGAATGCAAAGTCAAGTTGGTAGAAAAGTGAAAAGGATAAAAGATATTTTGTGAAAAAACAAATAGGATAAATGAGAACCGATAGAAATTAAATCCTAACTTGAAATCTATGAACTAAGTATTAAACATCAGGACATAATATGGACAAGTGAATTTTTGTCCCGAAGTTGGTGTTATCCGAAGTCATTTCCATAACCAACGGAGTTTCATCTAAAATGACTAAGGGGCTGGAAAGTAACCTTAATGGGAGCATAATTTTAGTTAATCAAAATATTTCTCAAGAGATATTATAGACCTCCAAAGATAAGTCAAGGAATATTTGAGATTATTTAAGATTTCGCGATTAGAACACTGAACAGGGGATTTTATCGGTTAAATCCATAAAGCAAGGGAGATGACATCATGTGCATGACATCATATTTTGAAGGATGATGGAGGGGGAGGTCGGCCAACATGCTTGGCGGGTGAGGATTTGGAGTTGGTCAAAAACCTGGATCTAAGGGTAAGAATTGAAGGAGAAAAAGTGATGAATAGTTGCAATTTTTGCCTATAAATAGCTTGCATCTTCTTTCAAAATTTTCACACCAAATTCAAGAGAGAATTTCGAAACTTAAGAGAGAAGAGAGAAGAAGGAAGAGCTCTTGAGGAAAAGTAGCAAAGCTCTGGGTAAATTCTTCGGTCCCTAGTTTTAAGTTCTAGTATTTCATTCGGTAGTTTTATTATAGATGTTAGTTTGATATTTAATCTTCAAGTATAATTTTGATATCAAGTTTTAGGGTTAAATATGGTATTTATTTTGAAAATATGATGGAGATAGAGATATGGAAAAATTTTGGAAGATTAGAGTCAAAGTAGCGAAGCTCTGGCAAAATTTAGTAGATTAGTAAAGTCAGGGGTAAAATGGTCATTTGTGACTAAAATTACTGTTATGATGTTGATCATTAATAAATACGCTATTATCCTTATAGGACATCTGTGATCACGTTTTGACCGACAAACGTACCGTATTTCGTCAACGAAGGTACGGGCGCGTACTGTAACACTAGATCTAATGTTTATCTTAAGCGTATATGTGTTATGAGTGTTGTATGCGTATATGTGGTTGATGATCTCTTATGTGTTTATGTGCTTTTGGGCAACATTCATTAAAGGTGACACATCTCCTACAACACAAGATTAAACACAATGTAGCATCAAAAGTTCAAGAAATCATTTGTATGAATAATTAATAAATTATGATCATTTTGCCCCTAATTTCACTTAATTCAGTATAAATGTTCATACCTCAAATTAATGTTTAATCATGCAATAATGTCATAAAAAATGAATTAAAAATTCCAATTTAGTTATAAAATATCATATAAAAATATGGTTCGATCAAGCACGCTTAGAGACCCGCAGGAGATTCCTTTTTGTGAAGTATTTACTTTTGATAACACTCGAATTAATGTACCACTATGGCGACTAGTCGACATACGCCGATTGTTATTTTGAATATATGTATCCGTTAGTCTTATGCTCCAATGCTCTACTCGATGATTTTAAATGAAATAATAATAATTATTCCGCTTTTGAAAATGGGATATTACAAGTTTAAAGAATGAATATAATCATATTTTCAAATTTTCTGAGTAGTTTATACAGTTGGAGAAAGATATATAGGAACAATAACGAACAAACGTCTTGTTCAATTAATACTCACCAAAATCCTTACATACATTCCTCCCCGAGGCTTCCCATTTTCTCATCTCTCATTTTTTCCATCAAACAATCTATTGATAGAATAACAATATGATGTATATAAATATATTTAAAAGAAGAAAGTTGGTTAGAGTTAGTTAACAAGTCCTTAGGCCTATAAACAAGAGTGTTTGGATAAGTTTTCCCCTTCTATCTCCCTCGTCTGCCATTATGATTATTTTGAAAATTTCACCCCTTCTTGTACAAACCTAAGTAGTCACTTTTTACCATTTAACGAGTTTTTTTAACAAATTAAGGTTCCTTCAAACCACACAGACTACCCAATTAGAAAGAGATAGTCATAATAATCGGCTATCGATTGATCTATTAATTAATTAAATAGGATCCACTTGCACTTTATCGATAATATTGGGAATAATTGATTACTTCAACTTCTAGATAATATTTCAAGGCCCTTTATCGATAACATTGGTCAATTATTAATTTGGAAGCTGGTTAATAATTTTTACGAGAAATATGGAGGATATAAATGTTTCAAGTTTTTTATATCTTTAATCTACATATAATCGATATTATTCATGATGATAGACTTTTGAAAAAGATTTATTTTCTAGGGTTAGAAAATTTTATTTTTCTCAAAATATATTACTATTTTTACGTTAAGTATAGGAAGGTTAAAATTAATAAGTGTAAAAAGAAATCTCAAGGTGTTGAAAAAGTTATGCTTGCACCAACAAACTATTAGTTGATGTGATAAGCGGTATTATTCCATAAGGAGGATAATATAGGTTGGGTAACACTCTTGTTGAGAGATGAGGAAATCTTTTATGCTCTAAGTTTCAAAAGAACTCAACCATTGGATAATAAAAAATCTCTACGATGATTGTATATATGCCAAAGGTTTCGCAACATGAATTGAAAGTTGATATAAAAAATTCTTGTTTCTTAAACAAGTGGCCGTGAATTTGGATCATTTTCTCATCAATTTTTCTCTGTTTTTTTCCTCCTCATTCAATAGCCGACTTTGAATTAAAATTGAATGATTAAGATTTAATACTCGAGTCTTAGAAAATTATATGGTATTAATACATAAAAAATACAAAATGAACTTGCAAGTGCCACTCCTCAATTCAACTGCCATCAATCTTTTCTTAATTAAAAACTGCCATCAATTGAGATGCTGAAAATTTGCTAGTTGTTTTCCCAGAAAGAAAACCTTCACAAGTTTCGCTCCCAAATTAAGCAATAATCGCTTTTCTGGGTTGCCTTGTATTGTTTGATAATCACAGTTTTTCTTTAAAAAAATTATAAGTTAAAAAAATAAATAAAGTGCCACCCTAAAATTCTATAGTTGATTTCAAGTTTCCTTACCTATTTGTAGGTATAATTCACACAAAAGAAATTTATAAGTACCACTCTCTAACTCAGCAATTAATTTCAAGAGTGTAGGTATTTTGCCCCCGCGCGGCCCCTCTTCCTATTTGTAGTTAATTTGAGGTCCCTTGTTCTTATTTGTAGTTAATTTCATGGGTTAAGGTGCAATTTTACACATGAAGTTTACCCAGAACGCCCAAAGACCACGAAGTTTTTTCAGAGCAAAAATACACACGACGTTACGTTTTGGGAGCAAAAATACCACAAGTGTTAGTTGACCGTGAGTTGACCGTTAACTTGGATGGAAGTGAACAAGTAACACGGGTAAAATTACACTTTTGCCCTTAGTTTTAGTTGAAATTACCCTTTGCCCTAAGTTAAAAAAAAATTAAAACAAAATTAGCCCCGGTGGCCCCACCGCCACCGGCGGCGGTGGGGCCGATCGGGAGGGGGTATTTTTAGTTTTTTTAAAATTTAAAAATAAGGGTAAAAGTGTAATTTTTATTTAAAACTAAGGGCAAAAGTGTAATTTTTACTTAAAACTAAGGGCAAAATGGTAATTTTCTCTTTTAGTTACCATCGCGTCCACGTCATCGACCACGTCAACATCCACGTCATCTCCACGTCGGCATGTCGGTCAAATAAGCGTCACATCACGCCACGTCGCCGTTCCATCCAAGTTAACGGTCAACTAACGGCCCGTGATATTTTTGCTCCAAAACGTAACGTCCCTGTGTACTTTTGCTCCGAAAAACTTTGTGGTCTTTGGCGCTCCAGGGATAAAATTCATGTGTAAAATTGCTCCTTAACCCTAATTTCATTATATGGTTATATTATGTAATTTCCAATAAAGTTTTTAAAACATACAGTTTTCCCAAAAAATGGTTACTTCAAAGAAAAAATAGATTGACTTCTTTAAAATAATAGTAATAAATAAAAGTGAAAAACGTTTTGGTTTATTTGGCTGCTAAGAAAGAAGAATAGTCATATGAGAAAAAATAGAAGGTTCTTTGTGTAACTTGTATTTGAATTCGTAGCTAGAAAGTGATTTAGATTTTGTTGTTTGCATGTAAATGAATAATTTTATTATTTTAAACCAATTGTACACGGATGAAAATTATGAAGAAAAAAAAATATGGGGCTTCAAATTTTTTTAGACCTCTTCAAATTAAATTATTATATTGAACAGTTAAAAATATGAGGATGGCCTTCTGCCCTGACCACATGCATGGCACAAAAACTGCCACATGAACATTTATTTAGTTGTTTGACTATGCTCCTGAGTGCGCATGATAATTCTGAAAAAATAGAAATTTTGAAACTTAAGATTATTAATGGAACACTCGATCAGAAGTGTTTTTTATGAGCAATTTTCCACCTGGAAGTTTATAAAGAAGGGCAACAATTCAACGGTCAAAATCAACGGATGGGCAAGATTGCTATGTTTTCAAACTTCCAGGGCAAAAATGAGACAAAAAAATTTTTGGGTGACTAGTACTCTTTAGGCTAAACTTTCATGGCAAAAATGATATTTAACCCTTATTTTATTGTCAACTTCAAAATCTCGACTAGCTTTCTTTTTTCTATGTTGTGTAAGATCAAATGGAACACGGAAACCTTTAGAAACATAGACAAGTAGCTAATTAACAAGCCCTGGGGAACTGTATAGTTTTTTAGTCATTCACGTGTCAAGATTATTTTGAAACTTCAACCCAGGGAGACACACAAGATCACAGATGGTCTACGAATCCACTATGCTCATTTACTCTTGAAAATTCGCGTGTGTTCAAAAGGACTAAATTATATGTCCCTTAAACTTTATCTATGTGTTTATCTATGTGTGTGGATAAGCGATCGATGATAGGGGATTCATATAAAATTTCAAAAGTTAGAAAGATTATCTGTACATGATCCGAAATTCTGGGGGTTCTATATAATTTAACCACAAAATTACTCTTCAACCAAATATTAATATGATTCAACACGACGACAAAAGATTTAGTTTCTTAACCCGCCACCCATTATGATTATATTGAAATTTCCACCCAATCTTATCCAATTAGTCATTTTTTCACAATTTACAAGTTTGTTTTACAAATTTTGATCTCTTCAAACCGCAGTCCACCCAATTAGAAAGAGAAAGTCATAATAATGAGCAATCAATTAGCCCATTATTAATTGATCAAATAGGATCTACAGTTGCAAGAGCTACACGCCTAGACAATTTTTTCCACACCAAAATCCCTATAAATTCCTCTTCACGACCTGCCATTTCTTCATCAAACACACCACACGGCAAACACACAATGGAGTTATCATCCAAGCTTTCAGTTTCTTTCTTCTTCTTTTTCTTTCTCTTTGCCCTCATAGCCAATGCTCAAGATTCACCACAAGACTATGTGAATGCCCACAACGCAGCAAGATCACAAGTGGGTGTTCCTCACATAGCTTGGGATGATACTGTCGCTGCTTTTGCACAGAACTATGCTAACCAACGCAAGGCTGATTGCCAGCTTGTCCACTCCGGTGGTGGCGGCAAGTATGGTGAGAACCTCGCATGGAGCTCCGGTGACATGAGTGGAGTTGATGCTGTGAAGATGTGGGTGGATGAGAAGGCGTTTTATGACTACAATAGCAACTCGTGTGCCGCTGGGAAACAGTGCGGGCACTATACTCAGGTGGTGTGGAAGAACTCGGTTCGTGTTGGTTGTGCTAAAGTGAGGTGTAACAATGGAGGAACTTTCATTGGCTGCAACTATAGTCCTCCTGGAAACTATAATGGAGAAAGACCTTACTGATCGATCGATGAAAGGAAAGTGATGATGATGATAGCTTGTTCCAAATAATTTGCTTTATGTAGGAACTGTTGAATAAGGGAAATAGCCAAGTAGCCTAATAGTCTATTGGTGTGAAAGTTTCTTTGTAAAATAGGTTTGATCTTGCTACTAATTTCATATCAAAAGTGCAGGTTCGCCTAAATAAAAAATAATAAGGAAATTAAAAATAAATAAATGGAATGACAGAATTTCATGTATTTTGTATTACGATCATATGTTATGTGTTATGTTGTGCTGGAATAACAATAAATTTATACTTGCGTCTGTCAAAGTATCTTGTTTGTCTTGTTTAGAGTCACGAGTTTAAAGAATGAATATAATCATCTTTTCAAATTATCTAAGAAGTTTATACAATTGGAGAAAGATATATAGGAACAATAACGAACAAACGTATTGTTCAATTAATACTCAAAAAATCCTTACATAAATTCCTCCCCGAGGCTTCCCATTTTCTCATCTCTCATTTTTTCCATCAAACAATCTATTGATAGAATAACAATAAGATGAATATAAATATAATTAAAAGAAGAAAGTTGGTTAGAGTTAGTTAACAAGTCCTTAGGCCTATAATCAAGAGCGTTTGGATAAGTTTTCCCTTCTATCCGTAATACCCAGATAATTATTTATATTAATTATTATATTTTGGCAATTCATAATTATTTAAAATAGGAAAGAATATTGTCTCTAATTTTGGTAATTTATTAATTTATTTTCTTGGAATTTAAAGAGGCCAAAATCCAATATTATTTTTGGGACCATAAGTTGCCCTATGATTTTTAAAATAATGCATGGTGCACAAATGACCAATGTAAACACAATAGGTATGAGAAAATAATTAATTCAATTGAAAATTTTCAACAATTAGTAGGTGATTAAATAAATAATTAATTGCTAATTGTTTAAGTATGAATAGAGGAAATATCCAAAGTTAACTATATAAAACCTCTAATTAAATATTAATGACCAATGAAGGGTCAAGATTAGCATAAAGATAATTGCTAATTAAATTAGGCATGATTAAGAAAGTGTAAAAGATTAATTACATAAAAACCCTAAAGCCTAATTGACCAACAAAGGATTACTAAGCATAGGATTATGACACTAAACAATATTACTAATCAACCTTGACAAGTCAAACATAAATCAAAGGTTTGAATTGGAAGTAATAAAGTTAATCCTAAAGCCATAATTTAGGATCCATGTGAAGAAGGATTAACCAATGGGATAATTACCTATTAGATATATTAAAGCATAAATTAATTAAATAAAATCAAAGTTGAAAAGTCAAAATTGGGGGGGGGGGGAGCCGAATTGTGTGTGTGTGTGAGTGTGTATACACGTGTGTGTGTGTGAGACAAGTTGGCAAGTTGGAAGAAAAAGGGAAAAAGGAGATATTTTGTGAGTAAAAGCCAATGGGATAATTGAGAACCGATAGAAATTAAATTGTATATTAAAATATGTGAACTAAGTATCAAACATAATGACTTATTATAAACAATTGTATTTTTAGCCCGAAGTAGGTTATCTCCGAAGTCATTTCCGTAACCGTCGGGGTTAATCCTAAAATGGTTAAAAGGCTAGTAAAGACCCCTATTTGGACCGTCATCCTTGTTATTCCAAATACTTCTCAAGTGATTACATAAACTTCAAAGATTACCTCAAAAGTATTTGAGATTTATAAGCGTATTCGTTTAGAACACCGAGCGGGGAATTAAAGTAAGAGAAAATCTCTTCAAGATAAGATGATGTCATCATGGAAGAGGATAGGGAAGAGAGAGGGGGAGGTCAGCCAAGGGGATTGAAGGGTGGAGATGAAGTCTCAAAATAACCCTAGATCTAATGGCTCAAAATGGAGTAGAGAAAGTTTGGAAGAATTACCAAAGTGCCACAATTTTCTTCTATAAATAGCCTCCATTCCCTTGTAAATTTTCACACCAAAATCTCTTGAGCATTTTGAAACTTGAGAGTGAAAGAGAGAAGGAGGAGCTTTGGAGAAGGAGTAGCAAAGAATGTAATACCCTAAAAATCGTATTTATGATAAATATCATAAATTAGAAAAAAATACCTATTGGATATAGGTGAATATGCGGTCTCAAATAATAAATTATAATTATTTTATTTTCTAAGGTAATTTCTATAGAAATTAGAAGAGATAAAATGTCAAACAAGCCCTTTAGATAATTTTTGGGACTATTTTCATTGGAAAATATTAAGGCAAAAATAAATATTATTTTGGGGATCATAATTGACCCCATGATTTTTAATATTTTACATGGAGCATAAAATACCAATGTTAGTAAAAAATCTGTGAGATAATAATTAATCCTAATTAAGAAAATTGTCAACAATTTTTGAGGGATTAATTAAATAATTATTGGCTAATTATTTAGACATGAATAAAGGAGATATCCAAATTTAATTATTTAAAATCCCTAAATTGGGATTTATGACCAATGGAGGGTCAAGATCAGTATAAAGAATATTGTTAAGTAATTTGGCATAATTAAAAAGTATATTAAATGAATTACACTTAATCCCTAAGGCTTAATTAACCAACAAAGGATTAAGCAATGGAATAATTACCAATTAAGATAATTAGGGCATAAACTAAGTGATTAAAAAGGAGTTGAAAAGTCAACATTTTTGGGAGGGAAAACCGAAAAATATTGAAGGGAAAAAAAAGAGAAAAATGCTAGTGACATAGGATGAGATATTTTTGTTGACAAAAGGGGTAGGGAGGTCGGCCAACACTATCCAAGGGCCAAGATTGGAGCATTTCAAACACCTTCGATCCAACGGTTACGGTTCGATAAGAAAGAGTGATGAATAGTGAAATATTTCCCTATAAATAGGCCATCTTCCATTTGAGAATTTCACACCAACATCTCTCAAGAATTTCGAATCTAGAGAGAAGGAGGAGTCTAGAGAAATTTGTAGCGAAGCTCGAGTAAGTTCTTTGGTCCTTAGCTTTTAAGTTCTAGTCTTTTGTTCGGTAGTTTTGGTAGAAATGTTAGTTAGATCTAGGAAGTAGGAAATGAAATTCCTATTCTTGTTTTTAAGCCTCATTGCATTGAGAGATGCCCGACAAGGTAAAAACATAGTAGGGATTGAGTTTCGAAAGTTGGAGTCAAAGTAATGAAGTTCGCGAAATTTCGCCGATTAGTCAAACTAGAGTCAAAATGGTAATTTGTACCTAAAATGCCTGTTATGATGTTGGACGTTGATATATTTGATATTATCCTTATAGGATATCTGTGATCACGTACACCGTCGTATCACCGTCAATTTACCGTATTCGCCGGAAATATCGTATAACGTCAACGAAGGTACGTTCACGTACTGTAACACTAACGCTTGTGTTTATGTATGCGTATATGTGCTAGGTGTATGTCATGCTTATATGTGGTAGTTGTTAGCCAGACTATCTTTTGTTGCCACGGCATGGGGATTGCCAGGGAGACACTTCTGTTGTTATTTTAAAAACTCTCGGTTATCGTACTGTCTCTGTAATTAGCCAGTGGGCATTTTGAATATATATATATCGCTTACTCGGTTGCTCCGATGCTCTACTCGATGTTTTGATGAAAAAAATTATCTTGCTTTTGAAAATGGGATGTTACATAGGAAATGAAATTTCTATTCTTGTTTCTATGCCTCATTGCATTGAAAGATGCCCGACGAGGTAAAAACATGGTAGGGATTGAGTTTCGAAAGTTGGGAGTCGAGTAGCGAAGCTCTGGCGAAATTTTATCGGGTAGCAATTATCTAAAGTCAGGGGTAAAATAGTCATTTATGACTAAAATATCTCATTAGGATATTGTTTGATTAATAAATTCGCTATTATCCTTATAGGATATTTGTGATCACGTTCCGACCGACAAGCGCACCGTATATCGTCAACAAAGGTACGGATGCGTCTGTAACCTTTACTCTTATGCTTGTTGTATGTTTATATATGATAGTTGTATTCATAGACTAAGACTCGATCTTAGATGTTTTCATTATACATCCAGCTATATACGGGTTATAGTTATGTGATACCGTTGAGTTTTCCTAGCGCCGAGGACACGAGTGTACATCGTGGCTTTGGAGTAGAGTGCGACAGTGAATAACATGCATTAGCTATGTGTGGTTATTGTTTTTACATATGTGATTATGTACCGTGTGATGTCATGAATAAGCTGTCATTTATATACTGTTACATAAGCATGAGGTTGACCGTTACCCGAGGTCCGTTAGGCATTGGATCTCGGCTCTTACTCTAGCTTCGGGTTCCAAGGGTCACAGGATCGAGATCGGGGTAAGGAGCCAACATGCGGACCGGGCAGAGACGCTTTTATTTTATTGTATTTACTTTTGAATTAAGCACTAGGATGATTGTATGTCCGTATGTACCGCCGGATACATTGTATTCTATGTTATTCAGTTACTCTTTATTATGAAAATATTTTCCGTCGCTCAAACTCTGATCGAAATACTGTGAAAAACATTTACAAAAACGGGGTGTTACACTATCTCCCTCGTCTAGCATTATGATTGTTTTGAAAATCTCACCCCATCTTATACAAACCTAAATAGTGACTTTTTACCATTTAACGACTTTTTAACAAATTAAGGTTCCTTCAAACCACACAGACTACCCAATTAGAAAGAGATAGTCATAATAATCGGCTATCGATTGATCTATTAATTAATTAAAATGGATCTACTAGCACTTTATCCCCAGTTCCGTGTACTTCACGCTTAATTAGACTTACAGGATCCACATTAATTTCCCACGCCAAAATCACTATAAATTCCTCCTCAAGGCCTGCTATTTCTTCATCAAACAATGCATTACACAACAACACGTACACAACTTATGCTCGGGATTCACCACAAGACTATGTGAATGCCCACAATGCTACAAGATTGCAAGTGCGTGTTCCCAACCTAGTTTTGGATGATGCAGTCGCTACTTTTGCACGAAACTACGCCAACCAACGCAAAGCCGACTGCCGGCTGGTCCATTCCGGTGGTTGTGGCAAGTATGGTGAGAACCTCACATGGAGCTCGCGACATGGGTGGAGCCACCGCTGTGAAGTTTTGGGTGGATGAGAAGGCATATTATAACTACAATAGCATAGCAACTCGTGCGCTGCCAGAAACAATGTGGGCGCTATACTCGGGTGGTGTGGAAGAATACAATTCGAGTTAGTTATCTTGAAGTGATTTGGAATAATGAAGGAACTTTCATCTCCCGTAACTATTATCCTCCCGGCAACTACGTTGGACAAACCTTACCGACCGACATGAAAGGAAAGTGATGATGATGATCCGGTGTTTTGAATAACTTGTTTTAAGCAAGAATTGTTAGAATAATGAAAATAAAGACAATAACTAAATGGAACAAGAATTCCATATACTTTGTATTAAGATCATGTGTTAGTTTCATGTTGTGATCAAATGAAAATAAAAGTTGTAACATCCCATTTTTAAAGCGGAATATTTTTTTTTCAATTAGAGTAGAGCATTAGAGCGAGTGAGTAACTGAACCATAATAAAACATTAACCATAGTGTAATAGCAATGATACAGATCATCCTAGTGTTGAAGTATATACATAAACGATAAGTAAATCTCCGTCCGGAAGCCTACTCCTGCTGCTTGTCTCTACCACCAATCATCGGTCCTCCCGACCCTGAAGCTACAGCTGAGATCCAATTCCCATTTGGATCTCAGGTAACGGTTAACCTTATGCTCAAATAAAACAGTATATGGACAACAGATATTCATGAACAATACAACATATCACTACATAAGCATAAAGCAGATGCATGATCATAACAATGACAGAACATAAGCATAGAGCAGTATGTAAAGTCCCACAACATGTTTGCACATACCCTGTGCCACGATAGCTACACGTGTCCTCAGCGCTAGGAAAACCCAAACGGTATTACCAGTACTATAATCCGTATAAAGCTGTAAGTATAATCGGTGACCCAAGACAGAGTCTCGGCCTATGAACGTATCTATTGCATATAAGTATATGAGCAGCACAGAGCTAGGGTTACAGTACGCATCCGTACCTTCGTTGACGGTAGTCGGTACTTTTGACGGAAAATGGTACGCAGATATCCTATAAGGATAATATCACGTTTATCAATATCCCACATCATAACAGGCATTTTAGGTACAAATTACCATTTTGCCCCTACCTTTACTAATTTCCAAAATTTTGCCAGAGCTTCGCTACTTTGACTCCCAACTTTCAGAAACTCAATCCCTACTATGTTTTTACCTCGTCAGCCATGTTTCAATGCAATGAGGCTTAAAAACAAGAATAGGAATTTCATTTCCTACTTCCCAAATCTAACTAACATTTATACTAAAACTACCGAACAAAAGACTATAACTTAAAAGCTAAGGACCGAAAACTTACTCAGGGCTTCGCTACAAATTTATCCGGACTCCTCCTTCTTCCTCTACTCCAAGATTTCGAATTGCTCAAGTAGGAATGGTGTGAGAATTATGAAGAGAGGTTCAAGCTATTTATAGAGAAATGTCATGCACTATTCATGCTTTTTCTAATCGAACCGTAACCGTTGGATCGAAGGTGTTTGAAATGCTCCAATCTTGGCCCTTGAGATGCCTTGCCCGACCTCCTTATGAGGTCACTCCTCCAAGGATGATCTCATGCAAGTGAGGTCATCATTTGCTTTTTAGGTTTCTACCGATAAAGTTTCCCGTTCGGTGTTCTAATCGCGTAATCTTGGAAAATCTCAAAAATCCGGCAACATAGCCCTGAAGGTCTATTCTTCCTCTTTAGAAATGTCTGGGTTAACTAAATTTTTGATCCCATTCAGAACATTTCGTTGCCTGCCGAACATTTTCGGATAAACGTCTTCGGTTACGGAAATCACTTCGGGTAACAACATCTTCGGGACAAAAATCCACTGATTCATAATATGCCCAGATGTTTACCACCTCATCCCTGGATTTCAAGTTATGGCTTGGTTTCTATAGATTTTCATTTATCTGATTTGCTTTTTGAATATCAGATAGCTTCTTAGCCAGTCCAGTATAACCCTTTTCGGTTACGGAAATAACTTCGGAGGTAACCTTCTCCGAGCTAAAAATTCACTGGTTTTTAATAAGTCCTGTCCTTAGGAACCTAGTTCATGGTTTTCTAGATAGGATTTAATTTCTATCGGTGGTCATTTATCCTATTTGCTTTTCACAAAATATCACAATTTATATTACTATTATATTCCATAATAACATGATATTTGTTTACAAATCTTATCCTCTTTTTGATCCAAAAATTTCGGCCAGCATTATTATTAATTTTTTCTATATTTTATTTTTCTGTTTTAATTAATATATATATTACTTTAATTATCATATATTTATTTTCCCACAATTCTTTCATTGGTCCATTTCTATTAACATGGATTTAGGCTTTAAAAATTACTAGAATAGCTGTAAACCTTTGATTTTGCTTTATTAGATTATATCCTATCCCTTGATTAATATTTAATTGGTAGAAATTGATTAATAAGTCTAATTAGTGCCCTAATCACATGATTAACAACTTTTAAAGATTAGGGATTTTCATGTACTTAATCTCACTACTTTTTTCTTAATCTTTTCCAATTAATTAGCAAGTGTTTTTATGCTAATTTTAGCCATTAACATTTAATTAAAGGGTTTTTCACAATTTAACTTGGATATTCTCTTAATTAAGCTTAGATAATTAGCCATTAATTATCTATTTAATACTTTACCAATTGTTGATAATTTTCTTATTTAGGATTAACCATTATATCACAACTATTTTACTTGATATTGGTATTTTCGTCCCATGTAATATATTAAAAATCATGGGGTCATTTTGGTCCTCAAAATACTTTTTGATCTTTCCCATTAATTTTTCCAAGTTTATAATTTATTAAATTGCTAAAGTTAGAGACAATATTCTACGGTATCAAAAAAAAAAAAAAGAGACAATATTCTCTCCTATTTTTAATAATTGTTTCTGCCTCTTAAGATTTATCATAATATTCTTAGCCTATTTTATGCCCAGTAAATGTATTTTTGGCCTTTATTTCTTCTAATTTACCTTAGAAAAATAAGATAAATCACACACAAGAATTGAGACCTCATATTCACTTATCAAAGATAGCTATTTATTTATCTCAATATAATATTTCAGATAAATAAATATCCGGGTATTACATCACTAGTCCTCGCTCGGCCAAAATTTCGAATGGTCCCACATAACGAGACTAAGCTTCTTCCTCTTAAGTGTTACTGCGTACCGGTTACTAGTGATAATTTCGAAACACATTGTCGCCGACATCGAACTTCAATGGTCTCATCCTTTTGTCGGCATAGCTCTTACATGCGCTTTGTCTTTGCAAGGAGTCTTTTCTTGATTAGAGTGATCTGCTCGGAGGTCTGTTCTATCATATCAGGCCCAAGTAATTGCCTTTCAGAAGATTCTGTCCAGCATAACAGTGATTGACACTTCCGCCTGTACAATGCCTCAAACGGGGCCATTTGAATACTTGCATGATAACTGTTGTTATATACAAATTCCGCTAGCGAAAGATGTCGATCCCAACTTCCTTTGAAATCTAGGGCACATGCTCGTAACATATCCTCCATCATCGTATGGTTCTTTCGGATTAACCATCGATCCGAGGGTGATAAGCCGGCGAACTTTAGCTTGGTACCCAAACCTTCATGTAATGCCCGCGAAATGGGATTGGAATCGTGTATCCTTGTCGAGATAATACTCTTTGGTATACCATGGAGTCTCACAATCTCCTTGATATAAATCTCCAATCGTTACGGAGAATAATGGATCTTGGGAATGACGTGTCTGACTTGGTCAATCGGTCAACAATTACCCGGATCGTATCATGATTCTGATCTTGGGTAAACCTACCACGAGATCCATGGTTATGTTTTCCCATTTCCATTAGGCATTTCCAGTCCTTGAAGAAGACGAGGGGTCATCGATATTCAATCTTCACTTTCGACAAGTCAAGCATCCGGCCCACGTCTTGGGCTACATCTTTCTTTACCCGGGCCACCAGAGTTCAGACTTCATGTTCTGGTACATCTTGACCATGCATGGATGTAGAGTATATTTACTCTTATGAGCCTCATCCAGTATCTTCCGCCTTAATTCATCAAGCGCGGTATGTAGATTCGCTTCTTGTATCGACCAAACCACTAAGTGATAGGTCATGGTCTTGGGTCTCACCCCTAGAGATCTTCTCCCGCATTGCAACGGCCCAATCATCTTGATTCTGAGCTTCCTCAACTTCATCCCTTAAATCGTATTCCCCTTGACTCACAAGGAGAGTTGCAAGATAGGCATCATTTGGTGTGTTGAGACCCACGCAGATCTGATTTGATAGATTTAGATCTCTGAAATCCTCAAGCAATTTCTGCTCTTGGATCATCATGTATGCCACCTGCACCGTCTTTCTACTGAGAGCATCTGCAACAACGTTGGCTTTACCCGGATGATACTTGATCTCCAGATTGTAGTCTTTCAGCAACTCCATCCAGCGACGCTGTCTCATGTTGAGTTCCTTTTGATCAAATAGGTATTTCAGGCTCTTGTGGTCGCAGTACAATTCTACGATCGCACTTAGTATAGGTAATGCCTCCATATCTTCAAATTGAACACGATAGCCGCAAGCTCTAAATCGTGTGTAGGATAGTTTGACTCGTGAGGCTTCGGTGACGAGAGGCATAAGCCACCACTCGCCTGTTGCATTAGGACATACCCCAATCCATGCCCATTGGCATCACTATAGAAACGTAAGTCTCATTCGGATGCAGGATAATAAATACCGTTCTTTGTAATCAACCTCTCCTCGGTCTCACGAAAGCTACCCTCACAGTCTTCATCCCAAACAAAGGGTTGATTCTTCCTCGTAAGCTTTGTCAATGGTAAGGCAAGACGTGAGAAATCCGTATGAATCTGCGGTAGTATCCCGTGGACCCAGAAAACTACGTATCTCTGTCACTTGTCTCTGGTCTCTTCCAGTCCATAAGCGCTTCCACCTTGCCGGGATCAACAACAACTCCGCCGCGAGATATAACATAGCCCACAAAATTTAACTTAGGTAGCGAATTCACATTTGCTAAACTTTGCATAGAGTCACTTCTCCCGAGTATACTCAACACAAGTCACGGATGTTCCTCATGCTCTTCTCTGCTCTTATAATAGACGAGAATGTCGTCAATGAACACCACTACAAATTTGTCTAGGTGTTGACGAAAGATTATGTTCATATAGTCCATGAACACAAGCAGTGCATTAGTCAAACCGAAAGGCATCACATGGAATTCGTAATGCCGTACACAGTTACGAAATCCGTCTTGGGAACATCACCATCTCTAACTTGCTCACGATGATATCACGAACGCAGATCGATCTTTGAAAAGATAGTAGAACCGGATAGATGATCCAAAGATCATCAATCCGGGGAAGTGGGTACTTGTTCTTGACTGTTACCTTGTTGAGCTCACGATAGTCGTCTGATTGAAAGCTCCCGTCTTTCTTTTCCACGAACAACCTTTGGGGCTCCCCATGGCGATACAACTGGGTCGGATGAACCCCTTCGTAGAAGTTCTTCTAGCGTTTATTCAACTCATGCATCTCATTCGAAGCCATACGATACGGTGCTTTTCATATTGACCTGTACCGGGCATCAATTCGATAGTGAACTCCACTTCTCTTGTAGGAGGTAGCTCGGTGAGATCCTCGAGAAATACATTAGGCAATTCATTTACCATGGAATATCTTTGAGCGAACGCTCGGCTCGCCTCCACAGGAGGAACACCATATATGCATGGCATCCCTGCTTCATGCATCTGTCAGCTTCCGTAGCAGAGAGAAAGTTCAGGCTCACTTCTACCTTATCTCCGCTTGGTGAATTGGGAAAAGATATACTCTTTTTGCCACAGTCGATCATCGCACTGTTGGCCGTCAACCAATTTAGACCGAGTATGACGTCGATGCCATGGAGTGGTAATCGGATAAGGTCTACTTTGAAACTCGTCCATCCACATTTGCGGTACAATTAAAACATGCATAAGAAGCTAAAGATTTTACGCCAAGCGGTGTAGACACTACCGGATCATAAGGTAACCTATCGGCATGCATTCCTAAACGATTTGCACAATCATAGGAAATAAATGAATGAGCGGCACCGAATCATACAATGCACGAAGTAGATTCCCATTAAGATAGATAGTACCTTGGACCTTCTCAGGAGATTTTCGACCTCTTCGTTAGTGAGCGAAAAAATCCAGCTCGTATACGAGGCCTCGCCTCTGCGGCATTCTCGGGACAATTCCAATTTGTAATGTCCGGGCTTCGGCATTTGAAGCAGATTTGCTTTCCATCACGGTTGACTCTGGATGGTACTTCTTGCACTTTGGACACGGCGGGATCCCATCAACTGGGGTAGTTTTGTTGTCCGGCTGATGTGGTTTCTTGTTTCCGCCTTGGGAATTATTCCATGGTGCCTTCCTCTTGTGAGGAGTTCTCGCGGTTAGACCCGCCACGACCAGCACTATTACCGTCGGAGTTCGGAATCTACGCAGTTCTTTCAAATTGTGCTCAATTAATCGGCAAGCTTCCACGGCATGAGCCATATCAAGAAATTGCTTGAGATAGCGGCCTTGCTTTTACCTCGTACTTCAGCCAGTATACCGGCCTATGCGCCTTCCGGCTCTCGTCATTGTCACGCTTGTGTACGATGAATATCGTGATAGGTTGGTAAGCCGAGCAAAGTAGTCGTCAAATGATTCCTCGACCTTTGTTGAATGTGAAAGAACTCGACTCCTTAATCACTTGAGTCGAAGGAGGCAAATATTGTTCGTTGAACTTCTCCAGAACTTCTCTCTGGTGACGGGGCAATACAGGTGCAAGGTCGTAGCAACGCTCTTCCACCATCTATGCGCATAACCTTCATGTTTATAAATGGCGAGTTGAGCTTTACGGTTTTCCGGCGAGTCCATGACGTCAAAGATCTTATCCAGACCCATGAGCCAGTCTTCAGCCAAATCATTCTTCCCACGGAACATGGGTGGCTTGAGTTTACAAAATTGGGTGACCCAATATTGTGTGGTCTGCCCAACTCTCTCTCGTCGAGGAGGTGGTGGTGATCTATCAGACTCCTCTGATTCCTCAGCATGTCCATCACTTAGTCGTTCTCCTCTTCTTCTTCTTCTTCATTGTCTCGTTCTTCCTCATTTTGTCGTTCGTCTAATAGTCTCGAGCTTCTTGATCTTGTCTATTCTGTCTTTCCGAAGTGCATCTTGAAGGTGGAATATCACCTAGAGGGGGTGAATAGGTGATTACAAAAATTCTTTTGCTAGATACTCGGTCACCCACACAATGAGATATATATCAAGGCAAAGTAAAGATAGGGAAGAGGAGATTGACACAGAGAATTTATCTTGGTTCGGCCCAATTCTTGACCTACGTCCGTCCCCAGAAACACTCCGGGATTTCACTAACTTACCCAGAAACACTCCGGGATTTTACAATCACAATTACACACTCTGCAAGATGATCCTTCACTCGGACTCACTCCCCCTTACAAGTTGTAATTGTACACCCACACTCAAGGTTCCACAACCTTAAGATTTCTGAGATAAACGAGATAATCTCAAATGACAACAAAACTCCTCACCGAGTAGATATGTGATGAACACTTTGAAGTACAAAGTATTACACGTCTCGGTGGAAGTATTGAAAGTATTAGCGAGAAAGTATCGAAAGTATCGGACAAGAGGTTAGCGGAACTAAGCTCTCGAGTATCTTTCTGTTTGTGCGTTGCTCTTTGTGCATGTTATCTTTGAGCGGCCAAGGCTTCATATTTATACTACTCGATTTGTGTCTGTTGCGGCTCCGAGTTTGAATTCAATTGATGAATATTCCATATTTCTTTGCTGCGTAATTTGTCATTTCTTCCGTTGGAACATTGGAGCGTCGGTGATGTCCTTAATCCTTGCCCATGATGCGGTTTTGCTGAAGATAGCTCTAAAAAATCATGACTCATACCTTCTGACCGTTTGAAGATTATTTTCCTCTTTTCCAGCGTATTCCGTTTTACATCGTTTTCGAATAAAGAATAGAATCATGCGTGTTCCATGATGAATTCAAAATGATCTGTACTATAGTTAAAATATTTGAAAAACTTTAACCTCTTTCAAATGGAACCGATTTCATCTTCATTGGATTTTTATTTTGTGATATATACCCAAAACATTGAGGCTTGGTCAGTAGTGTGACGGTGATGTCACTCTCATATTCAACAATTCATATCTCTCTCATCTGACCTCCTTTAGACTTGATTCTTGTGCAACTAGAACCGGATGGAAGTCTAGGTTCCAACAAAATTGGTTTCACCTCCATCCACGGCCTCTACCTCGGCCTCTTCCTCTACCTCTAGGTACACCGGCACCTCTTATATTGGCCATAATTTAACTTTTCCTTTATTTAACAATAACAGACATAAATATCAGAAATAGCACAACAATTGGCACCATAGATATTTTCATATATATTTATCGCATAAAATTTGAGAAATTGGATCAGGGTTCATCCTGTGGCCCACCATTCCGGGCACTACCGACCTTCTAGCGGTACGTCTCATCTTTCCATGATAGAGGGTATATGGATTCGCATCTCTA
This sequence comes from Acacia pycnantha, assembly GCA_025563575.1. Classification (NCBI taxonomy): domain Eukaryota; kingdom Viridiplantae; phylum Streptophyta; class Magnoliopsida; order Fabales; family Fabaceae; genus Acacia; species Acacia pycnantha. The sequence goes on from JAMWYP010000290.1 coordinate 47,637, forward strand.
TCCATCTCTACACATTACACCAGGGTTACGTCAGTACTCATTTTCAAAATGTGCTCAAAGTTAAAAGGCTTTTGAACCTATTTCCGTTAATCGAACGTAATGGTCGAGTAAGTGTCTATCATGGGGGCCTCACCGAGTTCACGGCGACTAATTGGCTTACCCACATAGACTAACCTTGCCTTCGGAACCAAACTGTCTGTAATAACATAGTTAAATCCATGCCAGAATGAAATTCTCTGATACCAAAAATGTAACATCCCATTTTTAAAGCGGATTTTTTTTTTCAATCATTCATCAGAGTAGAGCATTGGAGCGAGTGAGTAACTGAACCATAATAAAACATTAACCATAGTGTAATAGTAATGATACAGTCATCCTAGTGTTCAAAAGTAATGCTTAAATGATAAGTAAATCTTCGTCCAGAAGCCTACTCCTGCTGCTTGTCTCTACCACCAATCCGCGGTCCTCCCGACCCTGAAGCTACAGCTGAGATCCAATTCCCATTTGGATCTCAGGTAACGGTTAACCTTATGCTCAAATAAAACAGTATATGGACAACAGATATTCATGAACAATACAACATATCACTACATAAGCATAAAGCAGATGCATGATCATAACAATGACAGAACATAAGCATAGAGCAGTATGTAAAGTCCCACAACATGTTTGCACATACCCTGTGCCACGATAGCTACACGTGTCCTCAGCGCTAGGAAAACCCAAACGGTATTACCAGTACTATAATCCGTATAAAGCTGTAAGTATAATCGGTGACCCAAGACAGAGTCTCGGCCTATGAACGTATCTATTGCATATATGTATATGAGAACCTTCGTTGACGGATGTCGGTACGTTTGACGGAAAACAGTACTTTTGACGGAAAACAGCACGTCAGACAGCGGTATGACAGCGGTTGGTGATCACATATATCCTATAAGGATAATATCACGTTTATCAATATCCCACATCATAACAGGCATTTTAGGTACAAATTAACATTTTGCCCCTACCTTTACTAATTTCCAAAATTTTGCCAGAGCTTCGCTACTTTGACTCCTAACTTTCAGAAACTCAATCCCTACTATGTTTTTACCTCGTCAGGCATCTTTCAATGCAATGAGACTTAAAAACAAGAATAGGAATTTCATTTCCTACTTCCTAGATCTAACTAACATTTCTACTAAAACTACCGAACAAAAGACTAGAACTTATCATACTTTGTTTGCATTCTTCTTGCCAAGTCACTGAGAGTGGGAACTAGCTGCACTTGAATTAAGATGTGTTTGGATTGCAACAATATGTTGAAAACATGTGTTTGGTTTAGAACAACTTCAAAAATACAAGGAACTCCTTTGCAACGGTCCAATCATATGCACTTGGAGGCTCAAGTTGTAGTCATTGTAGTTGTGTCAATGATTTCATCATCATGATCAAATATGCCGTCATCAAAGCGAGTTGAATTTGAATCCAACTTAACTTTCTTTTGAAGTAATCTATGTAATCTTGATCTTCTTCTTCCATCCTTGTGAAGACTTTAATGAACTTAACAACATTTTCCAACATAAGGTAAGTCGAATTCCACCTAACAAGTATTATAAACAGCATGAATAGCATATTATGAATTTCGTTAGAAATATGATTTTCGTTAGAAATATGATTAACGACATGCTTGGAGGGTGAGCATTTGGAGTTGATCAAAAACATAGATCTAAGGGTAAGAATTGAAGGAGAAAAAGTGATGAATAGTTGCAATTTTTGCCTATAAATAGCTTGCATCTTCTTTCAAAATTTTCACACCAAATTCAAGAGAGAATTTGAAACTTAAGAGAGAAGAAGGAAGAGCTCTTGAGGAAAAGTAGCAAAGCTACGGGTAAATTCTTCGGTCCCTAGTTTTAAGTTCTAGTATTTCATTCGGTAATTTTAGTATATATGTTAGTTTGATCTTTAATCTTCCAAGTATAATTTTGATATCAATATTTAGGATTAAATATGGTATTTATTTCGAAAATGTGATGGAGATAGAGATATGGAAAAATTTTGGAAGATTAGAGTCAAAGTAGCGAAGCTCGGCAAAATTTAGTAGATTAGTAAAGTCGGGGTAAAATGGTCGGTTGTGACTAAAATGACATTATGATGTTGATCATTAATAAATACGTTGTTATCCTTAAACGGTAGAGAGAGCATATGCATCATCGGTTACTATCAAACACATATATGATAAAAGGATTGGGATTGACAACTTTCACATATTCCAATCAATTCGAAATAATTTGGATTATTCGGGCATGATGTGTTAGTAGAGGATTGATTTAAATGAGAAGAAATAAATCTTTCTCGAAACAAAAGCTGACGACGAAATTTGAAGGGGGAACAAAAGTAAAGCCTCTTACCTTGCTCTCTCGTTCGGTTCGGGGGATGAAGAATACAAACGTGGCAAATCTCGTATCTAGAGAGATTTTGCGTGATGGTTAATTGGCTATTAGGGTCCGAATGAGGGAGTCAACGTCATGGCAAGGTAGTTAATTAAAAAAGTAAACTAAATGAGTCGGTACAGAAACTGAAGGTGTGCCCATAGCCCGCCCATTTAGTTCTTAAATGAGTTGTAACTAACCCGCTCTATTATGGGTCTTTTTGGGCGGGCTCAAAATGGCCCAATTACAGCGAGCTATGGGCAATCGGTAGGGTTACGGGTTCTATGCTTAGTCCTAGGCAATCATAATTGAGGTATTGTCAAGTACTACATGTGAGCACCTCTCCTAGTAAAGATTTAAATCTTGGTTTGCCACATTGTGAGGGACTAAATCCTTACGCTAGACTCAACTTCCGGTGGTCTTCTATCACAGACTTTTGTTTTAATTTCTAATACTCATATCTTGACCTATCTTAACTTGGGCCTTCTTTTAAGCCATATTTCAAGACCAATCTTCTTGGATCCATCACAATTGCATCCAACAAACCATAGAAAGTACAATTAATGAAATTTTAAAGGGATAAGGGTCTTATTTGCCCCGAAGTTTTCACTTAGTAGCACTCGGCACCTGAACTTTCTTTTGGAGCAAAATTGCCCGAAAGTTTAAAACGTAGCAATCTTGCCATTTTGTTAATCTTGATCGTTAAATTGTTGCTCCAATTTGTAAACTTCCAAGGCAAAATTGCTCATAAACAAAACTTCTAGGGCAAAATTGATCCATTTTGTCAACTTCTGGGCAATTTTGCTTCAAAAAAACTTTCGGGTGCTAAGTGCTCTGGCGAGAACTTCGGGCCAAATAAGACCCTTATCCCAATTTTAAATAGGAGAATTCGTAAATAGTATAATTAATATTAGTCTCGGTCTTAAACATAGGGCTGCACTTTAAATTAGGTCTTATATTTAGAACTGAAAGAGTACTTGATTTTTGACTTACTAACTTATAATAAACATTATCCACATTTTCTAATAGTGCCTTATTATAAAAACTAAAGGGAGTATCTCACTATAATCTATTTTGCATTAATTTTAATGGAGGCTAAATGAGACTTGACCAGTGACAATGAACAAAATTTTGGACATGCAATTCAATTGTTGTTATATGTCAAATTGGAATCTTTTGTGATCATAAATATACGAAAAGACTAGTGTTCAAGACATATCATACTACCTCATGTGCTTAATATAAAAACTAGTTAGATATTCAATTTCGTCTTAAATATAAAACCCTAACTTATTTGTTCCCCAAAGTTATAATTTTTCTTAAGGTATCTCAATTGATTGTACATTAAGCAGTTTATATTTAAGGGGTTGTTCGCACCGCAAGTGTATAGGTCCCACCAAGTAATAAAGTGATAAGTAAATATCGTTCCCACGGAGATTTGGTCAACAAAATGGTCAAGTAAGAGCATGGTTGTCAAACTCGCGAGTCAACTCGCTGAGTTTGACGAGTTTACGTTGTTAGGTAATGAAATCGAGTCAACTCGCTCATAAAATCGTTCTATACACAGACTCGGTCAAACTCAGTTTGACTCGGTTAAACTCGGTGAAATCACCGTTTCTAAACCGAGTTGAGCGAGTCTAAGACATCTGTGATAGAAACTGAGATCTGGATAGTAAAAGACTAAAAATCTTTAAAAAAAAAAGAAAGAAAAAAAAAACCTAGTATAAAGCTAAAAAAGAAAAATACATGACTTAAACTTGCCCTATTTTAAGCGTGTCGACCTTGTGCCGCCGCCCCACCGTTCTTCTTTCCCAAGTTTGCAGCTTTTGTTTTTCATTCTTCACTTAACGTTCTGCCTCTGCTTGTTGCTGGTTTTGAGAAGAAAGAAGACGAAGAGCAAGGAGAGAACGGAGGTAGAAGAGAGAGAGAGGGTTTCAATTTTGAAATTTGATATATGGTGAGTAATTTATTTGCCGTGAATCTGTGATATATGAGTAGTGTGGTGTGTGTGTTTTGTCTTGTGATATGTGAGGAGTGTGCGGTGTGCCATGTGCGGTGTACGGTGTGTGCAGATATGCTTTTTCTCTCGTAATATGTGAAGATGTCTTTCAACCGTGCAGATCCTTTTAGTCTATAAGTTCTATGCTTTTCTCTCGTGATAAGATGTCCCTTCAAATAATCAAAATGCGCAGATTGCCTTTTAGTTTATAAGCTCTTTTCTTTCCTATTTTTTTTTATTAAACATTATTCTTGATTTAGGTGCAGGTTCACTTGTGATTGTGAGGCTAACAAAAACGCTTTCAATATTGTGAATGATCAAATCAAACACTGCACATCATCAAGGTATTTCGTCTTTCTCCTTTAACTTTTCGTTGTTTTTAATTAATGGGCATTTTAAATCATAATTTTTTTCTTTTTCTTTTTACCTTTAGATATAATCATATAAATCTCTTCTTTAGTTGCTTCTTTTTTCTTAATTTGAAGATAATTTCTTACTACTTATTAATTAGGTAGTATATTAAATTGAAGATGTCTTCGAGTGCAAAGGAAAATACTGGAAAAAAGTTATTCTTTGCAAGAAAAAACTGCAAAGGGGTAGGCAACACACAATCAACTATTAATCATATGTTTAAGAGAGACTTGAGGGAAGAGGCTTGTCAACAAATAGGTCGATTTTTTTATACAAGTGCTATACCTTTTAATTGTATAAAAAATCTTGAATTTACAAAGATGTGTGAAGTTGTAGGAAGATTTGGTCAAGGATTTAAGCCTCCTTCTTATCATGAGATTAGAGAAAAATATTTAAACTTGGAATTAAGAAACACACAGGCCTTGCTTGAAAACTTTAAGAATGAATGGACAACAACGAGGTTGTTCCATAATGTCGATGGGTGGTGATAGAAAAAGACGTTCAATTTGTAATTTTCTAGTGAATAGTCCCAAAGGGACGATATTTTTGTATTCATTAGATACTTCTGAGATTTCTAAGACGGCTGATAAAGTATTTGAGATGCTTGACGAGGTTGTGGAGAAAGTAGGTGAAAAAAATGTGGTACAGGTAGTAACCGACAATGCTGCAAATTATAAGGCGGTGGGCAAAAATTAATGGAGAAAAGAAAACATTTGTATTGGACTCCATGTGCTGCCCATTGTATTGACTTAATGTTGGAGGACTTTGACAAAAAAATTATATTACACAAGGAAACTATCGAGTAAGGGTAGAAAAATCACAACATATATTTATGCAAGATCAATGCTCATTAGCCTTTTGAGAAAATATACGAATGGAAAAGATTTGATTAGGCTCTTTGCAACTCGATTTGCCACTGCATATTTGACTTTGTCTTGTCTAAATAAGCATAGAGCACCTTTGGTAAATTTGTTTAATTCTCAACATTGGAAGGATAGCAAATATTCATCTACCAAAGATGGAAAAGAAGTAGCAAAAAGTGTAATGGACAATAATTTGTGGAAGAATGTTGTGACTTGCCTTAAAGGTGCTGCCCCTCTTGTAAAAGTTCTTCGCTTAGTAGATTCAGAAGAGAAGCCGGCTATGGGATTCATATATGAAGCCATGGAAAGCAGAATGGTGGGATTCTTATGGAGATGGATGTCCAGAACTTAAAAGAATTGCAATTCGTATTCTTAGTTTATGTTGCAGCTCTTCTGGCTGTGAACGTAATTGGAGTGCTTTTGAGATGGTAAGATTTTTACTTCTTCTTCTTTTCTTTTCTTTTTTCAAAGTTACTTTGCTTGAATGTTAGAATAATAATGAAATTTTTCCTTAATTTTTTTGTAGATTCATACAAAAAAAAAAAAACCGTTTGCATCAAAAAAGATGAATGATTTGGCATTTGTCATGTGCAATTTGAAACTCACAAGGAAGCAAAAGAGTAGAGCTTTCAATTATGATTTTGATGATATATATTCTGATGATGAATGGATTACTGAAGGAAGGATAGATGGAGATGATGTGGAGGAAGAGGATGATGAGGTTCTTCAACTTTGATGAAATTGATGAAAATATGGCTAATCCATTATTTAGTGTTGACCTTAATGTTGATTTAACATTGAAGATGTTAGGACAAATTATAATGATACGATGACGTAGGTGATACAAATGGAGATTATAATGGTGAAGATGAAGATGAAGACAATGGAGATAATGATAATCCAACATTTGATGATCTTTGTTAAATTTATAATTAGTTTTATTTAATTATGTTTACTTGATTTTATATTAGGACATGAATTTCGTATAAATTTTTATGTTAAGTATGATAAATTATGAATGTTAATGAATTTAATTTCAGTTATTTAGATTTCAAATATATTTAAATCAAATTGTTGTCATTTTTAGTATTTTAATTATGTTATCATACAATTTTAATTGTTATTTATTAATATAGGTAAACTCTTACGAGTTTACGATACGAGTTTACGTTTCCGAGTTTACGTCCCTCTCACGAGTTTGCTTAAACTCATGAGTTTGACAACCTTGAGTAAGAGGCTTAGTGAGTTCAATTAAGTTTAACTCAAACAAGTTTTGATGTGAAAAGAGAATTTTTAAAAACTATTTTAAGACTAGAAAGTGATAAAGACAAATAATTATTTAACTTCAAGGATTAAATGGAGCATAGGATTATTTCTCCCATTTACACTTCATAAAACTATATTAATTTCCTCTCAAATAGTATTTTAATGAATATATGTGTTAATCTAAGGTTTAAAAACACTTGACAAAGCTCTCTCAAGTCATATTTCTTAACAAATACTATTGCAATGAATATAGTTACCATTTTCCAATTTTATCTCTATTCAATTTCTATTGGGAAAAGAAAAAAAGGATAGGTGAGAATGATTTGTAATTGTAGAAACAAAGAAAATTTAATAAAGGAAAATTTAGAAACATTTTATGGTTTTAAGACACATTTAATGGCTTAATTATATATTGTCATTTTTAGTATGTGAGAATGATTTAATAGTGATTTATAATAGGGCCCGGAATGTTATATCCCAACAAAATTTGTTAGGACTACATTGCCATTTTCTCTCCCTTTAATAAGTTTCACATGTAATAATGTAATTTGATACGTAAAAATGAAAGTTTGGCTTTGTAATATCCCGAATTTCCTGCACTAAAATTTCTTGTGCAATATATGTATAATGTACAATAAATTTTGGTCGAATGTTTGATTTTCCTGACACTTCAATTTTTGAACAAATGTTAGGGCCAAAATGGAATTTTAGAGACATTGTGACGAATTTATGACCAAATTTTAACCCTAATTTATGACCACTTTCGGCCAAGTAGAATGAAGGAAGAATAAGACATGTACAGTTAAGGAAAGAAGACGAGTCATATGTTTCCCTAATAAGCCATAAATTTCGGTCAAGGGAAGGACAAAGGAAATATATGTGAACACATGACCTAATGGAAAAGAATGTTGGTAAAGAAGAGTCAAACTACAAACCTCCCAATTTTAATTTATTGTAATTTTCAACCAACGAGGAAAGGCAAGGAGAGAGAATGGAATCAATGTTTTTGACTCATATTATAGACCATTTGCAAGCCGACACAAATACAATTTTCGGCCCAAAGAATAAGACAAGAGGAGAGTACAAGACACAAGATATTATGCACATGGAATTTTTATATTTTAATTTTTTTTTTTAAAGAGAGGAAGAAGGGAGTAAGTCGGCAAACACTTTTAGGGGCCCAAGAGTTAGCTCTCAAGCACTTTATAAGACATCTAAATCCTCCTTTTGCATGCATAAGTCGGCTAACACACTCAAGACACAGAGAGAGAGAGCAAACCGTAAGCTTGAAAAGAAGAAGGAAAGGAAAAGCCAAAGGAAGAGGTAAGGTTTTATGCTATGGTTTCTATCTCTTCTACTTCTTATTCTTGTGTGAACCCTAGCCTAAACACTCTCTTGCATGGTGGATTTAGATCTAAGGCCCAAAACCCTAGATATTCAAGGAAGGAGGAAGAGCAACAAAACACAAGACGCAAGTCAAGTAAGTAGTGTTTTGACCTCCTTGAGCTTGTTCTTGTTGTTATTGGTCATTGAATCCATCTTCTCTTGATTTCTTGGAATTTTGGAAACATGAATACCTAAGGGGATGTGCTTTCCATATGGTTCAAAAATAAGTTAAAGTATGTTTATGGCTTAAGTAATGAGTTAGAAGGTTGTGTAGGACAAATTCAAGGTGCTTGTGCAGTAAAACTTGGAAAAACTCATTTTATTTCCTTTATATCACATTTTCAGTTAGAATAGAGCATAGGGAAACAATGAGATTTTGTCCATTTTGATGTTTCCAATGTGTTTATAATCAAAAATTTTGTGGAATATAGGTTTGATAGTGATTTTGGAAGCTTAAGGATTAAATGATACAAAACCCCAAAACTGCCAGTGACAAGTTCCTGGGAAGCAGCGAGTTTGTTATTTATTTTTTGATAAGTGAATGGTGTCCAATGACTGAAATTTTTCAGCATTAAAGTATACATAATGAGCTATAATTTGATAGCTCATTTGTCTATTTTAGATATGTAAATGTGGAGATATGAATTTTTGAAAATGACCCTGAATTCTGGAATGTTATTTTGGGCAGTGACACTGTTTGATTAAATCTGGAATTTTAAATGCGTAATTGGCTACTGGAAGCTTGTTTTCCTTGAAAATAGACTTATTAAGGGTCACATATCCTTTGGAATCACCATAATTGGATATTTGCACAATGAGTTGTGAATTTTCAAAATTTGATGAAAATTCTAGCACTTTTGGGTCAAGGTCTGAAAATAAAGATACTAAGAGTCAATTATGATCAATGTAACATTCAAAGGACGTGAAGAGATTCTAAGTGATAATATAGGCTCTTAAGCTTTATTTTGAGCACAAAGTCACAGTGACCAAGTATAGTACTCTAAAATATGAAGAATTGCTTAATTGATTACCTTTGTCCATAAATGGACTATTATAGGAATCGACATTTGCCCAAAGTCTCCACAGGACCTAGAACATAGCCAAAAGTTTGGTGGACAACCAGGTAGTAACTCGAATCTCGTATTCTTTTTATGACTATATATGTTTGTTTAAACCATATTTGTGAGTCCCGCCTAAATGAGGCCAGCACACTTGTGAGCCGTTTGGTTGGAAAGGCCGACCATGGGACCAACTTATTGGTGGCTAGGCAAGGCCTAGTGCATTCAATTATTTTTGGGTTGTTAATTCACCCAATAGTATTTTCCTAACACTATGGTAATGGATCATATGTTGATGTTTGTATTACATGTTGCATATGAATTGTGATGCATGTTGTATGATCCCTGAATATTTTATATGCTGTGTGGACTGTTCCATTATGGTTGACTATCATATATTGTGTATACTTGGATTGTGAGATTAATTGGTATTTTGAGATTCAATTGAATCTCAGAACCTTTCAAAAGTTTTGGGCGAGTGAAGAGTAGTAATCAAGGTTCGAAGGGCATGGCCATGGACATTGGTCATTCGAGGTTGCAGAAGGAATCGGTGCTTTGGATTTATTTGTTGTTTATATTTAATATTTTGGTAGATTGTTTGGAGTTTGGTGATTTTAAGAAATATATATGCTATATATGTTTGGATGACTGTAATACATTGTGGTGGGGTAGCCGTTGTTGGATAACCAAGATTTGTATAATGAAATAAATATAATACATCCAAACTATTTTCTTCGCTGCATTGCGATTTAATTACTTTTTAGGTACGACGAGTATCGCGACATTGATAAACCGGGCAAAGTAATCGTCAAAGGATTCCTCAGAATCTTGTTGGATATGAAGGAACTCCTCTTCCTTAATCACCTGTGTCGAGGGAGGAAAATACTGTTCGTTAAACTTTTCCATGAACTTCTCCCAAGTGACAGGGCAAAAACGTGTCTGCAACGTTGTAGCGACGCTTTTCCACCATCGTGTGCATCACCTACAAGTTTGTAAATTTCCAGTTGAGCTTTCCGGTCCTCCGGGCATTCCATAACTTCAAAGATCTTATCTAGGCTCATCAGCCAATCCTCACCAATTCGTTCTTCCCACTGAGAGCGGTGGCTTGAGCTTGTAAAAGCTGGGTGACCCAATTTTGTGTGGTCTGCACAACTCTCCCTCGTCGTGGAGGTGATTGGGACCTATCAGATCCCTCAGCTTCCTCATCGTGCTCATCACTTTGCTCATCATCTTCTTCCTCCTCATTATGCTCTTCCTCATTTTGTCGTTCTTCTAGTTGTCTCTCGGCTTCTCGATCTTGTCTATTATGCCTTTTCGAAGTGCACCAACAAGAGTTCTCGGTTCGTGCAAAGTTTCCCTCATCTCCGCATCTCATTCTGTTTAGGTTGATTCGGTACTTGATTTTGTTCAAGTTCGTATCGGTATCACCCGAGGCTATCTGCCTACTCTTCTACCTCGGCCCCTACCTCGACCTCCGGGAGCTCCGGCTCCTCGTAAATTTGCCATGTTCGTACTTTTTCCTTTATTAGGGAAAACTTAGTCTCCGTTATGAGGAAAATGTTAGATATACATAAAAACGACGATTAGTATATCAAGGACTTTATCACACTTAGCATTTACACCACAAACGAACAGACACCCCCAATATTTCCTTCGTTAGGTTTTCGTTGAATATTTCCACTCAAAAAACGGTACAGAGAAAAAAAAAGGCGTAGAGCCTAACTCTGTTACTCAAACCAATTGGCCAGGTAAGTGTCTAGCATGGGGGCCTCACCGAGTTCACGGCGACTAATTCGCGCACCCACATAGACTAGCCTTGCCTTCGGCACCAAAAGGTTTTGAAATAACTTAGTCAGATCCATGCCAGGGACAACTGCTTCGATACCATAATTGTAACATCCCATTTTCGAAAGTAGTATAAATTTTTTTAATCGAGTAGAGAATTGGAACAAGAGTGTAACTGATATATATTCAAAATGCCCACTGGCTAGTTACAGAGACGGTACGATAACCGAGAGTTTCTTTGAATAATAACAGAAGTGTCTCCCTGGCAACAAAAGATAGTCTTCAGCCGGACTTCTAATCGTGCTGCTTTCCTCTCTCCTCGGTCCTCCTGACCCTGACGCTATGTTAAGAGCTGAGATCCGCACCGGACCTCAGGTAACGGTTAACCTCATGTTTACATACACAACATATGCATTACAGATATTCACAACAAACAAGCATATCCCAATAGCACCAAACCCCTGAGCGGATGTGTGGCCCCTAGCAATGTATTTCTAATAGCACATGAAAAGTGTGGCCCTTAGCAAACGCATGGCTTTAGCAGACGTACCCCAATAGCACATAAAGTGTGTGGCCCTTAGCGACGTAAACATACCAACAAGACATAACATACAGCAGACATAAAGTCATCATCTATCACATATACTACACATATCACATATATGCATACCGTTTGGCAATGATGCGACATCGATGCGTGATCATAGATATCCTATAAGGATAATATCACTATGATCAATGTCCAACATTATAACAGCATTTTAGGTATAAATTACCATTTTGTCCCTAACCCCTTAATGGCGGAATTTCGCGAGCTTTGCTACTTTGATTCCCAATTTTGAAACTCAATCCCTACTATGTTTTTACCTCGTCGAGGCATCTTTCAATTCAATGAGGCTTAAAAACAAGAATAAGAATTTCATTTTCTACTTCCTAGATCTAACAAACATTTCTACTAAAACTACCGAACAAAGACTAGAACTTAAAAGCTAAGGACCGAAGAACTTACCCTTGCGAACCTCCTCTTCCTTCTTGCTCTCACTTCTCCGAGCTCCTCTCGTAACTTCTCTCTAAGATTTCAAAATCCTTAAGAGAATTGGTGTGAGAATTGCAAAGAGATGAAGGCCCTATTTATAGGAAAAGCCCATGGATATCAACCCTCGGATCAACTTTTCATCAACGGTTGAGATGATGAAGATGTGGCATTGTGATTATCACTCATTTTCGTCTTCTCTCCACCACAAAAACGTCCCCTATGTGATCCCATGTCACCAAGGTGATATCACCAACTTGCTCTAGAAGTTTTCTACCGATAAAGTTCCCTGATCGGTGTTCTAATCACGTAATCTTAGAAAATCTCAAAAATCGACAACATAGCCCTAAAGGTCTAATCTTCATCTTTAGGAATGTCTGGGTCAACTAAATTTTTGATCCCATTCAGAACATTTCGTTGCTGCCAAAGATTTTCGAACAAACGCCGTCGATTACGGAAATAACTTAGGAAAAACCAACTTACGGACAAAAATGCATTGATTCATAATATGTCCAGTTGTTTACTATCTTAGCCTGGATCTCAAGATATGATTTAGTTTCTATAGATTCTCGTTTATCTGATTTGCTTTTTGAATATCAGATAGCTTCTTAGCCAGTCTATTATAACCCTTTTCGGTTACGGAAATAACCGGAGGTAACCTACTCCAAGCTAAAAATTCACTTGTTTATAATATGTCCTGATCTTAGAAACCTTGTTCATGGTTTTCTAGATAGGATTTAATTTCTATCGGTGGTCATCTATCCTATTTTCTTTTTCACTAACTTCCTCACTAAGTTTTCCTTTTAATTTTCATTCAATTTTCCTTTTCTTTTTCCTTCTTAATTTCGGTTTTTCCTCCAAAAATGTTGACTTTTCAACTCCTTTTTAATTACTTAGTTTATGCACTAATTATCTTAATTAGTAATTATTCTATTGCTTAATCCTTTGTTGGTTAATTAAGCCTTAGGGATTAAGTGTAATTCATCTAACATACTTTTTAATTATGCCAAATTACTTAGCAATATTCCTTATACTAATCTTGACCCTTCATTTGTCATTAATCTCCACTTAGGGGTTGTATATAATTATCTTTGAATATCTCATTTTCTCATTCTTATACAATTAGCCAATAATTAATCATCAACCAATAAAGAGCCTTCCTTCTAGATGATATAAGATGATTTTAAAACACAAAATCTTGGTTTAAAATTAGAAGGGGACGGTTTTGCTTGTGCAAAAAGAAACAAGAAATAGTTTAATATTTAAAAACAAACACATGGGATAAACTTGTGGAAGAAGAATAAGATTGTCAAATAAAATCTAGATATTTTTGGGAACATTGGCACATGGGTTCACATGGTGCATTAATTGAGAGATAAAGATGATGGGAAGGAGAGAGGGAATCGGTTTTGGGTGAGTTGTGTGTGTGTGTGTGTAAGAGTTGTGAGTCTAGTGTAGGAGAGAGAAAAGTGTGAAATTCAATGATTTGTGAAGTAAAACCATTGGGATAAATTCAAGACTCAAGTAAATGAGAATCTATAGAGAATAAATTGTATCATGAGAAACTTTAATCATAGATCAAATATAAGGATTTAATTTGAACAAGCATATTTTAAGCTTGAGATAGATTGTCTTCAAAATCTTTTCCCAAACTTTTGTGATTGATCTTAAAATGATTAAAGGGCTAGTAAAGACTTCTAATGAAGTCATGATTTTTTAGATTAGAGTATTAAAGAGGAAAACTTGAATAAACTACAAGATAACCCTTAATTAATTACATAAAAGAGCTTAATCCATGAGATAGGTGGAGAACCAATAAGAAACCTTGATTGGCATTTGTGTGAGACAAATGAAACACAAAAATAATCTGATATTAAGGGGAGGACGGTTTGTGTGTGTAGAATAAATAAGTAAGTTTAAATCAATCTAAATTTGAAATCCACCAATAGGAAAAATCAAGAGAAATGCGTTTTAAATTAAATTGAAACTTCTTCATTAAGTATGTATCCAATGGTTAAGATTAAAACTTCTTAACTAAGCTTAGATCCTATGGCTCCAATTGAAGAAGAGGTAGGTTTGAAAGAATTACCAAAGTGCCCGACCTTTTACTATAAATAAGCACCTTGGGTCTTCATAATTCTCACACCAAACTCAACCAAAGTAGATGAGTTTTAGAGAAACAAGAGTAGAGAGAAAATCATAGTGGGAAGCAAGAAGGAGGAAGAAGCTCTTCAAGAGGTAAGCAAGCTTTTAGTTTCTAGTCTTTAGCTTTTGAAGTTCTAGTTTAAGTTCATAGTTTAAATGTTGTTTTGATCTTTAATCTTCCAATATATTTTTGTTATCATGTTTTTATGGTTAAATATGGTTTTATTTCGAAAAATGGAGGGAGAAAGTAATATAGCAAAATTTTGGAAGATTAGGGTCAAGGTAGCGATACTCTGGCGAAATTTTGTCGGTTAGCGGTTCTCAAGTCGGGGTTAAAACGCCGTAATTTATGTTGAAGATGAGGTTCTAAAATTCTGAGAAAATTCATGGTTAAAGTAGACATATATATATTTCAAAAATACCTATAATGTGTTACTTTGAGCTCGTACAGATGAGATACAAATTCTCAAAGTTGGGCTACTGTAATACCCCAAAAAAATATGTATCATAATTTGGTAAGATTATACCTATAAAAAGTAGGTGAATATGGGATATCAAATAATAAGATATAATTATCTTATTTTCTAAGGAAAATCTCTTGGAAATTAGAGAATTTAAGGGCCAAAGTGCCAAATGACCAAAATGCCCTAAGGGACATAAATATTTAGGAAAATGGTGAAAAATCCTAAAAGTCAGTGAAATAATTATTTGACTAATGAGAGTATGTTATCTCTAATTAGGGTAATTTAATAAATTACAAACTTGGAGAAATTGAATAAAGATATTCAAAAAGTATTGTAATGACTATAATGCCTCACAAATTCTAAAATACTTGCAGAACACAGGGAAACGAAATGTCAGTGTTATAATAATGAGGTAATGGGACATTCTAATTAAGAAAATTATCAACTAATGATAATAAAGTGATTAAGTAATTTCTAGCTAATTACTTAAGTCTCGAACAAAGGAAATTATGAAATAATTATGTAAAACTCAAAAATTAGTGGTAATTGGCTTAAAATTAGTAAAAATATATTTACTAATTAATTGAAGATTTTGTGAAAAATAGTTGAGTTTAGGTATTTTTAAGCCTAAATACAATAATAGACCAATTAGGGAATTTTGTGGAATTTTTAAATAAAAGTAAATTAAATAATTAATTAAGTAATTAAATAAATACATAGAAAACATTTACAAATCCAAACAATTTGGGTCTGCCGAAATTATGGACAAACAAATGAAGATAAGATCACATTTTTAATATCTTGCAAGTTGCATAATAAAATATAATTTAATTTAATTAAAGTAAAAGTATGAATAGTAATATTTAAATTAGGAAACGGATCCTATCTAGAGATCTAGGAATAGGAATCCCAAGGTCAAGGTAAAATATTGATCAGTGAGTTTTTACCTTTAAGTGACCTCTTCCTAAGTTAATTAGAGGCCGTTTGTGCATTTTCCTAATAAAACAAAATAGGAAAAATGCATATAAGCATATTTTTGGAAAAGAGGAAAATAAATTCTAACTCAATATTTAGGAATGGGTTTGAATTTATTTTGACATATTTGGAATCAGTGAATTTTTCTGAAGAAGTTGGTGTTTTCAGAAATGCATTCTGAAACCGAACGCGTTTGGACACGCTTTTGAGAAAACTTCAATCGACAGTTGGAGCCCTATATGGGATCAAAATTTAGGTTAACTTGGACGTTTCTAGTAAGAGAGAACATGTCTTCAAAGTTGTAAATCCAGAATTTTGAGATTTTTCCAAACCACGCGAATCGGCACCGATCGGGAAAACGGCTAGGACGGGCCATAAAGCAAGATGAGTCATCATTCTTTGACCAATCTTGGGCTGCCAGCTCAGCCAAACATGTCGACCAAGGGAGAGAGAAAGACTTGTTGAAGAAGTCTTCAAAATGCTAAAGAGGAAATTACAACTTTGGGCACAAAGTTGATTTTTGAAAATTGCACAAGTGGCCCAATCTTTTCCTATATAAAGGCATGAGGGGGTCTTGAAATTTCACACCACTTTCTCTTGCTTTGGCCGAAAGTAGAGAGAGGATTCTAGAGAGAGAAGCTCTGGAAAAAATTCTGCAGAAGTCTTCAACGGGTAAGTCTTTCGGGCTTTAGTTTTTAGTTCGAAAGATAGTAGTAATGTTAGAATAGCCTTTAAATTTCGAGTATGATTAGGGTATCATATGGGAGGGCTATTTTAGTCATTATTTTCGAGAATCATAATTGCGTCGAAGTTCTGGCGAAATTTCGGGAAGAAAATTTGCTAGAGTAACGAAGTGCTGGCGAAATTCCGCCAATTAGGGGTATAGGGGAAAAATGGTAATTTTTACCTAAAATGCCAGTTATGTTGTCAAATCACTAATAAAGGTGATATTACCCTTATAGGACATCGAAAACTCTGATTTGCTGCCGTTACGCTGATCATGTATCATTCTTTGTAATCATAGAAATATCATTGAACATAAAGTGTTATATAAGCATGAGGTTAACCGTTACACGAGATCCGATGAACGTTGGATCTCGGCTCTTACTATAGCATCACATCAAGGTGCGGAGAGAGACCAAGGACGGAGGATAAGAGTAGCGAGGCGGACATCACATATGAAGTTGAAGACCGCGTGGAGACCGGATCGATTACGTCTAGTACCTAAACAGATAATGTATTAATCTTTATGAACAGGCAGATACGCCACCATTATTGTTATAATCAGTTACTCAATGTTTTTATTCCGCCAATGCTCTACTCTGATGTTTAAAAAAAAAATTGGCTCTAAAATTGGGATGTTACATTTTTGGTATCAGAGCAGTTTTCCTGGCATGGATCTGACTATGTTAATACGGATAGTTTGGTGCCGAAGGCAAGGCTAGTCTACGTGGGTGTGCCATAAGTCGCCGCTAACTTAGGTGAGGCCCCATGGTAGACACTTACTCAGCCATTCTGTTCGGTTAACGGAGTTAGGTTCAAAGCCTTTGAGCATATTTTGAAAATGAGTACCGATATAACTCTAGCGTTATGTTCTAGAGATGGACAGAAACGAGGTCCTCTGCATAAAATATTTAGGGCGAAGAAAGCGTACCGTGCATATATCTGTAAGATAGGGTTCAGATTAAACCTAGAATCGGTATATTTACCGCCTAGACTTATGCCGATATCAGATATCTCTGATACCACTGATACCACCGAAAACCCGGATATCTCTGATACCACTGATACCATAAAACCCGGATATCTCCCGATACCATCGATACCAATAAAACCCTGGATATCTCTCGATACCACCGATACCACGAAAACCCGGATATCTCGGATACCCCGATATCGTAGATAACCACGATGACCCGATATCGGTATCGACAACTCGATATCAGTCTCCGATACCTCCGATAACCTCTATATCAACATATGATAGTCCCGATAACCACGATATCAATCTCGGATAGTTCAATAGCCACGATATCGGTCTTCGATAACTCGATATCGATCTCCGATAGCGTTGATAGCTCGATATCGGTTCGGTAGCTCGATAACCACGATAACCTCGGTAATGTCGCCACAGACGACAATTTTTACTACTTGGGAGACCATAGATCTTGAAAATGGGTCGACACAAATTCGGGTAATTCGATATCGTCTCGATACCGGTCTCGATAATCCCGATACCGAGTGTCGATCACCCAGACATCTCGATAACTCGAAAACTTTGACAACTCGATAAATTGATGTCTCTAATAGTTCGAATGTCTCCGATAACTCGGGACTACGATAGTTCGATAATCGTCGGTTTAAACTCGACGGTAATTCTATCCTAGCACAAAGCTTATAGGTGGAGTTAAGCCACACCGGACGAAACTCTAAGACCGACGAATAGAAATACATGCGGTATTCGACCAATGTTAAAGATGTCTATAGGAAGAACCATTACATAATTTCGTATCTTTACGGAGATTGGACTAGATCCACTCCTCATCACTCTCCTCGAAACCGCTCCTGAGTGGAAAGCACAAACGAGCTCCTAGGAGAAGGACTATCTAAAGTTTTCATATACCATTCGTCGTCTCAAGTGGCGGGAAACCCACAATATCTAGAAAAAAGGAAACGTGAATGACCTACAGAAGATAGATAAGGAATGGGGGAAACATAGTTGTGATGTTAGATCCCTGAGAAGTAATATAAACGAGATATAACCAAGTAGGGTTTGTACGCACGAGATGATTATAACATCTTAAGCATATCTTGAGTATATATTCGTTATTGATATTTCAAATAACCTTGATAAATTCTGAAATCTCTTATCATTCCAATAACTTTATTCACTCTGAAAAGCCTGAAAATCCACATCTTTCATTAGTAGGCAGCAACTTCAACTACCCAGAGAACGGAAGTCTCACACATCAACTACGAACACCGTACAAAACTTTGATTCTCGTGCCCTACCTTGTATCTATGGCTAGAATGCCTTCTCAATCAGGAGAACCTATAGGATCATATCATTCTTCCGATGATGACAACCGTGAATATTTCTTTGCAGCTAAGCTATCAAGATGACTCCGAGAATGATTCTTTCTATGAACCAAATCTTCTACAACATGTCACGGATACAAACAAAGAGTTGATCGGTGTTCTACGAACCGAGTATTTGACGTGACAGAGCGAACGTGAGACTAGCAAAGGGACGTATTTCCGTTTTCGAACAGTCAAAACGATTTACGCACGAGAAATAGGTGCCCTTACCGGCTAGATGACTGGGTGAAATCAACTCATACCTTCTTCCCCGAGACCGCTTCTGGATGGAGCAGACTAATAAAATCTTAGATGGAGAACGTACAACCAATTTCTACTCTTTCCTAAATCATCTTCAAAGGCTAGTTTTAGACAATATGTAAGCAAGTAGTTATAAATCTAGTTATAAGTTGTAACTACGGATGTTAAAACTAGTTAAATGATATAGTATCTTTTTCTATGAACAATATGTGATATAGAGGTAATACAAAGCTAGTTCCCTAAAGAATTGTTAATCTTAAATAGAAAGACAAGATGAAAAATTGGCAAGGAATCAAAGTGCTTGGGGGCAAGATCAAGATGAAGATGCGGGTAGACAACCACTAGTGATGCCAATCCCAAGACAACATCTTGAACACCAAAGTGAGTTGCAAGAGTCGAAGGAACATTGGTTGAGCAAATAGCTCGAATGGACAAAGCGATAGAGCAAGAGACTCGGCGGGAAAAGTTGAAGGAGCAAACATCTATGAAAGAAAAGCTCAAAGAGCAGCGGACACTTATTGATACCTCCTAGGCGAAAGACAAGAAAGGCAGATTGAGAGACAAGCGGAAACACCGTCGTCGATGGAATATAACTTAGAGGAGCTGCGTAGATCAAGGAATGCCAGCAGATAGCATCAAGTCATGATGGACTTAGGCACAAAACACCCACACGGAAAAGGAAGGCGCCTTGGCTCGAAATCAAGGGAAAAGCAAGAAGGTAGCTCGGACTAAACAATGGAACCATTCACAAATGCCGGGACTCCAACGGTGTCCAAAATGCGGGAGGTACCATCCTCAGCGATAAGTTTGTATTGGGAGACGGGTTTGTTTCAGTCTGAAAGCCGGGACACATTATAGCAAAGCTGTGCGAGGAAGCTACAGAGAAACGAATTTGCTACCAATGTCTGGAGTCGGGACACATTATTAAAGACTGTTTGGAGCACAGAAGTCACCACCAAGGTGCTAATAACAATGAGCAACAATACAACTCTGGAGGAACGGGACCCCAATCATGTTCCAAATGCAAAGGTACCATCGAGGTACGATCTGCGATGGGAAGAAAATATGTTTCAAGTGTCAACATCCGGACACTTCAAGAGGAATTGTCCTCTAAGAGCCTGCAAGGATAGGATTACAAAACCTAAGTCAAGTCATCCGATCGGACCAAGCAGAACAGAAACTTCATCCATGATGGAAATGCGGGAACTACCATCTCGGTGTTGCCTGTAATGTAAGACCAATTTGCTCTAAATGCCGAGAACCAGGGCATATTGGCAAAGACTGTCCCCAGATAGCTATGGAGAACGAACCACAGAACATAGACCAGATGTTAGCATCGCTCGGAGCAGAAGTCGGAGAATCCTCAGAGATGGTTCCGGATACTATCGTTTAGTTAAAACTATTTCAGTAGATATTTACTTCAGATATGAATCGATCCAAGTGCTAAACCGATCATTTCCTTTTGATGCTTATACGGATCCTTTTGGGATGCATACGTATATTTCCTTACGTTGTAATAGTAGCTACACCATTGGGTGTGAGCTCTTAGCTTGTAAGCATATTTGAACCAAGTTGCGGTTATAATATGAATCTTGCTTCATAGTGTCAACGATACTCTCAATAGTTTTCAATAAACGGTGAAGATAGATGGCGACAAAGAGAATATATGATTCTCACAAGCAGAGATAGAACTGATGCGGAAACCGAATCTTTATGCAAGTAAATTTCGCGTAACATGCCAATAAACAAGGCTCAGGAATAAAAAATTAAATCATTTATGTTGAACAAAGAATATAAAGTACGCGGTGTTTTGACGCCACTGAAACATTGTATATATCAATTTAAAACATGATAAAAACATTTTAAATCAAAACCAACGTATCGCCTTAGAAGCTCCCATTAATATACATATAGAAGGGGAAGGCGGAGTTTTAACGTAGTATCAACTCTTTGTTAGATGAACGGGGCAAGCTGTTCGGAAGTAAATATTCACTTCCCAAGATTGACGATCTATTCCATATTCTAAAAATCCTATATCTGTCAAAGTCGACTTACGCCCAGAATACTAGCAGTTGTAAATCAAAACTAGCAATGTTTTGAAGATAGTCTTCAGGACTTGAATCACGCGTTTGAAAAATTTCTTGTGACACTTTGTACGTTAACAAGTGCACCTATCATGCTCTTAGAGTGCTTAAATAGAGTTTTTCTCTCGAATACATAGGCGGGATAATGGAGCGTTGATTGACGACGCCCTCAAATCCATTCGAGTAAGTGGAACGCCAAGAATGACGACGATCCGTAGTAAGTAAAGGATGTGACTCTTTACTAGATTAACAAAACGTGAGTGTTGGCTGTCAGAAATAAATTTTTCTGAGCCATGTTCCATGACACAACGATGCTGTGATCTACTCTAGACAAATTAGGAGCAATTTTGGAACGAGGATGACTAGAAAATAGTAAAACGTAATGTGTAGTTTGGTCTAGCGGGATAGTACCGCAGATTCAAGTGAATTCTCGCTAAATACGGTTAGTATAAGACTACGATAAGTAGCAACTTTGATAGAGAAAACTATCGAGAAGGTACTCTTTACAGAAGATTGTACCAATATCTCATATGACGATTCAAAGATCAAAAGTCGCACGAGTATGAAGGAAGCGTAATCTGACAAAGGAAATTCCCATGAAGCTATAAATGCGCCTGATGAAGCCGAACTTCCAAGTTTTCTTACAATCAAGATGGCACAGATTGACGCCTTGAATGGGTAGAAGTGTAAATCACTTATATTGCTCGATAAAATTATCGGAGCAGAGATTTTCGTAGTTGGGATATGATTGATCACGTCTCTTAATAGTTTGTACAAGTCACAAAGATCGTGAGAATCTTTTGGTGAATGAGATGATCGTACATCCCTAGATGCCGGTGTCAAAAGAACACCTCAAAGACGAACAAGTAGTTCGCATCACATGAGATCATTCGAAGTATATGTTGACAACAAACAAGTTGCTATTAGATAGCCTTATCCCCGAACCTGTTTAGACTTCCATACGACGTAACAAGATCTTTATGGACAAACCGAGGCAAATTCTCGATCATCAAGGGAGCTATGAGACAAAGTGAAGATCCGATGCGGATAGTCCAAAGACCAAGTAGGACGAAGTTTAAGATAGTACGGAGTTTAGAGGATAGAGTACAAATTTCGAGGACGAAATTTTGTTTAAGGGGGGAAGAAATGTAATACCCCAAAAAAATATGTATCATAATTTGGTAAGATTATACCTATAAAAAGTAGGTGAATATGGGATATCAAATAATAAGATATAATTATCTTATTTTCTAAGGAAAAATCTCTTGGAAATTAGAGAATTTAAGGGCCAAAGTGCCAAATGACCAAAATGCCCTAAGGGACATAAATATTTAGGAAAATTGTGAAAAATCCTAAAAGTCAGTGAAATAATTATTTGAATAATGAGAGTATGTTATCTCTAATTAGGGTAATTTAATAAATTACAAACTTGGAGAAATTGAATAAAGATATTCAAAAAGTATTGTAATGACTATAATGCCCTCACAAATTCTAAAATACCTGCAGAACACATGGAAACAGAAATGTCAGTGTTATAATAATGAGGTAATGGGACATTCTAATTAAGAAAATTATCAACTAATGATAATAAAGTGATTAAGTAATTTCTAGCTAATTACTTAAGTCTGAACAAAGGAAATTATGAAATAATTATGTAAAACTCAAAAATTAGTGGTAATTGGCTTAAAATTAGTAAAAATATATTTACTAATTAATTGAAGATTTTTGTGAAAAATAGTTGAGTTTAGGTATTTTTAAGCCTAAATACAATAATAGACCAATTAGGGAATTTTGTGGAATTTTTAAATAAAAGTAAATTAAATAATTAATTAAGTAATTAAATAAATACATAGAAAACATTTACAAATCCAAACAATTTGGGGCTGCCGAAATTATGGACAAACAAATGAAGATAAGATCACATTTTTAATATCTTGCAAGTTGCATAATAAAATATAATATAATTTAATTAAAGTAAAAAGTATGAATAGTAATATTTAAATTAGGAAACGGATCCTATCTAGAGATCTAGGAATAGGAATCCCAAGGTCAAGGTAAAATATTGATCGAGTGAGTTTTTACCTTTAAGTGACCTCTTAGGAAGTTAATTAGAAGGCCGTTTGTGCATTTTCCTAATAAAACAAAATAGGGAAAATGCATATAAGCATATTTTTGGAAAAGAGGAAAATAAATTCTAACTCAATATTTAGGAATGGGTTTGAATTTATTTTGACATATTTGGAATCGTGAATTTTTCGAAGAAGTTGGTGTTTTCGTAAATGCGTTCAAACCGAACGCGTTTGGACACGTTTTCGAAAACTTCAACTGGACAGTTGGAGCCCTATATGGGATCAAAATTTAGGTTAACTTGGACGTTTCTAGTAAGAGAGAACATGTCTTCAAAGTTGTAAATCCAGAATTTTGACATTTTTCCGAAACCACGCGAATCGGGTGCCGATCGGGAAAACGGCTGAGATCGCCATAAAGCAAGATCAGTCATCATTCTTTGACCAATCTTGGGCTGCCAGCTCAGCCAAACATGTCGACCAAGGAGAGAGAAAGACTTGTTGAAGAAGTCTTCAAAATGCTAAAGAGGAAATTACAACTTTGGGCACAAAGTTGATTTTGAAAAATGCACAAGTGGCCCAATCTTTTCCTATATAAAGGCATGAGGGGGTCTTGAAATTTCACACCATTTTCTTGCTTTGGCCGAAAGTAGAGAGAGGATTCTAGAGAGAGAAGCTCTGGAAAAATTTCGCGAGAAGTCTTCAACGGGTAAGTCTTTCGGGCTTTAGTTTTTAGTTCGAAAGATAGTAGTAATGTTAGAATAGCCTTTAAATTTCGAGTATGATTAGGGTATCATATGGGAGGGCTATTTTAGTCATTATTTTCGAGAATCATAATTACGTCGAAGTTCTGGCGAAATTTCGGGAAGAAAATTTGCTAGAGTAACGAAGTGCTGGCGAAATTCCGCCAATTAGGGGTATAGGGGCAAAATGGTAATTTTTACCTAAAATGCCAGTTATGTTGTCAAATCACTAATAAAGGTGATATTACCCTTATAGGACATCGAAAACTCGATTTGCTGCGCCGCTATTGTCGTGACGAGCCGTTGGACGTTTCGCCGTTTTAGTAAACGTGCCATTTCGTCAAAAGTACCACCAAGTACCATCAAACGAAGGTACGTTCGCGGCATCTTGTAATACTAACTCGATGCTTATAGTCCGCTATATATGGTACGGATAATTTCATAAGCCATGGGTGGAACTCGTTCGGGGCCATGCACAAAGTGACTAAGGATGTTACACTTAGATAATCACTTACGACTTTACGGGTTATAGTAAATATAATACCGTCATAGTTTTCCTAGCGCTACGGACACGACGTACATCGTGGCACACAATTAAAGTGCAGACAAATAACTTTGCTTGTAGGGCGGTTGTTATTAAATGATCATGTATCATTCTTTGTAATCATAGAAATATCTGTTGAACATAAAGTGTTATATAAGCATGAGGTTAACTGTTACCTGAGATCCGATGAACGTTGGATCTCAGCTCTTACTATAGCATCACATCAAGGTCTGGAGAGAGAGACCAAGGACGGAGGATAAGAGTAAGCAGAGCGGACATCACATATGAAGTTGAAGACCGCGTGGAGACCGGATCGATTACGTCTAGTACCTAAACAGATAATGTATTAATCTTTATGAACAGGCAGATACGCCACCATTATTGTTATAATCAGTTACTCAATGTTTTTATTCCGCCGATGCTCTACTCTGATGTTTAAAAAAAAAAATTGGCTATGAAATTGGGATGTTACAACTACGAATTTCTGGAAAATTCTGGGCAGAGGCTCAAAACTTTAAACCTGGGAATGACTCAATGAATCTGGGAAAAATGAGTATTTTTAATTAAAAATAGACATCCTAAGGATTCCTAGGAATTTTACGGATCCTTGTTTCTATTTTTATAGAATTAATTATGATTTTTCAAAGCTAAACGAAAAATCTGCCGAAATGCTGAAATCAGCGTTTTTCTACGAGAATTAAGAAATAAATAGAGAAATAAATCCACAGGGTAAAAGGGGTCATTAGTGGTTAAAGTATATTTGAGAATATTCTTTTTGGATGAGTAATGCAATATTACTATTGTAGGCTAACCGAGAACACATACCGACCGAGCGTACGTACCGCTATCCCCAACTCGAGTACGGACGCGTCTTTGTAACACTAACTCGATGCTTATTCAATGCTTATATGTGATAGATGATAACTTTACATCTCTTTGTGTGCTTATGTACTGTTGGGGATACATATCTTTGTGTGCTTATGTACTTGTTGGGGATACATCCGCTCTGTGCTTATGTACTATTGGGATACATCTCGCTATGTGCTTATGTACTATTGGGATACATCCCCGTGTGTGCTCATGTATTGTTGGTATACACTGCTTTGTGTACTTTTGTATTGATTGCTGCTGAAATTCCATGAATATCATCATACATAAACTGTTACATAAGCATGAGGTTAACTGATTACTCGAGGTCTAATGGGCATTGGACCTCACCCTTATGTAGCGCCAAATTGTTTGGTTAACGAAGTTAGGTTCTAAGCCTTTTCAAAAACTTGGAGCATATTTTGAAAACGAGTACTGATATAACCTTGGTGTGACGTTGTAGTGATGGACGGAGATAGATCTCCAGACATAAATTACTATGAACGAGTAGGACGTACACGACGAAAACCGGTGAACCCTAGACTAGGGTACCATCCTAAATCGGTATATCATCCTAAATCGGTGTACCACTTTGAGTCGGCGCATTACCCTAACCCAGGAAAAATCCCTACACTCATTCGTAATCGTGAGTCCTCGAACGTATACCCTTCAGAGTCGGTATACAAACTCTAAACATGTACACAACCCTGATTCGGGGTACGGCCCCGAACCATTGACTAGTATGCCTTCGGAGTCGGAGAAATTTAAGGGATCAGATCATTCATCCAATGATGACAACCAGGAGTATTTTCAGCTGCTAAGCTATCAAGATGACTCCGAGAGTGAACCTTTTTACCAACCGAACCTCCTACGACATGTCGTAGGTACAAACAAAAGACTAGTTTTAGATAACATGTAGATGAAAGTAAACCCGGTACCAGTCAAAGAAAGCTACGAAAATAGTGATAGAAGTTGTGTGTAGTGGAATAATGGGACGTGGTTTGTTAGTATAAAGTGTTAGGACGTAACTACTACTATAACAGATTAACTATTCGACAAATACATATGTTGCGATAGGTGCTAAATCGCTACTTCTCTCTAATATCTACGTCTGTTATTCTTAATTAATAAGGAAATTAAGAATGGAAAATTTACGAGGGGCTAGAGTCCCAAGAGGCAAAGGTAGAGGTAGAGGTAGAGGCAGACAGCCACGAACGATACCAGTACCAGTAGAGACATGAACCACAACAACCAGAGGAGAACGAAATGTAGGAAATGAGGAGGATGTTACAAGAGCAAAGAGTTCTAATTGATACACTCATTGTCGAAAGGTAGGAGAGACAAGTTGACAGATAAGTAGCAGATCAACAAGCTGAAGAGGAACAATTGAATGCTGAGGAAGAAGACGAAGAAGAACAAGACGACGAATGTACTGAGGAAGCTGAGGAATCAGATAGAGCTGAGACACCTCCTCTTGAGAGAGCGATGGTGGTGCTTCCACAAGCCAATAGAGTAGCAGAGACCACACAACATTGGGTTACTCAATTTTGCAAGCTAAAGCCACCAGCTTTCCGTGGTAAGCTCGATTCAGCTGAGGATTGGCTATTGAAGCTGGACAAGATCTTCGAAGTCCTGGAATGTCCAGGGAACCGAAAGGCTCAACTTGCGATCTACAAATAATATTGAGTGAACTCTTTTTAATTATAATGACTGTAGTTCATATAATATTGCAATAACGTTTGTCAATTAGTGATTATTTAATTAGGATTGAATTCATTCTCGACACCCACACGCATATACATGTACACACACATATATGTATCTGTGTGTATGTATATATGTACATGGAAAAAAGATTAATTTAATTAGAAGAAGCACCTTAGGTACTTATATAAACCTTACATAAGTTTTCTACGAAAAAAAATATATAGAGCAATAATTTCTGTGGATCAAATTACCTCCAATAACCCGCTATGGCTGATGTGGACTGAACCATTGACTTCTCCACAAATATTGACTTATGACCATTCACTCGCATTCGGTCCCTAACTATACATTGAAAAATACCTCCTCTTCTTGTTCGTCATCATAAAAAAAAAAAAAAAAATAAAATAAAAGAACTTCGCCCTTTAATTTCGGGCCTTAATTTTAAGGGGCAAAAGTCAGGGTAAATTACAATTTGGGAATGTACGTAATGAAATTAATTATAAATAAGGATATCAAATTTCTGATACTACTCCTAAATCCCTTAATCCTAATAATTTTCAGCAAAAGATTAACAAATGTTTTTCAAAGAAGGTGTATGGTGTACATACAACTCATACAAATTGGATTCATAAATGCCACTCCCAAATTTAGTAGTTAATTTTAAGGGAAAATTAATCCAAAGGTCCTTATAGTTTCATTCAATTTCAAATCAGGTCCTTGCATTTTGTTTTCCCCGTTTTATCAGGTCCTTCAACTTTCTACTGTTTGATAAGCTAGTCCTTGTTGTTAAATATGGACAAACACTTTTACAATTTCAAAGTGTTATTTCATATTTAATGGCAAGAACTAACTTATCTAACTATGAAAAAGTTGAAGGACTCAATAAAAAGGGGGGAAACAGAGGAACCTTATTCAAAATTGAATGAAACTATAAGGACCTTGAATTAATTTTCTCCAAGGTGTAAAGTCGAATATCTGCAAGTTTTTTTCTTTTAAATTAAAGAGTCATATATACAAAAAAAAATTTGCAAGTGCCACTCCTCAATTCAACTGCCATCAATCTTTTTCTTAACTAAAAACTGCCATCAATTGAGATGCTGAAAATTTGCTAGTTGTTTTCCCAGAAAGAAAACCTTCACAAGTTTCGCTCCCAAATTTAGCAATAATCCCTTTTCCGGGTTGCCTTGTATTGTTTGATAATCACAGTTTTTCCTTAAAGAAAATTATAAGTTAAAAAAATAAATAAAGTGCCACCCTAAAATTCTATAGTTAATTTCAAGTTTCCTTACCTCACGTTAAAAATTATTTTTAAAATATTTATAATTCACACAAAAGAAATTTATAAGTACCACTCTCTAATTGAGCAATTAATTTCAAGAGGGTAGGTATTTTGCCCCCCTTCTTCCTATTTGTAGTTAATTTGAGGTCCCTTGTTCCTATTTGTAGTTAATTTCATTATATGGTTATATTATGTAATTTCCCAATAAATTTTTTTAAAACATACAGTTTTCCCAAAAAATGGTTACTTCAAAGAAAAAATAGATTGACTTCTTTAAAATAATAGTAATAAATAAAAGTGAAAAACGTTTTGGTTTATTTGGCTGCTAATAAAGAAGAATAGTCATATGAGAAAAAAAATAGAAGATTCTTTGTGTAAAGTGTATTTGTATTCGTAGCTAGAAAGTGATGTAGATTTTGTAGTTTCTATGTAAATGAATAATTTTATTATTTTAAACCAATTGTACAATGAATAACGTGTCAAACAGAACACTGACTTAATAAGATATGAATTTTTTCAATATGAATAAATTTTAGAGTTTATTAATAAAAGAGAGGAAATTAAATAATTTAGATTTATTACGTGAGTGATAAAAATTCTTGTTTCTTAAACAAGTGGCCGTGAATTTGGATCTTTTTCCCATCAATTTTTTTCTGTTTTTTTTTTCTCCTCATTCAATAGCCGCCTTTGAATTAAAATTGAATAATTAAGATTTAATACTAGAATCTTAGAAAATTATATGGTATTAATACATAAAAAATAGGGTAAAGGTGCAATTTTATACATGTGCTTTATACCCGGGAGCGCCCAGCACTACGAGTTTTTTTCTGGAGCAAAAGTACACACGTGGTTACGTTTTGGGAGCACCGAGCCCCACGACCATTAGTTGACCGTCAACTTGGATGGAACGCTAACGTGGCGTGACGTGGCGTTGATTTGGACACTGACATGGACGCTGATGGTAAGTAAAAAAGAAAATTACAATTTTTCCCTTAGTCTTAAATAAAAATTACCCTTTTGCCCTTATTTTTAAATAAAAATAATAAATAAATTTACCCTTGTTTTACTAATTTTGATCCCTTCAAACCGCAGTCTACCCAATTAGAAAGAGAAAGTCATAATAATGGGCAATCAATTAGCCTATTAATTGATCAAATAGAATCTACTAGTTATTAATCTCCAGTTGCAAGAGATACACACTTAGACAAATTTTTCCACACCAAAATCCCTATAAATTCCTCTCCACAACCTGCCATTTCTTCATCAAACACACCACACGGCAAACACACAATGGAGTTATCATCCAAGCTTTCAGTTTCTTTCTTCTTCTTTTCTTTCTCTTTGCCCTCATAGCCAATGCTCAAGATTCACCACAAGACTATGTGATTGCCCACAACGCAGCAAGATCACAAGTGGGTGTTCCTAACATAGCTTGGGATGATACCGTCGCTGCTTTTGCACAAAACTATGCTAACCAACGCAAGGCTGATTGCCAGCTTGTCCACTCCGGTGGCGGCGGCAGGTATGGTGAGAACCTCGCATGGAGCTCCGGTGACATGAGTGGAGTTGACGCTGTGAAGATGTGGGTGGATGAGAAGGCGTATTATGACTACAATAGCAACTCGTGTGCCGCTGGGAAACAGTGTGGGCACTATACTCAGGTGGTGTGGAAGAACTCGGTTCGTGTTGGTTGTGCTAAAGTGAGGTGTAACAATGGAGGAACTTTCATTGGCTGCAACTATAGTCCTCCTGGCAACTATAATGGACAAAGACCTTACTGATCGATCGATGACGATAGCTTGTTTCAAATAATTTGCTTTAAGTTAGAACTGTTGAATAAGGAAATAGCCAAGTGGCTTAATAGTGTAATGGTATCAAAGTTTCCTTGTAAAATAGGTTTGACCTTACTACTAATTTCGTATCAATCTCAATAGTGCTTGTTCGCCATAATTCCATGCACTTTGTATTATGATCATATGTTATGTGTTATGTTGTGCTGGAATAACAATAAATTTATACTTGCGTCTGTCAAAGTATCTTGTTTGTCTTGTTTAGAATCATGAGTTTAAAGAATGAATATAATCGTCTTTTCAAATTTTCTGAGAAGTTTATACAGTTGGAGAAAGATATATAGGAACAATAACGAACAAACGTCTTGTTCAATTTTGTAATACCCCGAAATTTGAATTAGTAAATTTAAGGGCCAAAGTGCCAAAATGACCAAAATACCCCTGGAAGGGTAAATGACTTAGGAAAATTTGAAAAAAATCCTAAAAGGCAATGAAATAATTATTTGAATTATGAGAGTATATAATCTCTAATTGTGATAATTTAATAAATTATCAACTATTGATAAGAAAGTAATTAGGTAATTATTGGTTAAATACTTAAGCTGAGCAAAGGAAATTATGAAATAATTATGTAAAGCTCACAAATGAGTGATTTTTGTTTTAAAATTAGTAAAAACATGTTTACTAATTAATTGGAAATTTTGAAGGAAAATAGATGAGTTTAGGTATTTTTAAGCCTAAATACAAGTTTGGACCAATAGGAAAATTATGTAAGAAATTATATAAAATAATTATTAAATAATTATTTTATATTAAATAAAATATAAAACGAAAATTAAAAAAAATAAAAATAAAAATGAAAAATGAAATAGAAGAGCAAGTTGTGCAAGTTGCACATATTATATTAATATAATTAAATTAAAGTAAAAAATGTGAATAGTAATTTAGAAATTAGGAAACGGATCCTATCTAGAGATCTAGGAATGGGATTTCCAAAGTCAAGGTAAAATATTGATCAGTGGGATTTTATCTTCCGTTAAACTCTTAGGAAGTTAATTAGAAGTAGTTTGTGCATTTTCCTAATAAAACAAAATAGGGAAAAATCCATATAGGCATATTTTTGGAAATGAAGAAAATAAATTCTAACTCAATATCTAGGAATGAGTTTGAATTTATTTTAACATATTTGGAATCAGTGAATTTTTCAAGAAGTTGGTATCGGAGAAATTCAACCGGAAGGCTTCTGGAAGGAGACACTTGGCCTCCTCCCATTGGCCAATCCCTTGGCTGTTAGAGCTTGTGCAGGTCGGCCAAGGAGAATAAGGAAGAAAGAAAAGTTGTTTCAAAAGTTATGTTTTGGACGGTCCAGATCGATTCTCACAAAGTTAATCTGACGGCCGAAATCCTACACCTTTTCTATAAATACCCACCCCTCCCCTTTGGTTTTTCTCACATTTGAGAAGCAAGAGCTGATTTAGAGAGAGAAAGAAGAGAGAGGAGCTCTGGGAAATTCTGCAGCGAAGCTCTGGGTAAGTTTTCCGGTACCAAGCTTTTAGTCTTCGTAGTTCTTTCAATAGTTAGAGTAGTAATGCTAGAGTAGCCTTTATTTTTCAAAGTATGATTAGATATCATATGATAGGGCTATTTTAGTCTATTATTTCGGTGTACCAGTTTGAACCGGTATACCATTCTGAATCGATGTACCACTTTCGGTGGATACATCACTCTAACCCAGAACTTATATCTGAAGTTTGGGTCACGCCGGATGAAACTCCAAGAATAGTAGAGATACGTACATGCAGTATTTGGCTCATGTAGAACTTCCGATACGTATTTCGTGCCCATTTCTACGTAGAGCGAACCAACGAGAATCTGACGACGGAAATATTGCGTGTGTCTGTTTGCGGTGTGAATACTACGTACAATAGAGTGTATTTGTTGTGAGTTTGATAAAGGCTGGGAGCAGTGTGAATACTAGAATGATAAAGGTTGGGAGCAATGTAAAGCGTGATAGAGTCTAGAGACTAGAGTGATAAAGTCTGCGTTATGAGGAATATCTTCCCTGTATCTAACGTTAACGTTTCCCTAATCAAGGAACGCGACATGGCGAATTTAAGAGGAGCCGGAGCTCCCAGAGGCCGAGGTAGAGGCTGAGGCAGGGGACGAGGTAGACAACCTCGGATGATTCCGTAGTGAATCTGAGCCAGAGAGGCAGGCCAGACATGAGGAAGAGGAACAAAACACTGAGAATGAAGAAGGAAGCGAGCAGAGAGACGAACACGATGAGGAAGCCGAGGGATGCGAAAGGTCCCGTCACCTCCACGACGAGAAAGAGATATGCGAGACTACACAAAGTTGGGTCACTCAATTTTGTAAGCTCAAGCCACCCTCTTTCCACGGGAAGAACGAATTGGGCGAGGATTGGTTCTTTGAGTCCGGAGAAAATATTTGAAGTTATGGAATGCCGGATGATCGGAAAGCTCAACTCGCGATCTTTAAACTCGACGGTGATGCACATCGATGGTGGAAGAGCATCGCCACGACGTTGCGGACCCGATATTGCCACGTCACTTGGGAGAAGTTCATGGAGAAATTCAATGAACAATATTTTCCTCCCTCAACACAAGTGATCAAGGAGGCGGAGTTTCTTAGCATCCAACAAGGTTACGAGGAATCCTTCGACGATTACTATGCCCGATTTACCAACTGTCGCGATACTCGTCGTATCCGAAGAGTAACGATAATGAAACCCGGAAGGCGAATAGGTTGATACACGGGCTCAAATATGAGATAAAGAAGAGGTTGGTATCTCGGCCAGTTTCCGAGCTAGCTCTGTGTAGAATCTTGCTAGGTTGATTGAACGAAACAGAAAGGAGTTGCGTAAACCCCGGCACTTAAGCACAAGCGGTGCAGATCGTAGCGAGTCGGCCGTGAGAATTCCTCGCGAAAAGAGAGGCACCATGGAGGGACTCGCAAAGGGAAAACAAGAGACCATTCGGTATGAGCAACGAGCAAGCAGAGGATGCCGTAACCCGACAAGTGTCACTTGCGGGAAGTACCATTCGTAGCTTGTGTGGTGGTAGACGAGGTTTGTTACGGATGCCGGAAGCCGGGCACATCATTTCGAGCTGTCCTGAGAAAAATGTGGAGAAACGAGTTTGCTATAGATGTCAGAAACAAGGACACATTGCCCCGAACTGTCCCGAGGTAGGCTGCGAAGATGAGGCCACGAGAACCGGGCGAGTGTATGCATTGGCCGACACAATGGACAGAGAACTTCCAGAGAGAGTCCAAGGTACTATCTCTCTTAGTAAGGAATTTTCTCTATGCATTGCATGAACTAGGTATTAGTTATTCGACTAAAGTCGTGTGATACGTGGATTTCTTACGATACGTAAACTATGATTCTTCGTTAGTACAATTCACCGTGATCGTGTTATTGAGTAGGAGGTATTTTGTGTTATCATGGTGTGTGGGAACCATGGAAACATTTAAAGTATCTTGTGTTGCCATGGTGTAGTCCAAGGAGACATTTTGGTATTTGTGGTGTCGAGTACGAAATGACAAGATCTTTAGGGTCAAATCAAAGCGAAGTCTCGATCACCGGGAGGAGGCGCGCACGAAGTGAAGATCAGACGCGTATAGACTAATGCTTAGCTAGTACGGAGATTAGATGGTGAAGTGCAAATTTCGAGGACGAAATTTTGTTTAACGGGGAGAAATGTAATACCCGAAATTTGAATTAGTAAATTTAAGGGCCAAAGTGCCAAAATGACCAAAATACCCTGGAAGGGTAAATGACTTAGGAAAATTTGAAAAAATCCTAAAAGGCAATGAAATAATTATTTGAATTATGAGAGTATATAATCTCTAATTGTGATAATTTAATAAATTATCAACTATTGATAAGAAAGTAATTAGGTAATTATTGGTTAAATACTTAAGCTGAGCAAAGGAAATTATGAAATAATTATGTAAAGCTCACAAATGAGTGATTTTTGTTTTAAAATTAGTAAAAACATGTTTACTAATTAATTGGAAATTTTGAAGGAAAATAGATGAGTTTAGGTATTTTTAAGCCTAAATACAAGTTTGGACCAATAGGAAAATTATGTAAGAAATTATATAAAATAATTATTAAATAATTATTTTATATTAAATAAAATATAAAACGAAAATAAAAAAAAAAATAAAAATGAAAAATGAAATAGAAGAGCAAGTTGTGCAAGTTGCACATATTATATTAATATAATTAATTTAAAGTAAAAAATGTGAATAGTAATTTAGAAATTAGGAAACGGATCCTATCTAGAGATCTAGGAATGGGATTTCCAAAGTCAAGGTAAAATATTGATCGGTGGGATTTTATCTTCCGTTAAACTCTTCCTAAGTTAATTCCGAGGCCGTTTGTGCATTTTCCTAATAAAACAAAATAGGGAAAAATGCATACAGGCATATTTTTGGAAATGAAGAAAATAAATTCTAACTCAATATCTAGGAATGAGTTTGAATTTATTTTAACATATTTGGAATCAGTGAATTTTTCTGAAGAAGTTGGTGATTTCAGAAATGCGTTCAAACCTAGGACGCGTTCGGACACGTTTTCGAGAAAACTTCAACCTGACCTGTTGGAACCCTGTAAGAGACCAAAATCTAAGTTAAATTAGATATTGTTGATGAGGAAGAGAAGGTTTTCAAAGTTGTAAATCCAGAATTTTGAGATTTCTCCGAAATCACGCGAATCGGTCCCGATCGGAGAAATTCAACCGGAAGGCTTCTGGAAGGAGACACTTGGCCTCCTCCCATTGGCCAATCCCTTGGCTGTTGGAGCTTGTGCAGGTCGGCCAAGGAGAATAAGGAAGAAGGAAAAGTTGTTTCAAAAGTTATGTTTTGGACGGTCCGGATCGATTCTCACAAAGTTAATCCGACTACCGAAATCCTACACCTTTTTCTATAAATACCCACCCCTCCCCTTTGGTTTTCTCACATTTGAGAAGCAAGAGCTGATTTAGAGAGAGAAAGAAGAGAGAGGAGCTCTGGGAAATTCTGCGGCGAGGGTAAGTTTTCCGGTACCGAGCTTTTAGTCTTCGTAGTTCTTTCAATAGTTAGAGTAGTAATGCTAGAGTAGCCTTTATTTTTCAAAGTATGATTAGATATCATATGATAGGGCTATTTTAGTCTTTATTTTCGAAAATCAAAATGGCGTTGAAGTTCGGCAAAATTTCGGGAAGAAAATTTGTCGAGTAACGAAGTGTTGCGAAATTTCGCCAATTAGGGTATAGGGGCAAAATGGTAATTTTTACCTAAAATGCCGATTATAGTGCCAAATCACTAATAGAAGTGATATTACCCTTATAGGATATCGAAACTCGATTTCTGTCAATTCTGCTGCCGGACGAGCCGTTTCACGTTTTTCCGTAGAAAAGTACGATTTCCGACGGAAGTATCGTCTACCGTCAACAAAGGTACGTTCGCGTACTGTAACACTAACTCTGATGTTTATGGTATGCATATATGTGGTAAGTGTGTTGTATAGATGTTATATTGTTTGAATGCATATAGTGGTTAGAGGTTATGTTTGTATGTGGTATGTGCTGATGATGTTGTGGATGTCTCATCGTTTGTATGTGTATACATAAACATGAGGTTAAGTTAGATTACCCGAGATCCGGTGCTTGGATCTCACCCTTAACATAGCGTCAGGTTCAGGAGGACCGAGGACCGAGGAGAGAGGAAAGCGGCAGGTTCGAGGATCCGGCTGAAGACTTTCCGTTATTATCCTTTACTTTTGGAAACTCTCGGTTACTATACCGTTTATGTAACTAGCCGTGGGCATTTTATATCAATATATCGCTTACATTCTTGTTCGGTGCTCTACTCGATGAAAAATTTTATACAACTTTGAAAAGTTAGGATGTTACAAATTAATACTCACCAAAATCCTTACATACATTCCTCCCCGAGGCTTCCCATTTTCTCATCTCTCATTTTTTCCATCAAACAATCTATTGATAGAATAACAATATGATGTATATAAATATATTTAAAAGAAGAAAGTTGGTTAGAGTTAGTTAACAAGTCCTTAGGCCTATAAACAAGAGTGTTTGGATAAGTTTTCCCCTTCTATCTCCCTCGTCTGCCATTATGATTATTTTGAAAATTTCACCCCTTCCTATACAAACCTAAGTAGTCACTTTTTACCATTTAACGACTTTTTTAACTAATCAAGGTTCCTTCAAACCACACAGACTACCCAATTAGAAAGAGATAGTCATAATAATCGGCTATCGATTGATCTATTAATTAATTAAATAGGATCTACTTGCACTTTATCGATAATATTGGGAATAATTGATTATTTCAACTTGTCGATAATATTTCAAGGCCCTGTATCGATAAGATTGGTCAATTATTAATTTGGAAGCTGGTTCATAATTTTTACTAAAAATATGGAGGCTATAAATGTTTAAATTTTTTATATCTTTAATCTACATATAATCGATATTACTCATTATGATAGACTTTTGAAAAAGATTTATTTTCTAGGGTTAGAAAATTTTATTTTTCTCAAAATATATTACTATTTTTACGTTAAGTATAGGAAGGTTAAAATTAATAAGTGGAAAAAGAAATCTCAAGGTGTTGAAAAAGTTATGCTTACACCAACAAACTATTAGTTGATGTGATAAGCCGTATTATTCCATAAGGAGGGTAATATAGGTTGGGTAACACTGTTGTTGAGAGATGTGGGAATATTTTATGCTCTAAGTTTCAAAAGAACTCAACCATTGGATAATAAAAAATCTCCACGATGATTGTATATATGCCAAAGGTTTTGCAACATGAATTGAAAGTTGACATAAAAAATTCTTGTTTCTTAAACAAGTGGCCGTGAATTTGGATCTTTTTCCCATCAATTTTTCTCTGTTTTTTTCTCCTCATTCAATAGCCGCCTTTGAATTAAAATTGAATGATTAAGATTTAATACTAGAATTGTAACATCCCGTTTTCAAAAGCAGTAAATTTTTTTTTTTTCCATCCAACATGATTTGTAAACATCAGAGTAGAGCACCAGAGCATAAGAGTAACTGATATATATTCAAAGTACCCATGGTAGCATTTCTTGCTGGTTAAACAGCGGTACAAGAGTGTTTCAAAGAAAATGTAAATACATCAGAAGTGTCTCCCTGGCGATCCCTACGCCGTGGCAACAAAAGATGGTCTGCAGCCGAGTCCCTATGCATTCTGCTTACTCTTCTCCTCGGTCCTTGGTCCACCTGACCCGAAGCTATATTAAGGGGCGAGATCCGATGCATCCGGACCTCGAGTAACAGCTTAACCTCATGTTCATATACACTATATATGTATGATGACATTCATAGACTTTTGGCAACATTTACTACGGTCAGACATAGGGTATACATATCAGATATGTATGGCAATAACAATACAGTCGGATGCAAAGTTAAGGCACAATGAGAAATGTACTTGATCAGATATGCATGGCAATAACAGTACAGTCGGATATAGAGTTAAGGCGCAATGGACAATAATACAGTCGGATGTATGGTTAAGGTACAATGGACATTGGACATAATCGGATACGGACAACAACAATAATATAGTCACATGTAAAATACAACATGACGGAGGAAATACATATGTCCATACAATAACCATCAGAGTTAGTGTTACAGTACGCGAACGTACCTTCGTTGACGATGTAACATCCCATTTTCAAAAGCAGTATAATATTTTTTTTCATATATCAGAGTAGAGCATTGTAACAAAAAGAGTATTGAGTAACTGATACAACATGATACAGTGGCGTAACTGCCTGTTCATAAAGAACAATACATTATCTGTTCAAATCTTAGATGTCCTTGATCGGGTCTTTACGCGATCTTCACACGTGCTGCTAACCCAGCTTATGCTCATCTTCCGTCCGCGAGTCTCCGGACCCTGAAGCTATAGTAAGAGCTGAGGTCCAATGCCCATCGGACCTCAGGTAACAGTTAACCTCATGCTTATATAAACAATATGTACAACAGATATTTCTATTATTACAAACAATGATCAAGCCGCACGTCGTATGATCATTTGATAACAACTACACTATCATGCAAAGTCAACATTTTGATGATCAAGAATCGCTCCATGACTTTTGCTAGCAAATCCCGAATCACACTCGAGAACTCTATACAGGGGACCTCACCTTCCTTTGCGATTTTGAAGTCAACATTTGAGACTGCCACGTTTGGTCTTTTTCGGTTGCCTTCATTACCATGATCCTCGTTAACTAACATATTCCGGTACGAGATGCCAGCAATAGGTTCCTTCTCAGACATCTGTATGTCAGTTATCGCCAGTCGTTTGTCCGTTTCCCCAATCGCTCCTTCAGGCCGTATGCGAACCTTCTTGGTTGGCCGTAGAGTATCCTCAGCTTGCAAAGGAGAGGCCTCCTTCTCAGACATCTCTCTTTCCGTTTCTTTCTTCTTTTGAAAAGGAAGTACTTCCTCCTTTCTCCCTTTTTAATAATGTTAGTCCTGGCTTTCACCCAAGAGGGGGGGTTGAATTGGGAGTCTGATAAAAACTTTGGAACTTTGAAAATATTTTTACAATTTACTGAAAGCAATTCGTAAGATAGTAATGATTTATAAAGCAATCAACAGACATTACATATGCTGGGAATATAAGAGATAAGGGAAGATAATATGCAAACAGAGATTTATACTGGTTCGGCCACTCCTTGACCTACGTCCAGTCCCCAAGCTCCACTTGAGATTTTCAATCCACTATCCTCTTGTTTGAACCAGCACAAGAGAAGCCTTTACAAATCCACAAGTTTACTCTGGCACTTGTGAGGCCGAATCTCTCACTGAGATACTCCTTTCAATCAGTTACACTTTGCACTCGAAGTTATTCTCTCACTAGAATACACTCCCCCTTACAAGTGTAAACTGATAACCCAATCTCCAAGTCCCACGACTTGAGATTCTTACAATGATTTCATATTCAGAAATGTTCTCTCTAACAGAGAAGATGAATAAACACTGAAGTACAATTGATCATCACACTCTATACTAAAAGTTATATAAACATTGTGAAACAGAGAGTATATGAGTTAAGCGTTGGATTCTGAATATCAGCATTTCGACAGTGCAAGCTCTCATCGTCATTTTTCCATTTTGAATGTGTCTCTACTTATAGACAACTGAAATTAATCCGTTGAAGCATTGGTCCGTTGTAGAATATTACCGTTGTAAATTTCAATCCGTTGGAGAAATAGCCGTTGGAGCTTCTGACGTCATCATCTGCTTTTTGATAAACTGGTGTTAATCCTTTGTTTGATCATCTGAAACTTGCTAACAAATATGATTAATATCATTGAGAAGTATAGCAAGTAGAAATCAATTGATAATAATCATTTCTGATTTCTTGGAGGCGTCGTAGAACGAAACATGCACAGGTCTGAGTTACTCTAACATATCTTGATATATCTCGGCCTTGCAGAATCCCGAGTTAACTAAAAAACACTTTAGAAAATATCTCGGTCAAGCTTGAACTCGGTTTAACCAAAACTAGATCTCGGTCAAGTAACTTGATCCCTGATATTATCCCGACTCCTTGATGATCCGAGTTGGAGGGAAACCGGTCGCACATCCAGAAACCCGAACCTCAGATGCCAAAGAGCTCATCAATCTCAGAACTCTTCCCTGATCCCTGTCAGGCTTTGCCGGGATCCTTAGACGGGTTGGCTTCGCCTGCATTCTCAGTAGTGTTGACTTTGCCGGGATCCTTAGCCGTGTTTGGCCTTTCTGGGATATTTAATTTGCTGACTTGCTATCATGGCAAGTATGTACAGGATCATTCTGGACACCGTATTTGAAGCACAATCCGAGTTCTTGTTGTCGTGCCATCACGAATGGCCGGTGTAGTTTATTGTGCCAACGTGATATTTCAGATAGCCAGTGTAATATTCTTGACCGGCGTGCTATCTCGGCATTTGCTTTGTCGACATGCTATCTTGGAGTCTCGGCATAGGATCTTAGAATCTTGGCATAGGATAGCTGATCTAATTTGCTTACCGACATGTCATCTCGGCATAGGATAGTCGGTATATTTTTCTTTCTGAGCGAATTTGGCATCTCAGATAGTCAGTGTAATTGCTTACGCTTTCTGTCTTGATATAGCTCCAAATAGGCAAACCACCCATGCTCATAGAGATCTTCAAGTCTTCTTTCCAATGCAAGAAGAATCAGCTCCTAACTCATTGTATTCTATCCCTTAGCATAAGATGAATGCATGTTCTTTTTTACCAGCGTTTTTTGCATCGTTCTGAACTGACCGTCCACTTTCGAGGGAAATATCTCCCTGGTCGAAACTCTGTTTTGGTTGATTCAAATCTTTATTGAAAGCCCTTTGAGTCTAGTTTCCAATGGAACCGGTTTCATCTCATTTGGATTCGCCATTCATGAGATACACTCAACATACTGAAGGTGGGTCTGGTGTGTGACGCTGATGTTGCTGTCATATTCAACAATTCATAGCTCTTTCATATGACCTCCTTTGGGCTTGAATATTATGTGAAAATGACACATTGGAAGTCTAATTTCCAACAAAATATATTTCACCTCAATCGGACTTCTGGTTTGAGAGATATCGTCAAATTACCATATGTCGCCAAGTGAAACACGGAACAGAGGTGAACAAAGTGCTGAAAATCGACCTTGCTCGAGCAGACATTCTTCTCTGCTCGAGCATGCTGCTCGGGCAGGCATTTTTATGCTCGAGCAAGAGCGGATTTTTGCGTGAAAAGTGGCTGGAAGTGTACCCTGCTCGAGCATGACTTTGGTGTGCTCGAGCATGACTTCAAGAATGCAATTGTAGCTTATTTTAACCCTGATTTGAGTCATTCCAACTTCCATTTGATCGTGGAGACTTGTAGAAGCAATCTAAAAACTTGTATAATGATTTTCATTCCATTTAATAAGTTCTTCTTTCTTTCCTCTTCTCTTGATCATTCTCCACAATTCAATTCTTCTTCTCTTCTCTTCTTTTCTCTTCATCATTCTCCATTATTTAATTCTTTCTTTCTTCTCTTCATCATTCTCCATAAATTAATTCTTCTCTTCTCTTCTCTTCTTCTTGATTAATCTCTATAATTCAACTCAGACTAATCTACATTAAATACATAGTAGTTAGTCAATGTAAGAGATAAATATATTACACAATCTTTTTGCTTTTAATAATGGCATCTATATAAGACATCATCAAAACTAATCATATCCAACAAATAAGACGTTTTCTTTCGTAGAGTCTGATATAAGATGTTTTGACGAAAATAATGATTCACTGATAAAGCTTATTCCCGGGCAAAAAAGAAAAACTAATAAAGCTTATTCCGAAATTGTCCCTCAATATTTCACTCTTTAAATATCTATAATTTTTCTTTCCCAGTGTATCATTTTCACATTTCTAATTTACAAAATATTTTGAACTCACAAATTTGTGTTAGCTATAACCTCAGTTGAACTCACAAGATCATATACCAATTTTTTTTAAAAAAAATTTTTTTATCGATCTTACAAAATCATGTCAACTTGCTCTTAAAGTCTTATTAGCTTTTTTGATTTCAATAGTTTTAATTATTTTTGGCCGTCCAATAGCTTTATATATACACATCATAGGAATTTATTTTACTTGAGTATTGTATATTATTAATGATGATGAATTTAATATCAATTATTCATATTTAAAATATATTTAAATCAAATTTAGTCATTTATTGTAATACCCGGATAATTATTTATCTTAAATATTATATTGTGATAAATAATACCTATTCTAAATAGGTGAATATGTGGTCTCAAAATTTATGTATTGTATTTCTAGGCCATTTTCCCTAGAAAAAGAAGAACCAAAGGCTAAATTACTAAATGCTTTTATCGATCATAAAATACCCTAAGATTTATCATAATCAAGTATAATCTTAATTATGTATTAGGAGGCAATTAAATACCTATTTAAAAATAGGAAAGTATATTGTCTCTAATTTTAGTAATTTATTTGTTTATTTTCCTTGGAATTTAAAGATGCAAAAACCCAATTTTATTTTAGGGAACATAAGTTGCCCTATGATTTTTAAATTAATACATGGAGCATAAATGACCAAAGTAAACCCAAAAGTTGTGAGAAAATAATTAATCCAATTAAAGGAAATTGGCAACAATTAGTAGATAGTTAAATCTCCATTTATTAAATTAATGGGAGATTTTCTTCTAAATAATGTTAAATAAGTTGAAATAAAAAATTAAAATAATAAAATGGGAGGGGGACAATTTTTGTAGCTTGAAAGAGGGTGCAAGAATTTTCTACCAAGCACATACAACTTAGATATTTTGGTGTATGTGTGTATGTGTGTGTGTGTGTGTAAGAGAGAGTTGTGGGTGTAGTGGAGGAAAGAGAAAAGGGAGTTGTGTGTCTATGTGTGTGTGTAATGTGTAGTGTGTGAGAGTTGTTAGTGTGTGGAGTGTTGTGAGCCAAGGGTTTTGGGAGTGAGAAAAGTAGAAGATATTTTGAGAGTTTAAAAGCCAATGGGATAAATGAGAACCGATAGAAAATAAATTGTATACTGAAATATATTAATCAAAGATCTAACATAAGGACTTTTTACGAACAAGTGTATTTTTAGCTCAAAGTAGGTTATCTCCAAAGTAATTTCCTTAACTTTTGGGATAAATCCTAAAGTGACTAAAAGGCTAGTAAAAACCCCTAATTGAACTATAATTCTTGTTATTCCAAGTACTTCTCAAGAGACTTGCATAAACTTCAAAGTTAACCTCTAAAGATATTTTTGATTAATAAAGCTAGCATAAAGTAAGAGTTGTGAAGATAAAAGAAGCCAACAAGGTTTGTAAAAGTGGAAGAGATAAGGGAGAGAGGGAGAGGAACGAATTTGTGGAAGAGAAGAGGAGAAATTGTGTGATTCTAATGAGGCCACATATGCTCATCTTGACCGTTGATGAAAAGTTGATCCAAGGGTTGAGATCCATAGGTTTTTCCTATAAATAGGGCCTTCATTCCATTGCAAATCTCACACCAAAATTGCTTGAGCAATTCGAATCCTAGAGAGAAGTGAGAGCTAGAGAGAGAAGCAGGAAGGAGGAGCAGAGTTCTTGGTAAGTTATTCGGTCCTTAGCTTTTAAGTTCTAGTCTTTAGTTTAGTAGTTCTTAGTATAAATGTTAGTTAGATCTAGGAAGTAGGAAGTAGAATTCCTATTCTTGTTTTTATGCCTCATTGCATTGAAAGATGCCTGACGAGGTAAAAACATGATAGGAATATAGTTTTGGAAAGTTGGGAGTCGGAGTAGCGAAGCTCTGGCGAAATTTTATC
Source organism: Acacia pycnantha (assembly GCA_025563575.1). NCBI lineage: Eukaryota > Viridiplantae > Streptophyta > Magnoliopsida > Fabales > Fabaceae > Acacia > Acacia pycnantha. The sequence continues at coordinate 91,251 of JAMWYP010000290.1, forward strand.
GGTTAACGATTTTCTGAAGCCAGGGGTAAAATAGTCATTTTTGGCTAAAATATCTGTTAGGATGTTGTTTATGAATTAATAGAAACGATATTACCTTTATAGGATATCTGTGATTGTGTTCCGACCAACAGACGTACCGTATTCGTCAACGAAGGTACGTTCGCGTACTGTAACACTAACTCTGATGTTTATTGTATGCGTATATGTGTTAGAAGATAACTTTACATTTGCTGTGTCCGATACATTTGTTGTGTGCGATACATCTGTTGTGTGCTCATATACTGTTAATGTTGTGAATATCTATAATCCATATATTGTTTATATAAGCATGAGGTTAACCGTTACCTGAGGTCCGATGGGCATTGGACCTCAGTCTTAACTAATAGTACAGTAAAGAATCAAGGATTTGAGAAGGCACCAGTAGATGGAGCCGTAAAGAGGAACCAAGGGGCAAAGTTGTAATAATGCACCGGTCGAGGCAAGTGCCGGAAGAAGTTATCAGAGCATATTGTCAGGAACGGATCTAATAAGGTTATTACAAACAGTTTGGTGTCGAAGGCAATGCTAGTCTATGTGGGTCAGGCAATAAGTCGCAGTGAACTCGGTGAGGCCCCCTTGAAAGACACCTACCTGGCCATTCTGTTCGGTTAACTGAGTTAGGTTCATTACCCCAAGTCTAGTTAAGGCTTGGTCTAGGTTGTATAGTTACTTTTTGAGAAATGTAAATTATACAAAGCTCTGTATATTGTATCACATGAATATTCCTTCGGGATTTTCAATTTAACCAGCATACGCTGAGCATCATCAAATGTCGAGGTATTTTATTTCAGTTACTCATTGTCCAATTATTAATACATGCTCTCTGTTTCCGCGTCACTCTGATGTAGCACCTCAAACTCTGTTGAATTTTCTAAAACCAAGTGTCAACTGACAGAATTTATGCTACGGAATTTGGGGTGTTACATTTATATATTTTTACTATATATTTTTAACACCTATTTATTAACAAAATTGAACTTTTATGAGTTTACAACTCAAACTCACAGTTCAAACTTATGTTTTTGTCCCAAGTTTATTTAAATTTGTGAGTTTGACAATGAAGTCATTGTTATTTAAAATTCAATGCATTAGAGATGTCAATTGATATCATTCGGATCCTTATTATGAGTCACTTTACAGACCAAATAGACTATCCTTAATCCTTATTATAATTCACCGAAATGAGGTATCAAATGAATATTTTAAAAAATCACTCCTATTTAATATTTTATTAATTGCAACTTCTTTGCTTTTTGGATGTAATTCATGTTATTAAATATGATCCAATTTGAAAACTTTTTTTCATTTTAATACTTGCATGTATGCCTTTGTAATTACTCAACAATGACAAGTTCAAACATTTCTCCGTTCAGAAACCCAAAAGTTTACCCTGGATTGGATCAATAATCTCTAACGGTAATTTTATCTTTTCTCAATAATTAGCTTCAGTCTCAATAATTCAACTATTCTTAACAGAATAAACAATTTTTTTTTTTGTTAATGTTAATAAATATTAAACTAATAATATTTAAAAATGTAACATCCGACTTTTTCACAAGCGGTATAATTTTTTTCCAAAACATCATTTCAAATCATAAGAGTAGAGCAACAGAGCGATTGAGTAACCGATATGTATATATAAACGCCGTAAGTCCTGGTCATTTACAACATCGATCGTAACCGAGTATTTCAAAAGTAGATAATAAACAGAGGAAAGACTTCTGCCGGAACATCAAAAAGGAAGTCTTCAGCCGGGTCTTCTACTCGGGCTGCTTGCCTCTCTCCTCGATCCTTGGTCCTCCCGATCCGGATGCTATGTTAAGAGCTGAGGTCCATTGCAATCGGACCTCAGGTAACGGTTAACCTCATATTTACATACACAGCGTATGGACTACAGACAATCATATCAACAACAGTATATGTGCACTCATCGCCCAAAAGCATGCATACATATATCGCCCAACAAAGATGCGATATATCGCCCATAGCAAACATGAACATATAAACGGCACATAGACATACCACGAGCTATAAGCTATCACATACAATACACCTAGCACATACATGCATACCATAAACATCGATTAGTGTTACAAGACGCGGACGTACCTTCGTTTGATGGTACTTCGATACTTTGACGGAAATGGCACGTTTACGAAAAAACAGTAAACGTCCTACGGCGGCACGTCGGACAACGTAACGACAAAGAAATTAGGATTTCGACGTCCTATAAGAGTAATATCACTTTTATTAGTGATTTGATACTATATCGGCATTTTAGGTAAAAATTACCATTTTGCCCCTATACCCCTAATTGGCGGAATTTTGCCAAAGACTGTTACTCTTACAAATTTTCTTCCCGAAATTTCGCGTAACTTCGACGCCATTTGGTTTTTCGAAAATAAAGACTAAAATAGCCCTCCCATATGATATCCAATCATACTTGAAATTTAAAGGCTATTCTAACAAATTCTACCCTTACTTTTGAAAAGCGCAAAGCTTCAACTTTTGGCGACTCGATCCCTACTATGTTTATACCTCCGCATATTTTTTCAACGCAAACAAGGCTTAAAACAAGAATAGGAATCTCGTCACCTACTTCCTAAATCTAACTAACAATTCTACTAACTACCGAACTAAAGACTAAAGACCGAAAGACTTACCCGTTGAAGACTTTATGAGAACTTTCCCCAGCTTCTCTCTCTAAAATCCTCTCTCTAGATTCGTCCAAGAGCAAGAAGAATGGTGTGAGAATTCAAGAGGCAAGGCCTCTTATTTATAGAGAATTTTGGGTCCTAAAGTGTAATTTTCCCTTCTCAAATTTTGGGTCCAAAGTTGTAATTTTCTCTTTAATATTTTGAAGAGTGATTCTTGGCCACACAAAGCTCCAAAACGTGCTGCCCCCTCTCCAAGCCAAAGATGAGCCAATTGCATGATGACATGTGTCCATTCTAGCTCATTTCCAGACCAATTTCCGATCGGTACCCGATTCGCGTAATTTCGGAAAAATCTCAAAATTCTGGATTTACAACTTTGAAGACATTTTCTCACTTATTAGAAATGTCCAAGTTAACCTAAATTTTGGTTCCATATAGGGCTCCAACTGTCAGTCTGAAGTTCCTCGAAAAACGTGTCCGGTTACGAAACGCATTTCTGGAAACATCATCTTCTTCAGAAAAATTCACTGATTCCAAATATGTCCAGATAAATTCAAACTCATTCCTAGATGTTGAGTTAGAATTTATTTTCTTCATATCCAAAAATATGCCTATCTCGCATTTTCCCTATTTCGTTTTATTAGGAAAATGCACTAACTACCTCTAATTAACTTAGGAAGAGGTCACTTGAAGGTAAAAACTCACCGATCAATATTTTACCTTGACTTTGGAAATCTCATTCCTAGATCTCTAGATAGGATCCGTTTCCTAATTATTAAATTACTATTCATCATTTTTCACTTAAATAAATTATATAATATAATAATCAAAACTTCTACACTAAGTTATCAAAATATCTCAAAAATTTTATCCTATTTTTGTTTCAAAAATCGGTCAATGCAGCTGATATTTTCCTTTAATTTTCGTTTTTTATATAATTTATTTATTTAATAATATATAATTTTTAATTATTTAATAATTATTTTTCATAATTTTTCCACAAAGTTTCCTATTGGTCCATACTTGCATTTAGGCTTAAAAAATATTTAATCTCATTTATTTTTCTCAATATTCTCCAATTAATTAGCAAATATATTTTTACTAATTTTAGCCATTAATCACTAATTTGAGGGTTTTACACCATTATTCATGAATTTCCTTTGCTTATGCTTAAGTAATTAGCCAATAATTACCTAATTACTTTCTTATCAATAGTTGATAATTTTATTAATTAGCATGCCCCATTACCTCATAACTTTTGTATTGACATTTTGTTTTCATGTCTTTGCATTATCTTAGCATTTCTGGGGCATTATGGTCTTTTCCTTACTTTTGGGTATTCTTCTACAATTTCTCTAAGTTTGTAACTTAATAAATTACCTAAATTAGGGACAATATCCTTCACTATTTCAAATAGATTTTTACTTGCTTCTTTTATAGCTTTCACAGGTATTTATAACCCATAATGTGTTTAGGGACCTATTTGCAAATCTTCAAACGTTTTAGGGACCTAATTGCAAACTATCTAATTTCAAGGGAAATTACCCTAACAACAAGGTAAACTCAATACAAGGTGTTTGAGACCTCATATTCACCTATTTTCAATAGGTATATTTCCCAATTTTTGATATTTACCCTAAGTGTGATTTTTAGGGTATTACAAAAACAATGGGGGTTTGTTGAGTATATTTTGGTGCTTGTTCTCTTTAAAGACTCGTCCTAAGTTTAGAAATTTATTACGAGAGAGCTTTCCACTCATATGATATAAACTTATTTCAATTGGGAGTGGTCAAAGGGAATATATATATATATATTCTGAAAACTGGTTGGTATTTGAAAATAATAAGGGCATTCACTTAGTCTTACATTGATTGATTCACGGAATTGGTCTCTAACATGTTTCAAATGTCGTTTTCAAGTATTATAATCATACATTTAATTAAGTACATGTGAATATATAATATATATAATAGTGACAAAAAAAACTGAGGGACCCAGAACTTCACATGCCTCCTTATGAATTAAGAATCAGATTTCAAAAGTGACCGTTATTGCAAGCTAATATTAGCTTTTTAAAATATATTATTTTGGAAAAGGCTAAATTACACAAACACCTTTAAACTTTGAACCACATATAAATGACGCCTTAACTTATGAAAATTAAAAATAAAACACTCCAAGTTCTTAAGTTTGTGCAGACAGTCACTAAATATTAATTATATACACCCTTAAAAATTATTTTTGTGTGAATATAACCCATCAAACGTTTATTAATATAAACTTTAAGGTGTGTATAGATAAATGACATACAAAATTGCTCGTAAAATTATCTAATATGGGGAAAAAATACTACTTGAACTTTAAAATCTAAAATTAGTCTTGTTGTTTACAAGAGTGTAGGTATTATTGACTATAAGAGTATAACAATTGCCATCTTATTTTTGTAGAAAATCCTTTGGGATTTTGAAATTCGAGTCGTATTTTTTGTCTTTTTCCCTATCTAATTTAAGAGTTTAGGGATTTATTATAAAGTTCTAAAGGTTATGGAGATTATTTGTACATAATCAAAAGTTCAGGGGTTATGTATAATTTAGCTTCAAAAAAATGTGAAGTCTAATCTCACGAGTTTCTTTAAAGTTCATTTATAATTTTCTTTCGTTAATTTTGCTTTTCCATGGAAAATGATGGTTTATTTTTAAAAGATAAGGCATGCAAGTTGTTCATTTAGAGTTTATTTAATTAACTTCTTTTTTTAATTAAAAAAAAAAAGGTTCACGGATCATTCCACTTACAAATTTGATGACGTTCTTCGTCACAAAGATTATTATAACATAATCTAGACAAATACAATGTCTTGGTTCTAAAAAATAGCAGTAGAATTAATTTATTGATTGATTGATCCGCATTTACGGATTAATTAAATAATATTTCCGAAATAATTGTGATTCTGGATAATGGAAAACAAGCAACGCGCGTTGACAAATTTGCAATGGACTTTATTCATTTCAGTGACGTGTGAAGTGACAAATAAGCTCTAGTTGAGGTGGTGAGCGATCTCAAGCCTCATTAGAAGAAAAATAAAAGTTTGATTTGTGAAAAGCACATTTGTTAAGAGAGGTAAAAATCATTTCAACTTTAAGCCTAAAAAGGGATTAGTTTCAAGTTCAAAGTGACTAGGGATACTCTTGATCAAATAAAAAAAATATATCGAAGTGGCAAGTGTGAATATCTCTAGTTATAAATCATTTTAATTTAATCTGAATATTTTTTATTTTTATTAAAAAAATACATAAAAGTAACAATTGGAAATTAATAATGAATAATATAAAGATATTTTCATTTTATCTTTTCATTCTAATATTGTTTTCATCAAACCAAATAAAAAGGGGAAGACAGACATTGAATATTCCTTCCTTTTCATCCTATTGCAAAAAATAATTTTTATTCTAATCACCAATAATATGGGGCTTAATTGTTTCAAGAATTACTTTTATTATTATCAATTAATTACATGATTTCCCCGCAACCTTGTAAGCAAAAGAGTAATTCACTATTTACAATTATGATTAAGCTTTGTTAGGAAGATCGACAAATGCAGTTAATACTGAACAAAGAATGGAGAAAATATATTCGTTCATTATAAGAGAGCAATAAGGTCAAACAAAACAAATGACATTATAGACACTTTTGTGTTTAAAATTAATTTATCGGTATTCAAGAGTGACGAACAATTCCGAAATTATTGGGAATCAAGGCCAGGGAGTAACTCTCTAATAATCTCCCTACACACAAAAATGACATTCTAAAGTCCCATATATGGATATTTAAGGCAACCAGATGATTAATTCAAGAACAAAGTCGACAGGAAAAAAAAATGAACAACTAAATAACCACCTTACGGGTTATGTTTGGATTAGCGGTGGTAGATATAACATTTTTTCAATTTGACTTATGCAAACATAAGATTATTAGATTGTATGATGTGACTTATGTTTCGATTGATTTTTAAAAAAGTTAATTTGATAAACTGATAATTGTTTGGATGATTAATGAAAAAGTAAGTTTTGATGTAAGATGACTAAAAAAGGTTTAAATTTAATAATAATAAAAATAGTTTATAATTGGGAAAAAAATATTAAATTACTTAAATTTTAAGGAAAATTGGAGAAAATTTCCCTTTTAAAAATTTGATTGGTGAGAATGACGTCAATTAGAATACTGTCATTCTTTATATATATAAATTTATTAGGTTATTCACGCCAATTAAATTTCTAATAGGGGATTTTTTTTTCCCGACTTACCTTAAATTTTATTATTATTTTTTGTAACATCCCGTTTTCAAACGCATTATAATAAAAAATTTTCATCAGATTAGAGCATCGGAGCATAAGAGTAACTGATACTTATATTCAAAATACTGTAAGTCTGGCAAATTACAGAAGCGGTACAATAACCGAGAGTTTTTAAAGTAGATATCAACAGAAGTCTCTCCCTGGCGATTCCCACGCCGTGGCATCAAAAGATAGTCTTCAGTCGAACCTCTAAGCTTGCTGCTTTCCTCTCTCCTCGGTCCTCGGTCCTTTTGACCCTGACGCTATGTTAAGAGCTGAGGTCCAATGCATACGGACCCCAGGTAACGGTTAATCTCATGTTTACATACACACATATGCATTACAGACATTCATATCACTAACAGTATATGATCATATAACATAAGTATCACATACAGCAAGTGCGTCCCAACAGCACATAAGCCCCTAGGCAGATGTGTGGCCCATAGCAACGTATTTCTAACAGCACATAAAATGTGTGGCCCTGAGCAAACGTATGGCCCTTAGCAAACGCATGGCCCTTAGCAGACGTACCCCAATAGCACATAAAATGTGTGGCCCTTAGCAGACGTAAACATACCAACAGTACATAACATACAACAGAGTTATCATCCATTACACATAGACATACATAACATATCACATATACGTATACAATAAACGTCAGAGTTAATGTTACAGTACGCGAACGTACCTTCGTTGACGGTAGACGGTACGACCGTTGGTCAGAACGTAATCACAGGTATCCTATAAGGACAACATCGTATTTGTTACTAATCAATCATTATAACAGTCATTTTAGTCAAAAATGACCATTTTACCCCTGACCCCACTATTCGGCAAAATTTCGCCAGAGCTTCGCTACTTTGACTCTAATCTTCCAAAATTTCAACATATCTCTAACTCCAACATGATTTTCGAAATATATATCATATTTAATCCTAAAACATGATATCTACAATATACTGGAAGATTAAAGATCAAAACTAGCATTTCTACTATAACTACCGAAAGAACTACTAAAGCTTAAGACTAGGTACCGAAAAACTTACCCAGAACTTCACTACACTTTCTCCAGACTCCTCCTTCTCTCTAAAATCTCTCTCTATTTCGAAATGATTGAGAGGATTGGGTGTGAGATTTTCAAATGAAGGTGAAGGCTATTTATAGCCAAAAATGTGCACTATTCACAACTTTTTCATATTGAATTTGGACCCTTGGATCTAGGGTTTTGAAATGGCAAGATCTTGGCCCTCCAATCCACCTCCTTACATCATTCTCCAAGGTCATGATGTCACCCTAATGAGGTCACCCATGTGCACTTATGAGTTTATCAGATAATCGCGTAATCTTGGAAGATCTCAAAAATCCGACAACATATCCCTGAAGGTCTATTCTTCCTCTTTCAAAATATTTGGGTTAGCCAAATTTTTGATCCCATTCAGGGTATTTCCTTGTCTGCTGAACATTTTCAGTCAAACCGTGTCGGTTACGAAAATTACTTCGGGTAATGTCAACTTCGGGACAAAAATCCACTAATTCATAATATACCCAGATGTTTACTACTTAATCCAAGGATTTCAAGGTAGGATTTAATTTTCATTGGTTCCCCTTTATACTATCTTCCATTTTTCACAGAATATCTCTTTCGTCTTATCTCTTAATCATTCCGCTGGTTACGGAAATGACTTCGGAGATAGCTCACTCCGGGTTAAAAATACAATTGTTTATAATATGTCCTGATCTTAGAAATTTAGTTCATGGTTTTCTAGATAGGATTTAATTCCTATCGGTTCTCATTTATCCTATTAGCTTTTTTACAAAATATCACATTTTTATATTAATATTTCATCATAAATATCATGATATTTTTTGCAAAAATATTTTCATCCCCAAAGGTCAAATATTTCGGCCAACTCCTTAATTTTCTGTTTTTATTTATTTTTTAATTAATTAATAATATATTTAATTATCTAATATAATTCACAAAATTATCCCATTGGTCCTTTCTTAATTACATGGATTTAGGCATTTAAAATTGTTAGAAATTCTTGTAGCCTTTGATCTTGCTTTATTTGATTATATCCTAACCATTGACCACTGTTTAATTTGTCTAATTTAATTAGAAAGATTAATTAGTGCCTTAATCCTATGATTAGTAATCTTTTAGGATTTAGGGCTTTCATGCACTTAATCTCACCAATTTTTCTTAACCTTTTCTCATTAATTAGCAAGTATATTTTATGCTAATTTTAACCATAAACATTTAATTAAAGGGTTCTACATAATTTACCTTGGATATTCCCTTGTTCATGCTTAAACAATTAGCCATTAATTACTTAATTAATCACCTACTAATTGTTGACAATTTTCTTAATTAGAATTAATTATTATCTCACCACTATTTTACTGACATTGGTCATATATGCTCCATGTAAAATATTAAAAATCATGGGGCAACTTATGATCCCAAAAATTATATTTAATTTTGCCTCATTATTTTCCAAGGAAAATAATCCCAAAAGTTATCTAAATTAGAGACAACATACTCTCTAATTTTTAATAATTATTTTATTGCCTCTCAGGATTTATCATAGTATTTTACGACTTATAGACCCACCTAGGGCTTGTTTGACATTTTATCTCTTCTAATTTCCCCGGAAGGGTAAATGACTTAGGAAAATTGTGAAAAATCCTAAAAGGCAATGAAATAATTATTTGAATTATGAGAGTATATAATCTCTAATTATGATAATTTGATAAATTACAAACTTGGAGAAATTGAATAAGAATGCTCAAAAAGTATTGTAATGACCATAATACCCTCACAAATTCTAAAATAATGCAGAACACATGGAAACAGAAAGGTCAGTGCAAGAAGTATGAAGGTAATGAGACATTCTAATTAAGAAAATTATCAACTAATGATAATAAAGTAATTAAGTAATTTCTGGCTAATTACTTAAGCTTAAGCAAAGGAAATTCAGAGATAATTATGTAAAGCTCCATAATTAGTGGAAAATGGTTGAAAATTAGTAAAAATATATTTACTAATTAATTGGATATTTTTGTGAAAAATAATTGAGTTTAGGTATTTTTAAGCCTAAATACAATAATGGACCAATTAGGGAATTTTGTGGAATTTTTAAATAAAAGTAAATTAAATAATTAATTAAGTAATTAAATAAATACATAGAAAACATTTACAAATCCAAACAATTTGGGGCTGCCGAAATTATGGACAAACAATTGAGGATAAGAAGCAAAATTTGAATATCATGATATTTATTCATAAAGCACATGTTTGAATATTATATAATATAATTTATGATGCATGAATAGTAAATTATAAATTAGGAAACGGATCCTGTCTAGTGAACCAGGAATAGGAATTTCAAATTCAAGATAAAATATTGATCGGTGAGTTTTTACCTTCAAGTGACCTCTTAGGAAGTCAATTCGAGGGCACGTAGCACATTTTCCTAATAAGACGAAATAGGGAAAATGCAGATAGGCATATTTTTGGATATGAAGAAAATAAATTCTAACACAACATCTAGGAATGAGTTTGAATTTATCTGGACATATTTGGAATCGGTGAATTTTTCTCAAGAAGTTGATGATTCCGAAATGCGTTCAAACCTAGGACACGTTCGGACACGTTTTGAGAAAACTTCAATCGGATGTTGAAACCCCTGTAAGGGACTGAAATCTAAGTTAAATTAGATATTATTGATGAGGAAGAGAAGATCTTCAAAGTTATGAATTCAGAACTTTGAGAATTTTGCAAGAAGACGCGAAACGAGACCGAACAGGGAAATTTGGCCTGACCGGCTTGAAGCAAGATGAGTCATCATTCTTTGACCAATCTTGGGCTACCAACTCAGCCAAACATGTCGACCAAGGGAGAGAGAAAGACTTGTTGAAGAAGTCTTCAAAATGCTAAAGAGGAAATTACAACTTTGGGCACAAAGTTGATTTGTGAAAATTGCACAAATGGCCCAATCTTTTCCTATTTAAAGGCATGAGGGGGTCTTGAAATTTCACACCATTTTCCTTCCCTTTGGCCGAACCTAGAGGGAGAAAGAAAGAGAGAAGCTCTGGGCAAAGTTTGTTCTGGGTTCTTCAACGGGTAAGTTTTTCGGTCCTTAGTTTTTAAGTTCTAGTTTTTAGTTCGGTAGTTAGTAGAATTGTTAGTTAGATTTAGGAAGTAGGGGGCGGTATTCCTATTCTTGTTTTAGGCCTTGTTTGCATTGAAAAATATGCAGAGGTAAAAACATAGTAGGGATTGAGTCTCGAAAAGTTGAAAGTTTTCAGTTCTTTCAAAAGTAAGGGGTAGTAATTGCTAGAATAGCCTTTAATTTTTCAAGTATGATAGGATATCATATGGGAGGGCTATTTTAGTCTTTATTTTCGAAAACCCAAATGGAGTCGAAGTTCGCGAAATTTTGGGAAGAAAATTAGTCGAGTAACGAAGTCTTGGCGAAATTCGCCAATTAGGGGTAGAAGGGCAAAATGGTAATTTTACCTAAAATGCCAATTATAATGTCGATCACTAATGAAAGTGATATTACTCGATAGGATATCGAAACTCGATTTTTGCCGTTACGCCGCCGAAGTGCATTGTTGGACGTTTTCACGTTTTTCCGTAAAAAGTACGTTTTACCGTAAGTACTTAACACCGTCAACGAAGGTACGTTCGCGCATCGGTAACCTTAACACCGATGTTTATCGTATGCGTATATGTGTTAGGAGTATTGTATGTGTATATGTGGTGTAGTACGTTCGCGTACTAGTAACACTAACTCGATATTTATGGTATGCGTGTATATTGTTTGGTGTCTTGTATGAGTAGAGTGTTATGTTGTTTGAGTATATAATGTTGTTAGAGGATGATTGAACATATGCATGCACTGGGAGTGGTATATCCGTGTTCACCGGGAGTGGTATATCTGTTTCACCGGGAGTGGTATATCTGCATTATTTGGGATCGGTACAATTATGTTTGTTAGGGGTGATTCGTTTGTTGTGTTTATATACTGTATATGTAAATATGAGGTTAACCGTTACCTGGGGTTCGATGCATGGACTCCAGCCCTTAACATAGCGTCAAGTTCCGGAGGACCGAGGACCGAGGACCGAGGAGAGAGGCAAGGTGGACATTTTGATCCCTCACAAATTTCCAAAAGGTCATTTTTAGTCTCATAAAAAGGACGAATAAGGGTCGGTTTTTTTTGTCAGGGACCAAAATGGGGTCCATATTTTTTGTCAGGGACCAAAAAAGATATTTACTCTATTTTTAAAATCAACTTAAAGAACTGACAGAAGGTGAGAGATAGAGTGCAGAGTGCACAAATAGAGTCAGAGAATTGAGAGACGACGTAGACAAAGGCGAGCAACTGAGAAGGTGAGCATAAGCAATAGAGTGGAGAGTGCAAGTGACCCCAAATAAAGGGGCAATCAGGAAAACAAAAAACAAAACAAAAAAACTAGAGAAAACGTATACAAATTGTTTTGAGTTTTTTATTTTGTAAAGAATAATTATTTTTTTATTAAATAGGTCTATTATATTTTTGTTTTTGGAAACATTAAATTCTTTCCAAACCAAAGAAATCAAACCAGACCTTATTTTCTTCACTTTTATTTTTTATCCCTTCGAACGTCCCTCCATTTTCACTTCTCATCCAAACAAAGCATAAGAGAACTAAATAACCTAATTATGTGTGCATTGTGGGGAAATATGTTCCAACCTATATGGAGAAAAAAGTAAAGGTGAGCATATGAAAATTAAGGGGGAAATACCAACAAAAAAAAAAGAAAAAAAAAAGACTGAAATTGATTAAATGAGTGCGCAGAAAGTAAACAGAGAAGGGTTACAATATTCAAACGAATGAACAAACCTCAAGAAACATTTGCCAATTACTGAGTTGAAAGCACAAAAAAGGTTGTCGGAAGATTGAAGGATGTGAAATTGTATTTGAAAAACAAATTTAACTAACGATATTAACGGATGATTTTAAGCCGCAAAGATTGACCACATTGCGTGGTGATTGAAGTTTCAAGCTGAAAATATGGTTAACAAAATATCAAAAATGTAAATTACACAAAACTCCTTGAACTTTGAATCATCTGTTAATAACTCCCTTAACATTAAAACTTAGGGAAAAACACTTCCCATGTTGTAGGAGAAGTGTATTCTCATGTCACACACACATGAAATGGTGGGACCCATGTTCCTAGATCTAACTAACATTTCTACTAAAACTACCGAATAAAAGACTAGAACTTAAAAGCTAAGGACCGAAGAACTTACTCAGGGTTTCGCTATAAATTTTCTCCGGACTCCTCCTCCTTCCTTTGCTCCAAGATTTCAAAATTCTAAGCAAGTTTTGGTGTGAAAAATTTGAAGAGAACCCATGGCTATTTATAGGAAATTTTCAAACACTATTCATACTTTTTCTTATCAAATTTCAACCGTTGGATCAAAGGGGTGAAAAATGGCACAATCTTGGCCCTCCAATCCACCACCTTACATCATTCTCCAAGGCCATGATGTCATGCCAATGATGTCATCAACTTGCTTGAGAAATTTCCTACCGATAAAGTCCATGTTCGGTGTTCTAATCGTGAGATTAGTAATCTTTTAGGATTAGGGATTTTCATGCACTTAATCTCACTAATTTTTCTTAATCTTTTTCAATTAATTAGCAAGTGTATTTTATGCTAATTTTAGCCATTAACATTTAATTAAATGGTTTTTCATAATTTAACTTGGATATTTCCTTAATCAAGCTTAGATAATTAGCCATTAATTATCTATTTAATCCCTTACCAATTGTTGATAATTTACTTATTTAGGATTAACCATTATCTCACAACTATTGCACTGACATTGGTATTTTATGTCCCATGCAAAATATTAAATTGTAAATTCAATAAATTCATAATTAAGTTATCGACCCAATTTAGAATTTCTAAATATGAGTTAAATAACTTTATTGCCCTCTCTTTGTCTCATCTCTCATTTTAAAAGGGTTTTAGTGCTTTCAAACTTATTTTTTCCAATAAGTGTATACATATAACAACATTAATGTATAACAAAACAAAATATGATCCGCATAAATCAAATATTTTTTTTGTTTGGAAAGATCATCAAGAATAATCCCAGCCAAAAGAAAGGAAAGCATAACCCAAAAACAATTAAATGATTTTCAGCTCAATATTGAGAATCGAAAATTTTATTTTTGACTTGAATTTTTTGATGAGAAGAAAATTAAAATATATTAATAAAAAATCTTAGTTATGTGATATTATATATCAAATATTTTCATTAATGGAATTAAAAAAAAATCATTAACGTAAAAAACCAAACTAAATAGGAGTATCACACATGTCAGAATTTTTTATTAAATGATTTTTATTTAAATATTGTCAAAAAAAAATTTTATTTTGGACGAACTACACTTAAACTTGTTTTGTTAATAAAAATAAAACCAAACTTCACTAATGACAAAATTCTGACATGTGTGATACTCCTATTTAGTTTGGTTTTTTACGTTAATGAACGTTTTTTTAAATTCCATTAATGAAAATATTTGATATATAATATCACATAAGTAATATTTTTTTATTAATATATTTTAATTTTCTTCTCATAAAAAAATTTCAAGTCAAAAATAAAATTTTCGATTCTCAATATTGAGATGAAATTCATTTAATTGTTTTTGGGTTATGCTTTCCTTTCTTTTGGCTGGAATTATTCTTGATGATCTTTCCAAACAAAAAATCTTTGATTTATGTGAATCATATTTTGTTTTATTATGCATTAATGTTGTTATATGTATCCACTTATTGAAAAAAATAAGTTTGAAAGCACTAAAACTCTTTTAAGATGAAAGATGAGAGATGAGACAAAGAAAGGGCAATAAAGTTATTTAAGTCATATTTAGAAATTCTAAATTGGGTCGATAACTTAATTAAGAATTTATTGAATTTACCAACCTGATTTATAATTTCATTATTTCAACCAACTTTATATGGGATTTTCCTAAGTTTTAAGCTATATGTAAATAAGTACTCCCTCTAGTCTTTTTCATGAGGAACATTCTCAATCATAAGGGTGGTCCTTAATCTAAGGGACAAATCATTTTTGTTTCAAAATTTAAGTTGCTTTCCCACTTTTGCCCCATTAAAATATATATATATGTCACTCATTATTTCTCTATAACAAATTTTCACTCATGATCTCTTATATACTTTCTTTTTAAATAAAGGTATAATTAGAAAGAAAAGTGCATACATTACACATTTATTGCTTTTATCTAACATTTTGAACTGCATGATTTTAGAAGTTATTCCTTGTAAAAAGGATCAAATGGAGTAATGAACAAAACTAACAATAAGGGAGTTACCTACATGTACCACTTTGGTTTTATTTATCAGTCCAAATTAACTAACTCTTACATACCGAGAAAAGTTACTTAACTTATTATTTATGGGCTAAATTTTCAATTATGCCCTTTTATATTATTGGTTCTAAAAGTCAACATGAACAATTTTTTTGTGTCTATTGCAATTAGTAGGGGCAAACAAGTAAAAAACACATTTATTACTCTAAAAATGGACTTATAATAAGGACCAAATTTTTTTGTCAAAATGGACCATAGTGGATGGTATGCAAGAGTTTGTGAGGGTTTAATGTAAGGTTTCAATACTGAGGGAGTTAATTGTGCATGACATATAAAGAAAATTAGAAAAACACTTTTGATGAAGGCTTTAATTTGGCGCCATATAAGGCTTTAATTAAAGCTATCAAACTAGCTAATTAAACACCACCAAGCTGAAGGCATGCGTGTTTATGATTTATCTTAAAACATCACAGACAAACTGCGAATTTCATTTAAAGATTCCATATTGTCCATATAAATTGTCACTAGCAGACGAGCAAAACGAGACTTGAGAATTTTTTTTACTAATTATAAATTATCATTATCAGTACACCTCATCATTGAATCACACCTAGTGTGGCATGATTTTAATTTAATTCTCCCAACAATAAAGCTGAGGGTGAGGTGTGTAATATACTAAAAAACAGAAGTTGTCCACAATACAGACAATGAACCTGTCCGTTCAACTTCTCAGTGCGTGTGTATGTATGTTCGAATCAATATGGTCTTTCGCCTTCAACGTTACCCGGTGGATCATAACTACAAATCACAAACATCCAGCCATTGGTACACTTAGCCCTAGCACAGCCAAGATGACGAGAATCTCGCCAAACGATCTGAGTGTAATGAAGGCACTCGTCATTGACGCAAGTGTTGGAGTAGTGGTCGTAGTTGGGCTTCTCGGTGAGCCAGAACTTGACGGCGTCAGAGCCCTTCATGTCGCCGTAGCCCTCAGCAATGTTCTCACCAAAGGGCCCGCCTGAGTGCTCGAGGTTGCAGTCATGGCTCCTCCTGTTGGCATAGTTCTGAGCGTAGGAGGCGAGAGTGCGGTTCCAGTAGAGAGGACCCACACCGATATGGGCCCGAGCTTCATTGTGCACTTCAAGGAAGTCTTGAGGACTGTTCTGGGCAAGGCAAATGCAAGACAAGGTTGAGAGGATGAAGAAATTGGTTAAGAGATTGAGATATGAGGACCTCATTTTGTGTTTTTGGCTTTTTCTTGTTTGATAAGGGTGGGAATGAAGGGTTTAGTGTTAAGGTATTTATAGAAGGAGAGCATAAACTAATCTGTTGAGATCTCATATAAAAATAGAGTGGAGACAAACCGCCTTTTGATCAATGATTCTTTATATAAATAAATAAATAAATTAGGGAAAATCCATACAGGGGCCCAATTAAAGCTCATAATCTCAAAAAAGGCCCCAACAACTTTCAGATCTCACAAATGGCCCTAGGGCCTTTTCTAGGATTTTTCATTAAAACGTTAGTTGTTAACGGGGCTGATATAGCTGTTAACCGGGGCTGATATTGTTGTTAATGTGACTGATTTAGTTGTTAAAATATTGTTGTTAATACGACTGATTTAGTTGTTAACGGGTATTGATTTAGTTGTTAATGAGACTGATTTAGTTGTTAACGTTTTAATGAAAAATCTCAGAAAATGCCCCAGAGCCCTTTATGGGATCTGAAAGTTGTTGGGGCATTTTTTGAGATTATGGGCCTTAATTGGGCCCCTGTATGGATTTTCCCAATAAATTATATAAGACACTTTGAACTTTATTCCCCAACTTTTAAAACCTTACCATAAACCTCCCTGAAATTTTAGATTTATACATATAAGTCTTACACTATTAATTAGTTTTATTCATTATTTATCTATAAATAACTTAAAGTACAGGTTCTCAAACAGAGACGTCATATTTAGTACAACTAGCTAGAACGTATTATATTATGATATTTTATTTATCCAAGATAAACTCAACTGGAAAATAGATTTCAGGTAAGAAATAAACAAAATTCAATGAAACATTAAGAAAAAAGTGAATAAAGTAGGTTAATAAAGTAGGTGAACTGGTATCAAGTTGTGAAAAGTAACTAATGGATCATCTCTCAAGATTGAATTTTAAATTTTAAATTCATCACTCAGCTAAAGCGAGAATTGAATAAGTATATCTTTCAAAATGTGTGGAAAAAATATAACCCAAAAAAAGGCTAATAATAATTTATTTAACGTCAAGTATCGTGAACAACAAAAATTGTGAATGAAGTTGATAGATTATTTAATTGAGGCGCATGATAGTTGAAACAAAGAAGTAATTGATTAGATATATAAACAGAGCGTGAATGTGATTCTGTATGGGCAAATAGAAGTGGAAGAATAATTAACTATTAAACTACTTATTTTAATATTTACCGTTATCCAACTTAACTTTATTGTCTGGATCCCACTATTCAAATGGTAATATTACTAATCGGTTATATTATATTTATTTTAGCCTTTAGCTCCTAGTATATCATGTAAAGGAAAAGAAACATGGCTAAATTATAATTTTCTTCTTTTAATTTTATCTTCAATTCAGCATGATTAGTTGATTTTACATTCTCTAAGTTTATTTATTTTTAATTTACTTCCATAATTTTTCTCGAGTCCCCTCCATCATTCCACACTTTTTTGTTTTATCTTAATCTCAAGACTATATATATATATATAACTTTTAACTTACTATTTGGAAGGTAAGTATTGGAAACACTTGAGATGACTATTTAAAAAAGATAAATGATTGATTATTAATTAAAAATGTTAAATATAAATGCTAATTTTTTTAAAAAAATAAGTACTAGAAATTAACCTTAAAATTTCTTAATTCCTATCAAGAACCATATTGTTTTAAATTTTAAATTTTCAAGATTGCTAGCTGTTGCTAATGTTCTTAAAATATCCTTAGATGTACCACCAAGTGCTTAGATCAACCGGTAAGGGGTTGTTTAGCTTAACCACGGGTCTTGAGTTCGAGACGTGGGAATGCATGGCGTGGGTGGTAGAGGCTTCCCCGAAGGGGCCAACCGGTCTCGGTCCGGATTAGTCGGGGCCGTTGATGTGCCTTAAAACGCCTAGGATATCGGACGCTCTAAGCAAAAAAAAATATCCTTAGATGTTTTTTTTCTTCTAATGTTTTGTTTCAAAACCTTTTTATCTCCTTTAATTTTATTTTTGTTCACTTTATCGTCTAATCAAAACAATGATTTCATTTAATTTTATCAATGGGCCACGTAGAATGTTGCGTTAATTATGTATTCTTTTTTAATCTTATTTTTCCCAGAAGTTTTTTTAATCTTATTATGATAATGAGGCGAATAATTGAGACCAAATAAAATTAAGGGACAATAATATAATTTAAATTTAAAGTAACATATGTTAAGGGATCAAATGAAGTCAATGAAAAGAAAAGATGGATAATTGTGATGGACAATTGAATAATTGTGATGGACCCAATACATCACATGCATCCTCATGACTTTTGGGTTCAAATTTCACGAGCCTAATAATGTTGCATCATTAAGATAATTTCTAATATAAAATAATGTTAATCCAAAAGTCACAAGATGTATTTAAAGTTGATTTCTTCGATTTCTCCCCTTAAAGTAAGCTCACGATCGAAAATGAGGATTCATATGAAGATGAGGCGTATAATTTTCTTGATTCGAGTTTATTTATTTATTTTGAGATCATCATATACAAATCAATGAAGTATGTTTTTCTAACATCACAATGGCTCATTTATAACAAAAAATATATATATATATATATTAAAAAGTAAAATATTTAAATAATATTAAAAATTTTGAATATGTCATACACTTATACTGATAAGACACAAATATAATTCTACTTATTTTTTGAAATATCTATACGTTATAGCCTAAAATTTAAAATAAGAATAATCATAAATCTTGAATACTGCATTTAAGGTTTGCAAGAGAAATTGTTGGCCAAAAAACTACTCTTATCAATCATACATGTAAGACCTAATTAACTAATTTACAAATTTAAAAGCTTTTTAGGTTAGTTTTTTTGCCCATAATAGTTAAGTTAGTTATTTATACAAAATAAGTGCTAGTTTATCTAGAATACCGATTTAATCATTTGGATTATAAACTGTTCTCTTGATGAAAATTGTTTCTTAATATGTGTAATTAATAAGGGTATTTTATAAAAAAGAATTAAAATTTTAGGAGATAAAATGTTTTAAAGTCTTTCATTGAGGATAAAATTAAAGAGAATCCTTAATTAATTAGCTCCTACGTTGAAGACAGAAGGGAGTAAAATTTATGATATAATTAATTATTTTCTTAAAGTAATCCAACCCACAAAGGAAAGGTACAAATGCGATGGAAGGAACAGGGAATTTGGTCTCGTAGCATATTTAAAAGGTTATACTCCCTCCGCCCTAATTATAGGAGCAACTTTTGGAGTTGTTTTTGTCCTAATTATAAGAGCAAGTTTTAATTTTTGTCAATTTTTTCCTATAATACCCCTATTTATACTTATTATTAGGAGCATTATATATATGTGTGTTTACATATATATGTATATTTGTGTTATGTGTGTCAATAATATATATGTGTGAACACACACACACATATATAAACATATGTGTGTGTGTGTTACACATATATATACACGCATATATGTTTATATAGCAAGACCATTATTTCAATTAGAAAGCGTGTAGAAAGAAAATTAGATCTATATGTATACACATGGCTATATAAAAAGCAACTAATATACATATATAAACTAATATGTCATGGATATCTAACGTAAGACAAATTAGAAACACTTATAATTAGGTCAACTTGTGTCATTTTAAATTTATATAAGGACATTTTAGGAAAATGAGTAAAATTAACTAATTTAACTCCTCTCCTTAATTCTCCCAAAATCGGTTAAATTGCTCCTATAATTAGGGACGGAGGTAGTATGTAATATTATTCAAACGACTTAACAAACACAGAAGTTTTTGTCAAAGAGTGAGTTCAAAAAGTAGAACAAATTAGAAAAGATTAACGATAATAACGGATGATTTTGTGCCGCAAAGACGGACCACAAACCACGGAAACAGAAAAACTTGAAAAGACCACTAACAAAAGATTAACGATATTAACGGATGATTTTGTGCTGCGCGTCTTGTGAATCACATTCACTACAGTACAATTATATAACGCAAAAATACATTTTTAATCCTCTAACTCCCCATACATACGATTCTATTTTGATACCTTAATTTTAGGCAGTGTTTTTTTAGTCATTTAACCCTAATAACACTAACAAAAATGCTCATATTGAAATTTTAAGTGTTGGTATATTGAATTTAATTTTTATAAAATAACAATGACTGGAAAAAAAAAAAAATTAATCATTTAAGACCAATACGGTGAAAGGACGAAAAAGATACTTTATAAAATTAAGGGACTAAACTGAAATCATATATATATATAATTGAAAGATTGAAATGTACACTTTTACTATTATATAATTATATTTTATGATTTTATATCAATACCACGTAAGATTAAATCATTTCCCGTTGGAGTATTTTTATTGATTAGAGTATGAACGAGGTCGTATCACACCGCACCTAAGAATTCCTATGCTTGAACATACATGCCATTTTCCTTTTTAACTATAAAGAGGCATTCTGGCCGGTATTTTAATAATATCCAAAAATTCTTAATTATGTCTCTTAATTTGATTAGAAATTCGTTAACAGTTTAGCCTTGAATTTGAATTTTGATATGTTTAATTGGGATTTTTTATTTTAATCTATAGGTAAGGTTTGAATCATTTACCTTGTTTCAAGGGAATGAAGTTCTTTCTAGAAGACTCGATTGCTATTCAGGGACGAACACATATAGGGGGCTAGGGGTGGCCTCCGCCCCCCCTAAAATTATAAAAAAGAACCTACATTTTTAGGAAATCTCATTTCAGACTTATAAAAGTTTCAACATTTCACTTTAGTCCCTTCTAATAGTTTCATAGAGGTACTAAAGTGAAAATATTTAAATTTTTATCAGGCTGAAATGTGATTTTCTAAAAATATGGGTTCATTTTTATAATTTTTGCCCCTCTTAATTTTAATTGTTGGGTCCGTCCCTGTTGCTATTCACTTTTTTTATCATGGCATCACATCATTTAATCTAAGCTCATCATCCCATAAATTCAGGCAAAAAAAATAAAAAAATTCCATCATCCCATTTAGTTCACTTAATGCAAGATGTGGCATCGTACTGATGACAGCCAACCATTAAAAACAGATAGTTTATATATTTTTTATGAAATAAGATTGAAAATTTAAGAAATACATAAGTCTAGTGGATATTGTGGTGCTTATCTCTAAATCTAAACTGTTCATAATAAAATTATATAGTTCAGATCTATACATAATAATTTTTTTTTTTTTTAACAAATTGTACTATTTGTAAGTTGTAAATAATATGAAGTACCGAAGATTTTATGCAAAGTACAATAGGCCCAAAGTGCGTATAATGGGAGCCCAATGTGTGGTTTTGTTACAACTTCTTTTCTTTTTGTATCACTAAAATATTGATCTTTTGTTCATAAAAATACGTGGTTTTGTGCAAAGTACGTACATGTAGGCCCAGAGTGCGTATAATACATGGTTTTGTTCATAAAAATACAATTAATACTTCCTTTCTTTTTGTATCAAAAATATATTTATTTTCTTCCTCTTAATTAAATATCACGCTAATATGTTAATAGCAATTTATCCCAATGGCAATGTAATGTGTCGCGTTTGGATGAGGTTTCCAAACTCCAGTTTTCCTTGACATGTTTTGTTTGTGCAAAATTTAATTTTGATTAAAAAAAATTCAGAATATTTATTTAATGTTTATAAGATAGAGAAACAATTGTATAAAATTAAAAAGGGTTTAGATAAAATTTAAGCTTCTAACCTTACACCAAGAGCAATTATATTGTTTGCACCACAAGAACATGAGTCGTGTCAAGCAATATAAAGTGATAAATAAATATCTTTCTCACGAAAATTTTTGTAACAAAATGGTTTAATAAAAGACTTAGTAAATCCAATTAAACTGAGCTAAAACAAATTTTTGACCTGAAATGAGAATTTGGAAAACAATTTTTTTTTTTAAACTAGAGATTAATAAAGGCAAGTAATTCTTTAACTTTAAGGATTAAATGGAGCCTAGATTATTTATCTCCTTTGCATTTTATAAAACTAGATTAATTTCCTCTCAAGTAGTATTTCAATGAATATATGATGCTTAAGGTTCATCAAAAGCACTTAACAAAGCCCTATTTAGTCAAAATCAAGTTTATCATTTCATTGAAATCTACAATCTCTTCCTACAACTAATGAAAATAAACTTTAAACTACAACCTTAATTTGACAATGTAATGTTAGTAAATGTATGTTTACTCCACCAACAAACCATCTATTTATCAAGTAAACTTCAAGTCAAGCATGATTTTAAACACCTATATAATTAGCTCAGTCAAGTCAAACCCACATGAAAAAAATCAATTTAAATGGTGGCCAATCATTTAGAAGCAATAAACATATCAAAAGATAAACACCGATATATCATTAATTAACAAAAGAGAGGAATATTTAAGTCTTAATACATACAATGATTCAAAATAATCATAGAATGAAGAGTATAGCAACTCATGTTCAGACATAACCATAAATACACCCAATAGATACAACCATACTAGAAAATGAAGAAGATAGAAAGGGAAAGGAATTAACAAAACCAAGGGGAAATGAGCTTGATTATCTTCAAATCTACAATCTTTATCAAAACTTCTCTAATAACACCAAACCCTTTCAGAGAAGAAATGCTCCAAAATTGCCCCCAAGTCACCCAAGAAGTGAAGAATCACACTGTCATACAAGCTTATTAGGAGGTTATAAAGCTCTAAAATTATTTTTGTCACCAAAACACACAGTTTCATTTAGTTTCGTTGGTTGCAGCCAAAGATTGTATTTGCTACGGCCAACAACTATCTGTCTCATCTTTGGCTAAGGCCAACAACTCTTTGTCTTGTCTTTGGCTGAGGCCAACAACTATTTCTCTTGTTTTTGGCTAAGGGAAGAAAATGTGTTGGTTGAGGCCAACTCTTTTCCTCTTCTAATTGAGTCATCTTTTATTGTTTTGCCATGGTTTCTTGACTTCCAAGACTCCTTTCTAACACCTTAAGCATTGATTTCAGCTTCAAAGAGCTCCACACTGGGATCAAATTATAATGTATCAAAACAAGAAAATCTATAAAAGCCAAAGTTGATGAAATATAGCAAAATATTAACAGTTAAACTGTAACATCCCGTTTTCAAAAGCAGTATAAAAAAAATTTCATCAGAGTAGAGCATCGAAGCATAAGAGTAACTGATATTTATATTCAAAATGACCCCTAATCGGCGGAATTTCGCCAGAGCTTCGCTACTTTGACTCTAATCTTTCAAAATTTCAACATAACTCCTACTCCAACATAATTTTCGAAATATATATCATATTTAATCTTAAAAAATGATATCTAAACTAACTTGGAAGATTAAAGATCAAAACAACATTTCTACTATAACTACCGAATCGAAAACTAAAACTTAAGACTCGGTACCGAAAAATTACCCAGAGCTTCGCTGCTTTTTCCTCCGGACTCCTCCTTCTCTCTAACCTCTCTCTAAGTTTTGAAACTTGCTCTTGAATTGTGAAGAATGAAGAGAACATGGAAGGCTATTTATAGAAGAAAAATGGGGCCAACTTGGTAATTTTCTCCAAATTTCTACTTCAACCTCAACCATGGAAACTAGGGTTTTTGTTCATCTCCATTCTCCTCCACACATGGTGTTGGCCGACCTCCCTAGCCCCAAAATTCAACAAAATGATGTCATGCATGATGGCATCAACTCTTGCTTTATGGTTTCTACTGATAAAGTTTCCCCGATCGGTGTTCTAATCGCGTAATCTTGCAGAATCTCAGAAATTCCTTAGCAACTCCCTGAAGATCTAAACTTACTCTTTAAGAATATTTGGATTAACTAAATTTTTGATCCCATTCAGGGTATTTCCTAGCCTGCTGAACATTTTCGGATAAACGTCGCCGGTTTCGGAAATTACTTTTGGGAACATCAACTTCTGGACAAAAATTCACTGATTCATAATATGTCCAGATGTTTTCTACCTAATTCATGGATTTTGAGTTAGGATTTAATTTCTATCGGTTCTCATTTATCCTATTTGGTTTATCAATAGAATATTCCTTTAGAATATTCTTTAAACCACTTTCATGTTCACACTACATATTCAACATCTTTTTCTCTCTCCTTTCCCTTTTGCTTTTCGAAATGCATGTGCAATTCTTAACAAAAGATGTTGCTTTTCCTTTTCCTTATCTTTCCTCTTCATTTTCGAAAAGATGCCCCTTTTGGCCAAAGAATATGCTTCAATTATCCCATGCTTTATGCTCCCATTGGCTTGTGTTTAATGTTGACTTTTCAACTACTTTTTAAACAAGTTTTCTATTTCATTTTCACTCCCTCTCTTCTTCATATTCGGCTGCACACTCACCTCCAACAATAATCCACTTGGTTTCCCACTTGCAACAATATCATGGAGTGTTCTTATTGGATAGTTGAAACCTTGATCTTTTAACAACTTCTACACTAAGTTTCCCTTTTCTTTTCTTCTTCTTTTTCTCCCATTTTTGAAAATACAAGGCATCTTTTGACAAAAGATGTTGCTTTAATATATCTTATATTATTTACCAAGAAATTCCCTCATTGGTTGCTAATCTCTAATTAGAGTTTCACACAATTAACTTCCTTTGTTCATCCTTAAACAATTAGCAATTAATTACTTATTTAATCACTTACTAATTGTTGACAATTTTATTAATTAGGATTAATTGTTATCTCACAACTATTGGACTGACATTGGTATTTTACGTCCCATGTAAAATATTAAAAATCATGGGGCTACTTATGCTCCCCAAAATTATATTTAATTTTGACTCATTATTTTCCAAGGAAATAAATCCCAAAAATTGTCTAAAATAGAGACAACATACTCTATAATTTTTAATAATTATTTTATTGCCTCTAAGGATTTATCACAATATTTTCAGGGTATTTTATGGCCCATAATTGCATTTTTAGGGATTTTTGACACTTTATTCCCTCAAATTTCACTAGAAATTTCCCTAGAAATAATACCTAATTTTGAGACCACATATTCACCTATTTCCAATAGGTATTATTCACCAAATTATGATACTTATCATAAATGGGATTTTTAGGGTATTACATTTCCCCCTCCGTTAAATAAAATTTCGTCCTCGAAATTTGTACTCTACCATCTTAAAACTCCGTACTGTCTAAACTTCGGACTATTAACTTCAGATCCGTACTCTATCTCAGGTTCAACTACAAAGATTGTGTCATATCGTACTTTGATGTATAGTGTTTTCCGTGGCTCCCACACACCGCGGTCAACACCACAGATACCAAAATGTCTCCATGGAGCCCACACACCCTGGTAACACAAGGTACCTCCTACTCAATGACATGATCGCGGTCAAATTGTAACAACAAAGAAACATGAAACACCTTACGGAGGTGGTTCATGCATCGTACGATTTAATCGAATAGCTAACACCTAGTTCATATCATACCTAGAGAAGATTTCTTTTAAGAGAGATGGTACCTTGGACCCTCTCCGGAAGTTCTCTGTCCATTGTATCGGTCAGTTCGTACATTCGGCCTGGGTTCTGTGGCCTGAACCCCGCAGGTTTCTCAGGACAGTCTACGATAAAGTGTCCTAGTTTCCGACATCTGTAGCAAATCCGCCTCCTATCACAGTCAACACCAGGATGGTAGTTCCCGCATCTTGGACATGGTCGGGTCTCCGGCATCCTTGGGTTGTTCCGCTGCTCAGTCTGGAATGGCCTCTTGCTTTCTCTCTGGTCGTCACTCCAGGGTGCCTCTCTCTTTCGTGAGGAATTTTCACGACTGCCCTCGCTACGATCGGCACGGCTACTATTGTGATTCCGTGATCTACGTAACTCCTTCAGGTTGTGCTCAATCATTCAGCATGATTCTACCGCTTGAGCCATTTCAGGAAAACGCTGGGATACCAGCCTTGCTCTTATATCATACTTCAGCCCGCAGATCAACCTGTTTTCCTTCCAGCTTTCGTTGTCATTACTCCTCAGGTATGACGAATATCGTGACAAGTTGGTAAACCGGGCAAAGTAATCATCAAAGGATTCCTCGGAACCTTGTTGGATATGAAGGAACTCCTCCTCCTTAATCACTTGTGTTGAGGGAGGCAAATACTGTTCATTAAACATTTCTATGAACTTCTCCCAAGTGACAGGGCAAAAACGTGTCCGCAACGTTATAGCAACGCTTTTGCACCATCTATGTGTGTCACCTTCCAGCTTATAAATTGCCAGCTGAGCTTTCCGGTTCCCCGGGCATTCCATAACTTCAAAGATTTTGTCTAGGCTCATCAGCTAGTCTTCCGCTAACTCATTCTTACCATGGAAAGCTGGTGGTTTGAGCTTGCAAAACTGGGCGACCCAATATTGTGTTTTCTGCACAACTCTCCCTCGTCGTGGAGGTGACTGGGACCTATCAGGTCCCTCAGCTTCCTCATCGTGCTCATCGCTTTGCTCATTTCCTTCTTCTTCTTCTTCATTTCGCTCTTCCTCATTTTGTCGTCAGTGCATCTATTAGTGCCCTCTGCTCTTGCAGAGTTCTCCTCATCTCCTGCATTTCATTCTGCTCTGGCTGGTCTGGTATTGGATTCACTCGAGGTTGTCTACCTCCTCTTCTACCTCGGCCCGCGCCTTGGCCTCTAGGAGCTCCGGCTCCTCTTAAAATTCCCATGTTTCGTACTTTTTCCTTTATTAGGGAAAACGTTAGTCTCCGTTATGAGGGAAAATGTTAGATATACATGAAAAACGACGATTAGTATATCACGGACTTTATCACACTTAGCATTTACACTACAAACGAACAGACACCCCCCAATATTTCCCTCGTCAGGTTTTCGTTGAATCTTTCCGCTAAAAAACAGGTATAGAAATACGTATCGGGAGTTTTTCTACATGAGTCAAATACTGCATGTACTTATCTTTATTGGTCTCGGAGTTTTGTCTAGCGTGACCCAGCTTCTACATATAGGCTCTGGGTTAGAGTGATGCACCGACAGAGGGTGGTACACCGGTTCAGAATAGTACACCGGTTCAAACTGGTATACCGAAATAGGGTGGTACACCGACCTAGGCTTATATCAGTACTCATTTTCAAGACATGCTCTGTAAAAAGGCGTAGAGCCTAACTCCGTTACTCAAACCACTTGGCCAGGTAAGTGTCTATCATGGGGGCCTCACCGAGTTCACGGCGACTAATTGGCGCACCCACATAGACTAGCCTCGCCTTCGGTGGAAAACAACTAGACATATTATGAATCAGTGGATTTTTGTGCCGAAGTTGAGGTTACCTGAAGTTATTTCCGTAACCGACGGCGTTTATCCGAAAATGTTCGGCAGGCAAGGAAATTCCCTGAATGGGATCAAAAATTTAGTAAATCCACATAGTTCTAAAGAGGAGGATTGTAATACCCTAAAAATCACACTTATGATAAGTGTCATAATTTATTAAATTATACCTATTAAAAATAGGTGAATATGCGGTCTCAAATATTGGAAGGGATTTGTCATAATTTTCTAGGGCAATTTCTGTTGAAATTAGAGGAATTAAAGTGCTAAAATGCCCTAGATGAACTAAGAGTCATAAAATACTGTGATAAATCCTAAGAGGCAATAAAATAATTATTAAAAATTAGAAAGTATGTTGTCTCTAATTTTAGTAATTTATTAAATTATAACCTTGGAAAAATTAAAGGGGAAAAATCAAAAAATATTTTGAGGGCCATAATTGACCCCATTATTTTTAATATTTTACATGGAGCATAAAATACCAATGTAAGTAAAATAGTTGTGGGATAATTATTAATACTAATTAAGAAAATTATCAACAATTATTAAGCAATTAAATAATTAATTAATAGCTAATTACTTAAGAAATGAATGAGGTGAATTATTAGCCAAATGGAGTAATTACCTATCAAGATGATTAAGGCATAATTTAAGTGATTAAGAAAAGAGTTGAAAAGTCAACAATTGAGGCAAGTGGGAGGCAACATCTTTTGTCAAAAAGATGCCAAGATTTTTGAAAATGAGGAAGAGAAAAAGAAGGAAAAAGATGTTGTAGTGTGAATGCAAAAGAGGATTAAAGGGAAACTTAGTGAAGAAGTTGTTGAAAAAGTTGTGAAAAAGCATATAGGATAAATGAGAACCAATAGAAAATAAATCCTAACTCAAAATCCTTGAATTAGGTTGCTAACAACTGGACATATTATGATTCAGTGTAATTTTGTCCCGAGTTGGACATTACCCGAAGCGATTTCTGTAACCGAAGATGTTTATCCGAAAATGTTCAGCAGGCAATGAAATACCCTGAATGGAATCAAAAATTTAGTTAACCAAGATATTTCCAAAGAGGAAGAATAGACCTTCAGGGCTATGTTGCCGGATTTCTAAGGTTCTTCAAGATTACGCGATTCGAACACCAATCGGGGAATTTTATCGGGTAAAATCCATAAAGCAATGGATGATGACATAAGATGACATCTTTTTGTTGACATTTGGGGAAGGGAGGTCGGCCGAGGGAGTGCATGGAGGAAAACATGTGGTTGTGGTTGAAGGAAAAGTTTGGAGAAAATTACCAAGTTGGCCCATTTTTCTCCTATAAATAGGCCATCCATTTTCACTTCTTCCTCAAAAATTCCTCTTGCAATTCGAAATAGAGAGAGAGTGTAGAGAGAAGGAGGAGCTTTGGAGGAAGTTGTAGCGAAGTTCTGCACGGGTAAGTTCTTCGGTCCTTAGTTTTTAAGTTCTAGTCTTTTGTTCGGTAGTTTTAGTAGAAATGTTAGTTTGATCTAGGAAGTAGGAAATGAAATTCCTATTCTTATTTTTAAGCCTCATTGCATTGAAAGATGCCTGACGAGGTAAAAACATAGTAGGGATTGAGTTTCTGAAAGTTGGGAGTCAAAGTAGCGAAGCTTTGGCGAAATTCCGCCAATTAGGGGGTCAGGGGTAAAATGATCATTTATGACTAATATATCCGTCATAATGACTAATTACTAATAAATGAGATATTTTCCTTATAGGATATCCCTGATTACGTTCTGACCTACTATCGTACCGTATTCCAACAGAAGTATCGTTTACCGTCAACGAAGGTACGTTCGCGTACTGTAACACTAACTCTGGTGTTTATTGTATATGTATATGTGATATGTTTGTGGTATGTCTATGTGTGAAAGATGATGGCTCTGTTGTATGTTATGTACTGTTGATATGTTTACGTTGCTCTGGGCCACATATTTTATGTGCTATTGGGCTACGTCTGCTAAGGGCCATACGTTTGCTAAGGGTCATATGTTTGCTATGGACCACACATTTTATGTGATGTTAGAAATACGTTGCTAGGGGCCACACGTCTGCTTGGGGGCTTATGTGCTGTTGGGATGCGCGTGCTGTATGGGCTACTTATGTTATATGTGATACTTGTGATATGAATGTCTGTAATGCATATTTTGTATATGTCAACATGAGGTTAACCGTTAGCTGAGGTCCGATTGCAATGGACCTCAGCTCTTCACATAGCTTCAGGGTTGGGAGGACTGAGGATCGAGGAGAGAGGCAAGCAGCCCGAGTAGGGACCCAGTTGAAGATCTTTTTTGTTTATGTAGTTACGTTTCAGTTAAACACTCGGATCAATGTACCGTTACTGTAAACAAGCCAGACTTATGGTATTTTGAATATATATCAGTTACTCTTACGCTCCGATGCTCTACTCTGATGATTTGAAATAATGTTTTGATGAAAAAAATATATACTGCTTTTGAAAATGGGATGTTACAAGGATTAGACCTTCAAGGCTTCATTGCCGGTTTTCTAAGATTCTTCAAGATTACGCGATTAGAACACCGATTGGGGAACTTTATCGGGTGAAATACCATAAACCAAGAGTTGATGACCTAAGATGACATCATCTTTGTTGACATTGGGGGAGGGGAGGTCGGCCAAGACAATGCATGGCCAAGATTGAAGCATTTCAAAACCCTAAAATCAATGGTTTAGGATTAAAGTAGAAAGGTGCAATTTTGCCCTCCAAAAAGTCTATAAATAGGCTCCATGCCATTTGAAGAATCCTCACACCAAAATCCTCTTGTGGATTTCGAAATAGAGAGAGGATTTAGAGAGAAGGAGGAGACTGGAGAAAGTTGTAGCGAAGTTCTGCACGGGTAAGTTCTTCGGTCCTTACCTTTTAAGTTCTAGTTTTTTTTGGTAGTTTTAGTAGAAATGTTAGTTAGATCTAGGAAGTAGGAAATCAAATTCCTATTCTTGTTTTTTGTAACACCCCAAATTCCATACTACAAATTGTGTCGGATGACACTTGGTTTTAAA
Source organism: Acacia pycnantha (assembly GCA_025563575.1). NCBI lineage: Eukaryota > Viridiplantae > Streptophyta > Magnoliopsida > Fabales > Fabaceae > Acacia > Acacia pycnantha. Next base: position 122,311 of record JAMWYP010000290.1, read on the forward strand.
ATAATTCAACAGAATTTGAGGTGGTACATCAGAGTACTGCGGAAACGGAAAGCAATGCACTAAAAATTGGACAATATATGAGTAACTGATATAAAAGTACCCCGACATATGACGATGTCAAGCGTATGATGATATATTAAAAATTTTCCGAAGGAATAATCATGTGATACAATATACAGAGATTTGTACAATTACATTTCACAAAAAGTAACTATACAACCTAGACCAAGCCTTGACGAGACTTGGGGCAATGAACCTAACTCCGTTAACCGAACAGAATGACCAGGTAAGTGTCTATCATGGGGCCTCACCGAGTTCACGACGACTGATTGGCAGACCCACATAGACTAGCCTTGCCTTCGGCACCAAACTATTCAAAATAACTTCATTAGACCCATGCCTGACAATAGGCTCTGATGATCTTCTTCCGGCTCTTGCCTCGACCGGTACATTACTACGACTCTGCCCCTCGGTTTACATCTATGGTTCCATCTACCGGTGCCTTCTCTGTTCTTGGTCTTTACCTGTACTATCATTTAAGACTGAGGTCCAATGCACATTGGACCTCAGGTAACGGTTAACCTCATGCTTATATTATCATCATATGCATAACAGATATTTCTAGTATTACAGCATAGATCCATACAGTACATCGTATGATCAATTGATAACAACTACACTATCATGCAAAGTTATCCCTGGTTTGCACTTTCAACCTGTGCCACGATGTACGGTCGTGTCCTCAGCGCTAGGAAAAACATAACGGTGTTATCATGAATATAACCCGTAAAGCTGTAAATAGTGATCTAAGTCTACCTTAGTCACAGTGCATGTCCAGGACAGAGTCCCATTCATGGCTTTATCAAACCATCCACAACATATATAAGCATAGAAACATCAGTGTCATTGTTACAGTACGCGTCCGTACCTTCGTTGACGGTATTCTGGTACGTTTGACGAAAGCGTACTTTTGACGGAAAACGAAAAACAGCACGTCAGACAGCGGTTCGACAGCGGTTTGACAGTGGTAGGTGATCACAGATATCCTATAAGGATAATATCACGTTTATCAATATCTAACATCATAACAAGCATTTTAGGTATAAATTACCATTTTGCCCCTAGTTGACTAATCGGCGAAATTTCGCCAGAGCTTCGCTACTTTGACTCTAATCTTCCAAAATTTTGCCATATCTCTAACTCCAACATGATTTTCGAAATTAATACCTTAAATACCCCTAACACATGATATCTAATCATATTTGGAAGATTAAAGACTAAACTAGCATTTCTACTCTAACTACCGAAAGAACTACGGAAGCTTAAGACTAAGGACCGAAGAAATTACCCAGAGCTTCGCTGCAAATTTCCCCAGACTCTTCCTCCTCCCTTTTCTCCAAGAATTTCGAACTAGACAAGAGTGGATTGGTGTGAGAATTATGAATGGAGGTCTTGGGTATCTATAGGGAAGAATTGGTTACTATTCACACTTTGTCAGACGGATTTTGGACCGTAGGATCGCACTTTTGCAAAATGGCACAATCTTTGCCCTTAAATGCTCTTGGCCGACCTCCCCCCCCTTAGGTGGCACAAAATGACATCATCTTTGATGATGTCACAAGGTTGCTTTATGGTCTTGTACCGATAAAGTTCCCTGTTCGTGTCCTAATCGCGTAATCTGTAAAATCTCAAAATTCCGGAACATAGCCCTGAAGATCTCTTCTTCCTCTTTCAAGATACTTGGGTCAACTAAATTTTTGATCCCATTCAGGGCCTCTCCTATTTCGCTGAAGATTTTCGGATATCCGCCTTCGGTTGCGGAAATCGCTTCGGGTAACAACATCTTCGGGACAAAAATCCACTGATTCATAATATGCCCAGATGTTTACCAACTCATTCTTGGATTTCAAGTTATGGCTTGGTTTCTATAGATTTTCATTTAGCTTATTTGCTTTTTGAATATCAGATAGCTTCTTAGCTAGTCTAGTATAACCCTTTTCGGTTACGGAAATAACTTCAGAGGTAACCTACTTCGAGCTAAAAATTCACTTGTCTATCTTATGCCCTGACATTAGAAACCTTATTCATGGTTTTCTAGTTAGGATTTAATTTTTATCGGTGGTCATTTATCCTATTTGCTTTTTCACAAATTATATTAATATTTTAATGCAACTTGCAAAACAAATATCATGATATTTTTTGCTTCATTCTTATCCCATTTTCTTCCAAAATTTCGGCTGCTCTTCTCTTTTTTTTATTATTAATTAATATTATATATTTTAATTATTTAATAATTTTTTTATATAATTTTTTTACAAAATTTTCCTATTGGTCCATACATGTTTTTAGGCTTAAAATTACTTAATCTCACATATTTTCCTTCATATTTTCCAATTAATTAGGAAATATATTTTATGCTAATTTTAGCCATAACCCACTAATTATAGGGTTTTACATAACTATCCTTGGATTTTCCTTTGTTTAAGCCCAAATAATTAGCCAATAATTATTTAATTAATTACCCATTAATTGTTAATAATTTTCTTAATTAGAATAACTCATTATCTCACAACTATTGCACTGACATTAGTATTTTATGTCACATGCATTATATTAAAATTCACGGGGCATTTTGGTCATTATAATACTTTTTGATTTTTCCCTCTTTATTTTTCCAAGGTTATAATTTATTAAATTACCAAAATTAGAGATAATATACTCTCTAAATTTTAATAATCATTTTACTGCCTCTTCAGATTTATCATAATTTTCTCATGGTATTTTATGACCCATAAATGCATTTTAGGGATTTTCAGCCCTTTATGCCTTTTAATTTCAATAGAAATTTCCATTCAATAAGATAATTATATCTTAAGGGTTGATACCACATATTCACCTATTTTCTATAGGTATTATTTACTAATCTATGATTCTTATCATAATCGGGATTTTTAGGGTGTTATATTTTTAAGCCTCATTGTATTGAAAGATGCCTGACGAGGTAAAAACATAGTAGGGATTGAGTTTCTGAAAGTTGGGAGTCAAAGTAACGAAGTTCTGGCGAAATTTCGCCAATTAGGGGAGTCAGGGGTAAAATGGTAATTTGGGGCTAAAATGTCCGTCATAATGCTTGATCATTAATAAATGCTCTATTGTCCTTATAGGATATCCCTGATTAGGTTCTGACCAAACCGTCATACCAAAATTCCGTCAACGAAGGTACGTTCGCGTACTGTAACACTAACTCTGATGTTTATTGTATGCGGGTATGTAGTATGAGTATTGTATGCGTATATGTGGTTGATGGTCTGTTGATATGTTGTGAGTATTGTTATGTGCTTTTGGATACATTCACTCCGTGTGATACATCTACATGCACTCCGTGTGATACATCTATATGCACTCCGTGTGATACATACTCGTTATATTGTTAATGTGGTGAATGACTGTGGTCTATATACTGTATATGTAAATATGAGGTTAACCGTTACCTGGGGTCCAGTGCGGACCTCAGCTCTTAACATAGCGTCAGGGTCAGAAGGACCGAGGACCGAGGAGAAAGGAAAGCAGCAAGTTTAGAGATCCGGCTGGAGAATATCTTTTGTTGCCACGGCGTGGGGATCGCAAGGGAGACACTTTCTGTGATTATATATTACTTTTGAAACAATCTTGTACCGCCGTTTAAACAGCAAGACATGCTACCGTGGGTACTTTGAATATATATCAGTTACTCTTACGCTCCGATGCTTTACTCTGATGATTTGAATGATGTTTTGATGAAAAAAGAATATACTGCTTTTGAAAAACGGGATGTTACAATATGTGCTATATTCGGAGGGAGTATTAAATAGGACAATGGTATCTTTTAAGATATTTAGAATTGAAATTTTGTTTTTGTAAAAAAAAAAAAAACAAACAAAATCATCTTGGGAGAATTTTCGTTTGATTGAGACCCTGCTCAGCTTGAATCGGAATTGATAGCTAGGGTAATATTGGTCAACAAATCATATCCAGTTGATGAAAAATGTAAGTAAAAAAAACAGAGAAAATATTGAAATTTAAAATGAACTTTTAACTGAAAATGGAAATTTATTGAAAATATGATTAGGTTGAAAAACGCAGAGTTTCAGTTGAAGGAGTTGTGATAGCCGATGAGGTTTTCTGTACTGGAACTGCTGTTGAAATCTCTCCTGTTAAGAGCATAACCTACCAAGATAATAGGTTTCATAACACTCATCTCTCATTTAATCACCATTTCTATAATATTAAAAACAATAAGAATGACAAGAAGATAAGCCACAAAAAAAGGTTATTAATGATGTTAATTATACTTACATGCAGGGTTGAATTTAAAACTGGACAAGGAACAACATCAATGAAGCTGTTTGATATGACTGGAGGCATCCAATTAGGTGATCTTGAAGACAAGCATGGCTGGACACTTCAAATTAACTGAGCTTCTCTCTTATTATATTTAATAATCTTTTATGGTTTACGAAAATATCAACAGTTTGTGCAATGCCTCCTTATAGTTATGGCTGATATATCATATGAATATGTGAAAAGGAAAAACTCAGCGGATATATATGTGTATGTTGTGTATTGTGGGAATACTATTTTGTGATCCTTATTCCTTACAGCTTGCTTGTATTTTCGTTTCAGTATCTATAATTTTAAAACATGGCTTTTAGTTAGTACATTTATTTTCATAAGGACACAGACTAAGAGGTAACAATGTCAGGTTTGATGATGTGGCAGTGCCACCATTAAAGTCGTTGATGTGGACTGCTAACTGGACAAGACGACTAGTACAAGTGTTGTACGTGCTTAAAACCCTTTCACCAGAGCCAAGGACTTTGGCACCTTCACGTGTCGCACCTGAGGCTGTGAAGCCACTTGCTTCATCTTCCAGTTCTGCCACCTCCCTATATTATATTTGTCGAGGAAGTAGATGGGAAGATTGAGGTTATCAGAGCGACGTTGGGGAGGCCATGGAGTTAGTGTTAATAATAACCTCCCTCATCTCCTTCTCTAATCCCAAATCCTTATTAAAATATAGGAACTAATGTTATTTCAAATGATATAAATTTGAGGGACTAAAAATCACAATTGGCCACTACAAAGACCAAAACCAAAATAAGAGTAAATTGTAAAGACCAACAATAGAATTAACCAGCTTCTCTTTTGGGTGAAACTACTAACAAAATACACTGGATGGATGGATGGGATGGTTTTTAATTGAAGGTTTGTGACATTTTTGCTCTTATTTTCAAAGTTTATGGACTGTTTAGCACCTCTTAAAAGCATATGATGTTTGATGTACTTTGGGTGAAGGAATGGAGGGTCGCCAGCGACCAAGGAGGAATGGTGATGAAAGCGAAGCTGAAGATGATGCTCTGGTTAGTTGTATGCTTCTGTAGTGAAACTCCCTCTGAAGGTTGAATGTGTATCAAGGACCAAGGAGGAAATCTGAACCTTGACCTGGGACTAAAATGAAAAGATTCCAAAGTTTGAGGAGGGACTAAACGGAAAAATCTGCAAAACGTTTGTTGGGAAGAACTATCATTTAACAAAATCTGGGTCTTCTTCCGTTATGTTCCCTAGTCCCTTTTCTTTCATTGATTTGCAATTTTCAAAAATTATGGAGCCCTTTTCTGTAAGATTTTCCCGTCTCCAAAAATATTAATTATGACCCCAATGGTCATTTTCCAAAATCTCCAATTTTCTTCTTAAAACACCTACAATGCCAGATTAAGTACAAGGCCAAGAAATCATTTGCAAGAATAATTAAAAATTGTAACCATTTTATCCCTAATTACACTTAATTCAATACAAATGTTATTGACCCAAATTAGTGCTTAATCGTGCAATAATATCATAGGAAATGGATTAAAAATCCCAAATTAATCATAAAAAAACCTATAAATATATGGTTCAAACAACGAAACTTCTATTTTCTACTTTCCATCTGCAAATACATTACTCACCCTGTCTTAGTTATCAAATGATTTAGTATAAGAAGAAAGCCTCTCTTTGTAGGTGCAATCCAATAATACTTTAGAAATTGTATTACTATTTATGATCTCATATATACTTGAGAAACACTATGGAGTGTATAAAAATCCTTTTACAATATACATCTTCAACAAAGTAATAAACTAAACATATTAATTGACAATCAAGATCACGGTGATACAACATTTTTACAACGCCAAGAATTTTTTTTTTTTATTGCGCGCTTATTTGAATCTGAAGCCAATGAATAAACAAAAACCATATAAAGCAAATTAAAAAAAAAAAAAAAAGACAATTCACTTGCTTAATCCTTGTTACTGTCCAACGGCAATGGAGGGATGCTCTGCTCATGCCTAAATAAATTACTTGGATCAACCTTAGACTTCACCATCGCCAACCTTATAAAATTATCCTTAAAGTATTTGAATCCCCAAGCGCTTGACCTCAAGAAGCTTGTCCCGTTGAATCGGTTCATCCCCAAGTCAAGGTCTCTATAATTCGCATATGCTTCTCTTGGAGAGCGTGAAGCATAAGGAGTCATGAAGTCATAGAATCTCCTAACCCAATTCATATGCTTTTTCATGCTCTTTTCTCCATCATCCCACCGAGCTATATACTGGGACTTGAAGAGTACTCCCTTTCTATGAGGATATGGAAGTGTGGATTCTGAGATTCTACTCATCATTCCTCCATATGGGACCCACACCATAATGGGTGCATCATCTTGCATAAACCTTTTCCATATGGAATTCAAAGCATTTTCAGGAATCACTTGCCTCATGTAATCTACCTTGTTCTTAAAATACACCTTATCGATATGGTACGTTGAATGAGAATTTCTGGGGATGTGGTGTTTGGAAAACCATAAATGTAAGGCACAGATTTGATCCAAGTTGTTTCCAAACAATCCTGTTTTGTCAATCCTAACTCTGGAAACTTTTCTCCCATCAATTTGAGAAGGCTATCGGCCGTACCAAGAAAACGAGCAATATAAGAGGTTTGCACAGTTCTTTTGCCTTGGGTACTAGAGTTTACCACCCGCATTTGAACCATAATGAAGAGATCCTCATCAATGTTTGGTGCGACTTGCTGCCATTTATAGAGAATCTTGTTCGCATCTTGTTCTAAGTTTCTATTGATAGTAAAAACTGTCACCAGAGGTGGAACCTGAACAAGCTTGATTTGCCACGACAAAATAATCCCAAAGCTTCCTCCTCCTCCACCTCTAATTGCCCAAAATAAGTCCTCTCCCATCGCTTCTCTATCAAGAATCTTTCCGTTAGCATCCACAATTCGCGCATCAATCACGTTGTCAGCGGCAAGTCCATACTTTCTGTGTAGAGAGCCATATCCACCTCCTGTAATGTGACCACCAACACCTACGCTTGGGCAAACGCCTGCAGGGAAGGCATGGACTGGACTTTTCTCAGAAATTCTGTAATAAACTTCTCCAAGTGTGGCACCAGCTTCAATCCAAGCTGTGTTATGTGCTATATCAACTTGTATGGCACGAAGCTTGGCCAGATCTATGATCATGAATGGCTTCTCAATGAGAGAAGCAAAAGAAAGCCCTTCATAGTCATGACCTCCACTACGTACCCTCATGTGAATGTTGAGTTTCTTTGCACAGATGACAGCAGCCTGAACATGAGAATACTCTAATGGGGTGAAGATAAATTCGGGTTTCGTCATTGAAGGCAGCAAGTACCTTAGGTTTTGAGCTGTGGACTCAAGCACTGACGTGAAAGAAGCATTATTGTTGGGAGTGAAAAAGGTAGTGGAAAATGGGATTGGATTTTGAGAATTCGCCTCAAGGCATTGGGTGAAGAGTTCTGGAGTTGGGATTGAGGAAGTTGTCGAAACCGAAAGCAACGCAAACGCATAAGTGAGAAGTAATAGCGATCTTGGAGAACCCATGATTTTAGTATTTCACGTACTCGTAGTTCTTTTTCTGTGCATAAAAACAGCATGCTATGTACGCTTATATACAGAAATTTTGAACCAGATAATGGTGGTGATATACGTACGTGTAGTTGAGCTATGACTAAGTCATCTTCAAGACATTCATTTTGTGGACGCGTAATTTCGTCGACATTATAGACCAAGACTCCATTCTAATTGATTTGGTCTCCCAAACTGGTATTTCCGAGCCGAAAAAAAAAATATATATATATATTTATATTTCAGTGTTTTTTCCTTGGTCTTTCCAAATTCTTTCTTTTCGATATTATGGCCTAAAATTCTATTCTCATTGATTTCAACAATGACGTACAGCCATACCTAAAATGCATTGTTCCGTGTGGGATGTAAAGGCCCATTGACCAAGTATGTTAAAAGTCAATGAATTTGACTTGTATGATTTTTCTGTTTGTTTTACCAAAATCTTTCGTCCTGATTTAAAACCGCGCGTTGACCAAAACAAAATATTATGCAATTATCGGTGTGAACATTTGTTTATATTATGCAATTATCGGTGTGAACAAAATATATTTTATGTGGCTCAAATTCTAATCATTTCTGGTTAAATAAAAGTATTATCGATGCTTATACCGTTTACACTTATCTTTGTCATACTGACCATTATTTCCGTATGTGTTTTTCACAATATTAGGTTTACCCATTCCTATCTGTTTATTATGTCCGACAAGGTGCATGTTAACAATACTTTTCTTTAAAAACTCTTATTTGATTGTTTCAACTTGTCATCACGTAGTTTCTAGAAACAAAACTTCAATCATTTGGTTTGCGTTAGTTGGTCTTCCAATTTATGTGTTGTCACAAGCTGACGAAGTCTTGGTAAACGAATTTGTGTTTTTACTATTAAAAAAAAGTGTGGTTTATAATTTATAATAGAAGATTTATATTTTATACCGTCAATGAAGTCTTTAAATTCCATTTAGTATAAAATATGCACATATCAAACTCACAAAAGAATATGACAATTATTAATTCATCACACTTTTGACATGTCGTTATTCAATTATGACAATATAAACAACACTCAATACTCTTGATTCTGTTTCTCACGGTTTGATATTTACATGTCTTCCATCTTCCAATGGATGTGACATCTTGTTAGTTTAACGTTTTCATGAGTTGCACATTATATATTTGAAAATGACATGTCTTGCTGCCTTGCTACTTTTTTTAAAAAAAAAAAAAAAAAATTGGTGTTTTGATGGAAAGAGACGTAGTGATAAAATGTTGAAATTATGGAAGAGACGTAGTTTAACATCTTATGTGCTTATGGGATACGCTTGTTGTACTTTTGGTTGAGTGCTCTTATTCTGTTTATGTTGTGAATATCCGTAGTCCATAAATTATATGTAAACATGAGGTTAACCGTTACCTGAGGTCCGACGCGTTGGACCTCAGCTCTTAACATAGCTTCAGGGTCGGGAGGACCGAGGACCGAGGATACAGGCAAACAGCACACATAGAGACACGACTGAAGACTTCTTCTGTTTATGTAGTTACGTTTATGTTAGATGTTCGGAATAATGTACCGTTACTGTAATCAGCTAGACTTACGGCATTTTGAATATATGTATCAGTTACTCTCTTGCTCCGATGCTCTACTCTTATGAAAAATTTTTATTCAGCTTTTGAAAATGAGATGTTACAAGGGAAATGGAGCTACATGAGAAAATTAGAATGACGTGGCAAGAGTGTGATGAATTAACGAAATTTTAACCTTTACGCAATTTTCACCGTAAACTATTACAAAGCGCAATTTCCATCCAGCTGTTTTTAAAGTGGTTCAATGTTTTTCTTTTATAACAGATCCAATTGTTTGACCATCAAGTAGCTAGCAAGTAATTCCTTGTACTAAACACTTTTCTTGTGAAATCCCCAAATATTTCGTACTCCTTCCTTTCCTTCCGGTCTTTAATACAAGACATATTTATTTAATATAATTTGATTAAAGAAGTTAGTTAATATCACATGTATTTTCTAAAACATCCTAGTCATCTTCCTTAGTTCCCCCATTTCCTCTCCATATTGATTATTGTTGAAAGAGCATCAATAGGAGTAAATTAGGAAAAGATTGACAAATATAAAAAAATATGTCTTATATTTAGAACCAAGATCAACTCCTAAAATATGTCATATATTAAGGACCGGAGGGAGTATTAAATAGGACATTGGTATCTTTTAAGATTTTTAGAATTTAAATTTTGTTATTTAAAAAAAAAAAAGAAAAGAAAACAAAACAAAATCATCTTGGGAGAATTTTCGTTTGATTGAGAGACTGCTCAGCATTTTTTTTTTTTTTTGGCCCCTTTTCGGTCAAAGAGACTCTGCTCAGATTGAATCGGAATTGATCGGGTAATATTGGATAACAAATCATATCCAGTTGATGAAAAAAGTAAGTAAAAAAAAAAAACAGAGAAAATGTTGAAATTTAACATGAACTTTTAACTGAAAATGGAAATATATTGGAAATGTTATTGGGTTGAAAAACGCAGAGTTTCAGTTGAAGGAGTTGTGAATTGCCGATGAGGTTTTCTGTACTGGAACTGCTGTTGAAATGACCGTTATGAAACCGTTTCATAACGGTCATTTCTCATTTAATCACCATATCTATAATATTAAAAACAATAGGAATAACAAGATAAGCCAAAAAAATATAAAGGTTATTTGTAATGTTAATTAAACTTACATGCAGGGTTGAATTTAAAACTGGACAAGGAACAACATCAATGAAGCTGTTTGATATGACTGGAGGCATCCAATTAGGTGATCTTGAACATTGTAGTCAAAAACGCGCTTTAAAGCGTAAAAACGCCGCTTTTACGCTTTAATATGAGCAAAACGTGTTTCGTTGTGGCAAAAAACGCACCAGGAGTGGAAACGGTAAAAACGCAGCGTTTTCACTTGAAAACGTAAAAACGCTACGTTTTCACAAAAAACGCTAGAAACTTTATTTCTCTCTAAAATCCCAGAGAGAGGAAGAGAATCACACAGAAGCAGACGAAGAAGAAGGAGGAGGAAGAGTACGATTGAACCGTTGGCTCTGCGATCTGCAAATTTGAGTGGAAAGTTTCCGGCAACGCAGCTGGTGGTAGGTGGAGATGGGAAAATCTCGCCGGTGGGTGAAGGTGTCGCTGGCGAGGAAGAAGATGTGATGCTGGAGATGGGAAAATCTCGCGGGCGGGTGAAGGTCTCCCTTCAAAATCGTTCTCCGTTCCGTTCCTAATTCTTCGCTCTCTCACTGTGCGTCCTTTACTCTAAGTGGAAATCCTCTTGTAGCTTTTTGTATTGATTAGGTATTTAGGTCTTGCAATTGGTTCCGTGGGCCCCCCAAAACATGCTCCACCTGATTTTTTCTTTTTTTTGCAGAAACATAATAATAATAATAATAATAATAATAATAATAATAATAATAATAATAATAATAATAATAATAATAACCTAAACCTTTTTTATGTTTCTTTTTTTTCTTTTTTTGCTTTCCTTGAGTTAATTTACATGCATTAATTTAGGGAAAATCTACCTTAATATATGTATGGATGATGGCCAGTTTGCCTTTGTTTAAATTGTATTTGATGACAATGTTGGATATTTTGATTGATATTGCATAGATGAATATATGTATGGATGATGGCAGGTACCTTACTTTTCTAGAATTTCTTTATATATATATGCAGGTAAAAACTACGTTTTGTATTACGATTTTACGTTTTACGATTTTTCATTCCCCTACCGTTTTCAGGTGAAAACTACGTTTTCACTACCATGATCTTGAAGACAAGCTTGGCCGGAAACGTTAAATTAATTGAGCTTCTCTTTTATTATATTTAATAATCTTTTATGGTTTACGAAAATATCAACAGTTTGTGCAATGCCTCCTTATAGTTATGGCTGATATATCATATCAATATGTGAAAAAAGAAAAAATCAGCGGATATGTGTATGTTGTGTATTGTGGGATTACTATTTACTGATCCTTACAGCTTGATGCGTATTTTTGTTTTAGTATCTATAATTTTAAAACATGGCTTTTTGTTAGTACATTTATTTTCATAAGGACATAGAATAAGAGATAACAATGTCAGGTTTCATGATGTGGCAGTGCCACCATGAAAGTCGTTGATGTGGACTGCTAACTGGACAAGACGACTAGTACAAGTGTTGTATGTGCTTAAAACCCTTTCACCAGAGCCAAGGACTTTGGCACCTTCACGTGTTGCACCTGAGGCAGTGAAGCCACTGGCTTCATCTTCCAGTTCTGCCACTTCCCTATATTATATTTGTCGAAGATGTAGATCGGAAGATTGAGGTTATCAGAGCGACGTTGGGTAGGCCATGGAGTTAGTGTTAATAATAATAACCTCCCTCACTCCCTCACTCTCCTTCTCCAAGCCCAATTCCTTATTAAAATACAGGAACCAATGTTGTTTCAAATGATATAAATTTGAGGGACTAAAAAAAACAATTGGCCCTACAAAGACCAAAACCAAAATAAGAGCAAATTGTAAAGACCAACAATAGTATTAACCAGTTTCTCTTTTGGGTGAAACTACTAAGGCCCCGTTTGTTACGCTGAACTTGCGCTAGGGAATGGGAACTTCAGTGGGTTCCCTCCAATTTAACATGTTTGGCGCGCTGCTCTCCCAGGAAGATGAGTTCCAGCCTCCCCGAATGTTCCCTTAAACGTGGGATCCTTCATTCCATCCGAAAGTGGCAGGATAGCTGAGATCTTCCCAGGAGAGTGAAATACTTTGACGAATCTGCCCCTGAAAAATTTTGGATCTCTTTTAAGCAACGAGCGAGCTACGAACTTCGTCAACGAATGAGGAGCTTGATGCAGCTGTGAAGAAGGTTGGAGGACAAGGTGAACTTGAACGCAGTCACAGTTGGAGGGGGAACCGAAAGTTGAAAGCTGCAATAGAGGTAAGTCGGAATGGGTTTCAATTTTTTTACTGATTTAAATCAATTTTGTATAAAGCTTGCGGACTCCCTGTTTGTTCGACTTGGGTACACAGTGAGGGATAATTTGTTGGGAAGCAACAAGGGTGTCATATTTTAATGCATGTTTGTAATGAGTATTTTTGTGTGCTCACCGATGGTGGGTCTGTGCTATGGTTTTCTATTCAGTTTCTTCCAGGCTCAAATAACTTAAGGCACTATCAATTTTTGCGTTCAAACGTAAGTGCTTAGTAGCATGCTACGTTCGAACTTACGTTTTTCGTTCAAACCAAGCAAGGGCATTGTGGGAAATTTACCTCACCTTCCCACTTAACCAACACCCAATTCTTCTTACCAAACATTTTATTTTCTCTCAACTTAAGTTTCATTCTCATGTCTACCAAATACCTCAACTTTTTAAGTTCCCTCTCAATCTTCGCTTCTATTCCTTTCCCTCCTCTAAGTTCCTTTCCCTCCTTAAATCTTCCTCGTAACAAACGGGACCTAACAAAATACACTGGATGGATGGATGGGATGGTTTTTAATTGACGGTTTGTGACATTTTTGCCCTTATTTCCAAAGTTTATGGACTATTTTGCACCTCTTAAAAGCATATGATGTTCGATGTACTTTGGATGAAGGAATGGAGGGTCACCGTCAACCAAGGAGGAATGGTGATGAAAGCGAAGGTGAAGATGACACTCTGGTTACTTGTATGCTTATGCGCGCGGTGCAACTCCCTCTGAAGGTTGAGTGTGTATTAAGGAACAAGGAGAAACTCTGAATTTTGACCTGGGACTAAAATGAACAGATTCAAAAGTTTGAGGAGGGACTAAATGAAAAATTGGCAAAACGTGTGTACAGAAGAACTGTCATTTTCACAAAATTTGGGTCTTCTTCGATTATTTTCCCTGATCCTTTTCTTCATTCATTTGCAATTTTCAAAAATTATGGAGCCCTTTTCTTTAAGTTTTTCCAGTCTTCAAAAATATTAATTCTGACCCGCAATGGTTATTTTCCAAAATCTCCAATTTTCTTCTCAAAACACCTATAATGTAAGATTAAGCACAAGGTAGCATCAAAAGTCCAATAAATCATTTGTATGAATAATTAAAAATTGTAACCATTTTACCCTCTAATTATACTTAATTCAATGCCAATGTTCCTGACTGTAATACCCTAAAATTCCTATTTATCATAATTACTATATTTTGATAAATAATACCTATAAAATAAAGGTGAATATGTGTCTCAGATTTGTGTAATTTGTTAATTATAATTTTAGGAAATTCTCCTTAGAATTAAATTAACCAAAGGCCAATTTCGAAATTACATATAAAGATCATAAAATACAATAAAATTATCATATTAAAACCTAGTTCTTATATAATCAAAAAGAGCAAGAAAATGTTATAAAAATACTTACACAAATTAAAGGAAATTAACAATAATTAATGGACAATTAAACTTACACTAATTAAAATGATTGTATAAATTTTCATAATTAATCAAATGGCAAATTAAAAGACATCAATTAGGGATGTATTAACTTAATTAAAATCAAGGACCAATAGGAATTCAAGATTAGCATTAAATGAATTACTAAAGATCATAATCAACCAAAGAACCAATCACCCTATGATAAATATACCTAATAACATGTTAAACACTACATTGAGGAGTACTGATTAGGATTAAACTATCATCCCTTAAAGTCAATGGTGTGGGACGAAATGCACATGGAGGAGAGAAAGAAATATTATACAATGATATATTCAAGAGCACAAGTGATATTAGATAAAAATCTTCAAATAGTTGTAGGATTTTTGTACAAAAATAGAAGGCCAAGATTAAGTCTAATAAAGTGAAATCTAATGGTTCTAATTAATTATATAGTTAATCCAAATCCATGTGAATTTGGATGAGCCAATGGGGAACTTTAAATACTAGATATTAGACACAAGAGAAGCACAATGTAAAGGTCAAGAGCTAGAATGGGGGGACGGTTTTGGCTTGCTTGTGGAGAAAAATGGAGTTTTATGTTATTTTAATTAAAAACATTAAACGCACACATGGGATAATTGGGAGGGGACAAATTGGAAGAGATAGGGTAAGGAAATTAATGGGGTGAAGAGGATAAGGAGAGAGAGGGAGAGAGGGGCGAATTTGAAGAGGGAAGAGAGTGGAAAGTGTAAACTTCTTGATGAAGTAAAGGGTATTTTGGGCAAACCACATGCAAGGGTATTGTGGTCTTTGTTCATGTGGGACTTTTCCTATAAATAGAGGGTTTGCTTCACTTCATTCTTCACACCAAACCAACTCCAAGAAGCTGTTTTCTAAGAGGTAAGAGTGAGTGTGGAGAAGCTTGAAGAAGTAGAAGCAAGGTTCAAGTAAGTTCTTGAGTTTAGTCTTTGAATTTGTAGTTAGATTATGCTTTGATCTTTAATCTTCCAAATTAGTTTTGTTATCATGTTTTTATGGTTAAAAATTTTATTATTTCGAAAATTAGATGAAAAATGTGGTATAGCAAAGTTCTTGAAGATTGAAGATCAAAGTAGCGAAATTCTGGCAAAGTTTACGGTTGAAAGTTTTCTAGAGTCAGCAACAAAAAGGCTGTGATTGTATGTACAAGATAAATTCTGAAAATTTTCATGGTTAAAGTACACACATAGGTATTTCTAAATATACCCAGAGTGTAGCATTTTGAATTTTTTGCAGGGAGATAAAAATTCCTAAAGTTAGGCTACGTTTTCTGGAAAAATTCTGGGCAGGGGTTGAAGAACGTTAAACTGGAAATGATTCACTAATTCTGGGTGAAAATAAGTATTTTTCCTCAAAAATAGACATGCTAAAGATTCCGGGGAATTTTACGGAACCTCGTTTCGATGTTTTTGGAATTAATTATGATTTTTCAAAGTTAGCGAAAATTCTGCCCAGAAATGCTGAATCAGCGTTTTTTTTTAGAAATAAAGGGATATAATTGGAATAACAAATCCACCAGTGGTAAAAAGGTCAATAGTGGCTAAGATAACTCTTAGGATATTATTTATAAGGGAATAATGCGGTGATACTATTATAGGCTATCCGAGAAAGCGTGCCGCCATACAAACGTACCACTAAGCTCTATGGATTAAGGTACGGACGTGTACTGTAACTCTAACTTTGATGCTTCTTATACGCTTATATGTGATAGATTATTTCATAGAGTCATGGAAAAGACTTGGTCTTGGGTCATGCACCGTGGCTAAGACTCTGTCTTAGGTCACTGTTTGTACATTCAGCTTTATATGGGTTATAGTCTTGATAATGTCGTAAGATTGTTTTCCTAGCGCTGAGGACACGAGGGGCCGTCATGGCACTGGTTATTGCAAACGTGTATAACTTTACATGTGTTGTGTGCTATGTACAGTTGTTGTGTTGACATTACATCTGTTGTGAGCTTATGTATTGTTGTAACCTTACATTTGTTGTGTGTTATGTATTGGTTATTGCTATGATGTAATGAATATATGTCATACATATATTGTTTATATGTAATACCCTAAAAATCTCACTTATGATAAGTATCACATTTTAGTAGATAATACCTATTGAGAATAGGTGAATATATGGTCTCAAAACTTATGGTATTTATCTTATGATTCTAGGGTAATTTCTCTTGAAATTAAAATGAATAATGTGCCAAAACTCCCTAAATGCATATATGGGTCATAAAATACCCTGAGAATATTATAATAAATCCTAAGAGGCAATTAAATATTTATTAAAAATAGGAAAGTATGTTGTCTCTAATTTAGGAAATTTATGAGATTATTTTCCTTGAAATTTAAAAGGGGAAAAATTAAATATTATTTTGGAAACCCTAAATGACTCTATGATTTTTAATATAATGCATGGGACATAAATTACCAATGTCAATGTAATAGTTGTGAGAAAATGATTGATCTTAATTAAGAAAATTATCAACAATTGGTAAGTGATTAAATAAATAATTAATGGCTAATTCTTTAATCATGAATCAAGGGAAATGTCCAAAGTTAATTATGAACAATCCTTAATTAAATATTTATGGCCAAGATTAGCATAAAGAATACTTGCTAATTAATTAAGAAGGATTAAGAAAAATGGATAAGATTAAGTACATAAGATCCCTAAAGATTAATTGATTAACAAAAGTTTACTAATCAAATTAGACAAATTAAACATTAAGCAATGGTTAGGATTTAATCTAATAAGGCAATATCAAAGGCTACAATAATTCTAGCAATTTAAAAATGTCTTAGTCCATGTAATTAGCTAAGGACCAATGAGAGAATTTTGCTAATTATATAAGATAATTAAAATATAATATGAATTAAATAAAAAACAAATAAAAAACTCAAAAAGGGGGGTAGCCGAAATTTAGGACTTTTGGGGTGTGAATTTTGTAAAAATATCATGACATTTTGGTAAAAATGAGATATTTGTTGAAAAAGCAAATAGGATAAATGAGAACTGATAGAAATTAAATCATATCTTGAAAACCATGAACTAAGTATTAAACATCAGGACATATTATGAATAAGTGAGTTTTTGTCCCGAAGTTGATGTTACCCGAAGTTATTTCCGTAACCGACGGAGTTTCTCCTAAAATGACTAATAGGCTGGGAAATACTCTTAATGGGACCATAATCTTTGTTAATCCAAATATTTCTCAAGTGATACCATTGACCTCCAAAGTTATGTCAAGGAATATTTGAGATTATTTAAGATTACGCGATGAGAACACCGAATAGGGGATTTTATCGGTTAAATCCATAAAGCAAGAGGATGACATCACTTGGATGACATCATATTTGGAAGGATGACATAGGGGGGAGGTCGGCCAAGGGCTTTGGAAGGTGAGGATTGAAGCTTTACAAAAACCCTAGATCCAAGGGTGTAAAATGAAGGAGAAAAAGTTGTGAATAGTGCCATAATTTTGCCTATAAATAGCCATCACCTCTTTGCAAAATTTCCACACCAATTCGTCTTGCATATTTCGAAATCTTAGAGAGAAGAGAGAAGGATGAGCTCTTGAGGAAAAGTAGCAAAGCTCTGGGTAAATTCTTTGGTCCCGAGTTTTAAGTTCTAGTATTTCATTCGGTAGTTTTAGTATAGATGTTATTTTGATCTTTAATCTTCCAAGTATAATTTTGATATCATGTTTTAGGGTTAAATATGGTATTTATTTCAAAAATATGATGGAGATAGAGATATGGCAAAATTTTGGAAGATTAGAGTCAAAGTAGCGAAGCTCTGGCGAAATTTCGCCGGTTAGCAAAGTCAGGGGTAAAATGGTCATTATGACTAAAATATCTATTAGGATATTGTTTGATTAATATATGCGATATTATCCTTATAGGATATCTGTGATTACTTACCGACCGTCAAACATATCGTATTCGTCAACGAAGGTACGTTCGCGTACTAGTAACACTAACTCTGATGTTTATTGTATGCGTTTATGTATTATGAGTATTGTATGTGTATATGTGGTTGGTGATCTCTTGTCTGTTTATGTGATTTCGGGATACATTCACTATGGGTGACACATCTGTAAGGGTGCATTCGCTATGGGCGGTACATCTTCATTCTCTATGGGCAGTACGTCTGCATTCGCTATGGGCGGTACATTTGCATTGGTTGTGATAAATATGTTGTGTGCTCATATGATGTTAATGTTGTGAATTTCGGTAATCCATATACCGTGTATGTAAACATGAGGTTAACCGTTACCTGAGGTCTAGTGCATTGGACCTCAGCTCTTAACATAGCTTCAGGGTCAGGAGGACTAAGGACCGAGGAGAAAGGCAAGCTGCACGATTAGAGATCCGGCTGAAGACTATGTACTTACGTTTATGATAGACATAAGGATTAATGTACCGTTACAGCGATTAGCCACACCTACACAGTTGGCATTTTGAATATATGAATCAGTTACTCTCTTGCTCCGATGCTCTACTCTAATGATATGATGGAAAAAAAAAATTATTTGGCTTTTGAAAATAGGATGTTACATTATA
Organism: Acacia pycnantha; assembly: GCA_025563575.1. Classification (NCBI taxonomy): domain Eukaryota; kingdom Viridiplantae; phylum Streptophyta; class Magnoliopsida; order Fabales; family Fabaceae; genus Acacia; species Acacia pycnantha. The sequence continues at coordinate 141,282 of JAMWYP010000290.1, forward strand.
CTTGAGCATGAGGTTAACTGTTACCTGAGGTCCGATGGGTATTGGACCTCAGCACTTACCAAAGCTTCAGGATCTGGAGGATTAGGAGCCGGTGACAAGGGTAAGCAGCACGCGTGAGGACTCGGCTGGAGTTTTATTACTCGGATAAATGTACCGCTATTATAACTGACCGGATATGCCACAGTTAATATTTTGTCACATACTTATTAGTTACTCACTCTTTTAAATTGCTCCGATGCTCTACTCTGATAAAAATATATCATTCCGCTGCGAAAAATGGGGTGTTACACTGACCCAAATTAGTGCTTAATCATCATGCAATAATGTAATAGGAAATTGATTACAAATACCAAATTAATCATGAAAAAACCTATACAAGTATGGTTCAATCAACGACACCAAAGTGACTTTCAAAGTGGAATGATTTTAACTAGGCAAATTCCAATCTACTCCCAAAAAAGTTGAATGAAATTAAAACTTTGAGTTTGCATGAATGCCCTTCATTTATTATCTCATTTACTCTAATTCTGCTTTCTACTTTCCATCAGCAAATAAATTACTCACCCTCTCTTAGTAATCAAATGATTTAATATACGAAGAAAGCCTCTCTTTGTAGGTGCAATCCAATAATACTTAGAAATTGTATTACTATTTATGATCTCATATATACTTGAGAAACACTATGGAGCGTATAAAAATCCTTTTACAATATATCTTCATCAAAGTAATCAACTAAACATATTAATTGACAATCAAGAACACAATAATACAACATTTTTACAACGCCAATAAATTTTTTTTTTTGGCACGCTTATTTGAATCTGAAACCAATGAATACACAAAAACCATATAAAGCAAATTTTTTTTTTTTAAAAAAAAAAAAGACAATTCACTTGCTTAATCCTTGTTACTTTCCAACGGCAATGGAGGGATGCTTTGCTCATGCCTAAATAAATTACTTGGATCAACCTTAGACTTCACCATCACCAACCTTATAAAATTATCCTTAAAGTATTTGAATCCCCAAGCGCTTGACCTCAAGAAGCTTGTCCCGTTGAATTGGTTCATCCCCAAGTCAAGGTCTCTATAATTCACATATGCTTCTCTTGGAGAGCGTGAAGCATAAGGAGTCATGAAGTCATAGAATCTCCTAACCCACTTCATACGTTTTTTCATGCTCTTTTCTCCATCATCCCACCGAGCTATATACTGGGACTTGAAGAGTACTCCTTTTCTATGAGGATTTGGAATTGTGGATTCTGAGATTCTACTCATCATTCCTCCATATGGGACCCACACCATAATGGGCGCATCATCTTGCATAAACCTTTTCCATATGGAATTCAAAGCATTTTCAGGAATCACTTGCCTCATGTAATCTACCTTGTTCTTAAAATACACCTTATCAGATATGGTACGTTGAATGAGAATTTCTGGGGATGTGGTGTTTGGAAAACCATAAATGTAAGGCACAGATTTGATCCAAGTTGTTTCCAAACAATCCTGTTTAGTCAATCCTAACTCTGGAAACTTTTCTCCCATCAATTTGAGAAGGCTATCGGCCGTACCAAGGAAACGAGCAATATAAGAGGTTTGCACAGTTCTTTTGCCTTGGGTACTAGAGTTTACCACCCGCATTTGAACCATAATGAAGAGATCCTCATCAATGTTTGGTGCGACTTGCTGCCATTTATAGAGAATCTTGTTCGCATCCTGTTCTAAGGTTCTATTGATAGTAAAAACCGTCACCAGAGGTGGAACCTGAACAAGCTTGATTTGCCACGACAAAATAATCCCAAAGCTTCCTCCTCCTCCACCTCTAATTGCCCAAAATAAGTCCTCTCCCATCGCTTCTCTATCAAGAATCTTTCCGTTAGCATCCACAATCCGCGCATCAATCACGTTGTCGGCGGCAAGTCCATACTTTCTGTGTAGAGAGCCATATCCACCTCCTGTAATGTGACCACCAACACCTACGCTTGGGCAAACGCCTGCAGGGAAGGCATGGACTGGACTTTTCTCAGAAATTCTGTAATAAACTTCTCCAAGTGTGGCACCAGCTTCAATCCAAGCTGTGTTATGTGCTATATCAACTTGGATGGCACGAAGCTTGGCGAGATCTATGATCATGAATGGCTTCTCAATGAGAGAAACAAAAGAAAGCCCTTCATAGTCATGACCTCCACTGCGTACCCTCATGTGAATGTTGAGTTTCTTTGCACAGATGACAGCAGCCTGAACATGAGACTACTCTAATGGGGTGAAGATAAATTCGGGTTTTGTCATTGAAGGCAGCAAGTACCTTAGGTTTTGAGCTGTGGACTCAAGCACTGACGTGAAAGAAGCATTATTGTTGGGAGTGAAAAAGGTGGTGGAAAATGGGATTGGATTTTGAGAATTCGCCTCAAGGCATTGGGTGAAGAGTTCTGGAGTTGGGATTGAGGAAGTTGTTGGAACCGAAAGTAACGCAAACGCACAAGTGAGCAGTAATAGCGATCTTGGAGATCCCATGATTTTAGTATTTCACGTACTCGTAGTTCTGTTTCTGTGCATAAAACAGCATGCTTTGCCTGCTTATATACAGAAATTTTGAACCAGATAATGGTGGTGATATACGTGTAGTTGAGCTATGACTAAGTCATCTTCAAGACATTCATTTTGTGGACGCGTAATTTCGTCGACATTATAGACCAAGACTCCATTCTAATTGATTTGGTCTCCCAAACTGGTATTTCCCAGCCAAAAAATATATATATATTTTTCAGTTTTTTTTCCTTGGTCTTTCCAAATTCTTTCTTTTCGATATTATGGCCTAAAATTCTATTCTCATTGATTTCAACAATGACGTACAGCCATACCTAAAATCATTGTTCCGTTTGGGATATAAAGGCCCATTGACCAAGTATGCTAAAAGTCAATGAATTTGACTTGTATGTTTGTACTTTGTTTTACCAAAATCTTTCGTCCTGATTTAAAACCGCGCGTTGACCAAAACAATTTATTGACATAAACCCTTTTCAACATTTGTTTATATTATGCAATTATCGGTGTGAACAAAATATATTTTATGTGGCTCAAATTATTATCGATGCTTATACCGTTTACACTAATCATTATTTCCGTATTTTTTTTCACAATATTATATAATACTCCTTTCTTCTTCCGTGTTTACCCATTCCTATCTGTTTATTATGTCGGACAAAGTACATGTTAACAATAATTTTCCTAAAAAACTCTTATTTGATTGTTTCAACTTGTCATCACGTAGTTTCTAGAAACAAAACTTCAATCATTTGGTTTTCGTTAGTTGGTCTTCTAATTTATGTGTTGTCACAAGCTGACGAAGTCTTGGTAAACGAATTTGTCTATTTGCTATTTAAAAAAGTGTGGTTTATAATTTTATATATAGTAGAAGATTTAGTTTTTATACCGTCAATGAAGTCTTTAAATTCTATTTAATATAAAATATGCGCATGTCAAACTCACAAAAGAATATGACAATTATTAATTCATCACACTTTTGACATGTCCTTTTTTAGTTATAACAATAGAAACAACACTCAATACTCTTGATTCTGTTTCTCACGGTTTGATATTCACATGTCTTCCATCTGCCAGTGGATGTGGCGTTTTATTAGTTTAACGTTTTCATGAGTTGCACATTATATATTTGAAAATGACATGTCTTGCTACCTTGCTACTACTTCTTCTTTTTTAATTTGGTGTTTTGATGGAAAGAGACGTAGTTATAAAATGTTGAAATTATGGAAGATTTAGGGAAAATGGAGCTACGTGAGAGAATTAGAAAGACATAGCAAGAGTGTGATGAATAAACGAAATTTTAACCTTTTCGCAATTTTCACCGTAAACTATTACAAAGCTCAATTTCCATCCAGCTGTTTTTAAATTGGTTCAATGTATGTCTTTGATAACAGATCCTATTGTTTGACTTTCAAGTAGCTAGCATGTAATTCCTTGTACTAAACACTTTTCTGGTGAAATCCCCAAATATTTCATACTCCTTCCTTTCCTTCCCGTCTTTAATACAAGAAGTATTTATTTAATTTAATTCAGTTAAAGAAGTTAGTTGATATCACATGTATTTTCTAAAATATCCTAGTCATCTTCCTTAGTTCCCCCATTTCCTCTCCATCTTGATTATTGTTGAAAGAGCATCAATAGGAGTAAATTAGGAAAAGATTCACAAATATAAAAAAATATGTCCTATATTTAGAACCAATATCAACTCCAAAAATATGTCCTATATATATTAAGGACCGGAGGAATATTAAATAGGACATTGGTATCTTTTAAGATTTTTAGAATTTAAATTTTTTTATTGTAAGAAAAAAAAAAGAAAACAAAAGAAGATATCATCTTGGGATAATTTTCGTTTGATTGAGACACTGCTGAGCTTTTTTTTTTTTTTCTTTTCTTTTTGCCCCTTTTCGGTCAAAGAGACTCTGCTCAGCTTGAATCGGAATTGATAGGGTAATATTGGATAACAAATCATATCCAGTTGATGAAAAAAGTAAGTAAAAAAAAACAGAGAGAGAGAGAAAAAATGTTGAAATTTAACATGAACTTTTAACTGAAAATGGAAATGAAAATATATTGGAAATATGATTGGGTTGAAAAACGCAGAGTTTCAGTTGAAGGAGTTGTGAAAGCTGATGAGGTTTTCTGTACTGGAACTGCTGTTGAAATCTCTCCTTTTAAGAGCATAACCTACCAAGATAATAGGTTTCATAACAGTCATTTCTCATTTACTCACCCTATCTATAATATTAAAAACGATAGGAATAACAAGAAGATAACCCAAAAAAAAAATAAAGGTTATTAGTAATGTTAATTATATTTACATGCAGGGTTGAATTTAAAAATGCACAAGCAACAACATCAATGAAGCTGTTTGATATTACTGGATGTAACATCCCGTTTTCACAAGCAATATAATTTTTTTTTTATCAAACATCATTTCAAATCATCAGAGTAGAGCACCAGAACGATTGAGTAACTGATATATATATTAAAATACCCACGGTAGCATGTCTTGCTGTTTAAACAGCGGTACAAGAGTGTTTCAAAAGTAATATACATCAGAAGTGTCTCCCTAGTGATCCCTACGCCGTGGCAACAAAAGATGATCTGCAGCCGAGTCTCTATACATGCTGCTTACTCTTCTCCTCGATCATGTGTCCACCCGACCCTGAATCTATATTAAGGGCTGAGATCCGATGCATTTGGATCTCAGGTAACAGTTAACCTCATGTTTATATACACTGTATATGTACGACAGACATTCATAGACTTTTGGCAACATTTACTACGGTCAGACATAGGGTATACATATCAGATATGTATGGCAATAACAATACAGTCGGATGCAAGGTTAAGGCACAATGAGAAATGTACATGATCAGATATGCACGACAATAACAATACAGTCGGATATAGAGTTAAGGCATAACGGACAATAATACAGTCGGATGTATGGTTAAGGTACAATGGACATTGGACATAGTCGGATATGGATGACAACAACAATACAGTCACATGTAAAATACAGCATGACGGGGGAAATACATATATGCATACAATAACCATCAGAGTTAGTGTTACTAGTACGCGAACGTACCTTCGTTGACGGTAAACGGTACTTCTGTCGGAATACGGTACGACAGTTGATCAGAATGTAATCAGGGATGTCCTATAAGGATAATATCGCATCTATTAGAAATCAGTCATTACGACGGACATTTTAGTCATAAATGACCATTTTACCCCTGACCCCCTAATTGGCAGAATTTCGCCAGAGCTTCGCTACTTTGACTCTAATCTTCCAGAATTTCAACATATCTCTTACTCCAATATATTTTCTAAAATAAATATCATATTTAATCCTAAAACATGATATCTAAAATATACTGGAAGATTAAAGATCAAAACAACAACTACCTTAGAACTTCAAGAACTACCGAACAAAAGACTAGAACCGAAGAACTTACCCGTGCAGAACTTCGCTACAACTTCTCCAAGCTCTTCCTTCTCTCTAAAACCTCTCTCTATTTCAAAATTGCTAAGGCAATTTGGTGTGAAGAATTGCAAAGAACTTGAAGGCTATTTATAGGAAAAATTGAGGACAAAATGGTCATTTTCCAATTTCATCTAAGCCATTGGATCAAAGCACTTTTTGAAGCTCAAATCCTCACCTCTCCTTCCTCTTGGCCGACCTCCTTGGCCCCAAATGTCAAAGAAATGATGTCATGCATGATGGCATCAACTTGTTCAAGAAGTTGTCCTACCGATAAAGTCTCTGTTCGGTGTTCTAATCGCGTAATCTTGGAGAATCTCAGAAATCCAAGAACATAGCCTCAAAGGTCTATTCATCCTCTTTAGAAATATCTAAATTAACTAAATTTTTGATCCTATTCAGGGCATTCCGTTGCCTGCCGAACATTTTCGGATAAACGTCTTCCACTACAACATTTTTTTCTTCCTTTTCTTTTCTATTTTTTTTTGACAATTCATGCCCCTTTTTATTGACTTTTCAACCTTCTTAATCACTTAATTATATGTTTTAATTACTTAATTAGTAATTATCCCATTTGCTAATTAAACCTTTAAGTATTCATATACTTCACCTTATTCATTTCCTAAACAATTAGCCAATAATTACTTACTTAATTACTTACTAATTGTTGACAATTTTCTTAATTGGAATTAATTATTATCTCACAACTATTGGACTGACCTGAGTATTTTATGTCCCATGTAAAATATTACAAATCATGGAGTCCTTTTGGTTCCCCAAATACTTTTTGATTTTTACCTCATTATTTTCCAAGGGAAATAATCCCAAAAATTATCTAAATTAGAGACAACATACTCTCTAATTTTTAACAAATATTTTATTACCATTTAGGATTTATCATAATATTTTCAGGGCATTTTATGGCCCATAAATGTATTTTTGGCCTTTATTTCTTCTAATTTCATTAGAATTTTCCTTAGAAATTAGATAAATATTCTACAATGCTTTAACACCACATATTCACATATTTATCATAATTCAGATTTTAGGGTATTACACTGGAGGCATGCAATTAGGTGATATTGAAGACAAGCATGGCTGGACACTTCAAATTCATTGAGCTTCTCTCTTATTATATTTAATAATCTTTTATGGTTTACGAAAATATCAACAGTTTGTGCAATGCCTCCTTATAGTTATGGCTGATATATCATATCAATATGTGAAAAAAGAAAAAATCAGCGGATAAGTGTATGTTGTGTATTGTGGGAATACTATTTACTGGTCCGTACTGTTTGCTTGTATTTTTATTTTAGTATCTATAATTTTAAAACAAGGCTTTTGGTGCCTTAAATTTATTCCGTCTAAAATGTTGGTAAATTTATTTTCATAAGGACATAGACTAAGTGTTAACAATGTTAGGTTTGATGATGTGGCAGTGCCACCATTAAAGTCGTTGATGTGGTCTGCTAACTTAACCGGACAAGACGACTAGTACAAGTGTTGTTGTGCTTATAACCCTTTCACCAGAGCCAAGGACTTTGGCACCTTCACTTGTTGCTCCTCAGGCTGTGAAGCCACTGGCTTCATCTTCCAGTTCTGCCACTTCCCTATATTATATTTGTCGAGGAAGTAGATCGGAAGATTGAGGTTATCAGAGCGACGTTGGGGAGGCCATGGAGTTGGTGTTAATAATAACCTCCCTCACTCCAGAACCCTCATTCTCTAAGCCCAAACCCTTATTAAAATACAGGAACCAATGTTGTTTCAAATGATATAAATTTGAGGGACTAAAAATCACAATTGGCCACTACAAAGACTGTAATACCCTAAAAATCCCACTTATGATAAGTATCATAATTTGGTGAATAATACCTATTGGAAATAGGTGAATATGTGATCTCAAATCTGGAGTTATAATTATCATATTTTCTAGGGAAATTTCTAGTGAAATTTGAGGGAATAAATTGTCAAAATCCCTAAAATGCATTTATGGGTCATAAAATACCCATAATTACTCCTATTGATGCATTTATGAGAAAATTATGATAAAATCCTTAGAGACAATTAAATATTTATTAAAAATAGGAAAGTATGTTGTCTCTAATTTAGGGAATTTTTGGGATTATTTTCCTTGGAAAATAATAAGGCAAAATTAAATATTATTTTGGGGGACATAAGTTGTCCAATGATTTTGAATATTTAATAGGGAGCATAAAATACCAATGTAAGTAAAATAGTTGTGAGATAATAATTAATCCTAATTAAGAAAATTATCAACAATTAGTAAGTAATTAAATAAGTAATTATTGGCTAATTGTTTAGGCATGAATGAAGAAGATATCCAAAGTTAATTAAATAAAACCCCTAACTTGTGATTAATGACCAAGAAAGGCTTATGATTAGCATGAGAGTAATTTTTAATCAATTAGAGATGATTAAGAAAATATATTAGATGAATTATATAGAGTCCCTAAAGCATAATCCTTGTGAGATAAAGGAACCAATGGGAAAATTTCTAGTTAAAATGAATATGAGATGGTTAGAGGATAATATGAATTAAATAAGAAACAAAAAGAATGGGGAAAAGGGGGATGGGAAACTGAAATATTGAAGAGGAAAAGAAGAAGAAAATTGTAGAGAAATTGAATTAGTAAACTTAGTGAAGAAGTAGTTGAAAAGTCAAATAAAAACACCAACCAATAGGAACACATGAATATGAGATATTGATGCAAGTGGGAGGCAACATCTTTTGTCAAAAAGATGCCATGCATTTCAAAATATAAGGAAGAAAAAGGAAGAGGAAAAGTAGTGTGAAAGCATTATGCAAGTGGATGAAATAATATTAAAGAAAGGAAGATATTTGAGGAAAAAGCAAATAGTATAAATGAGAACCGATAGAAATTAAATCCTAACTCAAAATCCTTGAACTAAGTAGTAAACATCTGGGTATATTAGGAATCAGTGGATTTTTGTCCCGAAGATGACATTACCCGAAGTGATTTCCGTAACCGACGGCAATTATCCGAAAATGTTCAACAGGATAGGAAATACCCTTAATGGGATCAAAAATTTATTTAACTCAGATACTTGTAAAGAGGAAGTTTAGATCTTCAGGGCAACGCTAAGGAATTTCTGAGATTCTTCAAGATTACGCGATTAGAACACCGATCAGGGAACTTTATCGGTAGAAACTCATAAAGCTGGGGAGTGACATCACTTGTGTGACATCATGGGGATGATGTCATTGTTGGAAGAATGACATCATCAACTTGTTGAAGAAGTTGTAGATGATGTCATCAATGACATCATCAACTTGTTGAAGAAGTTGTAGAAAAGTGCAAATCTACCCCCAACTTTGCCTATAAATAGCCATGAACTCCTTGCATAATTCTCACACCAAATCCTCTTAAGGATTTCGAAATATTAGAGAAAAGTTAGAGAGAGGAGCTCTGGAGAAGTGAGAGCTAGAAGGAAGAGGAGGTTCTGCAAGGTAAGTTCTTCGGTTCTTAGTTTTAGTTCGGTAGTTCTTGAAGTTCTAGGGTAGATGTTGTTTTGATCTTTAATCTTCCAATATATTGTAGATATCATGTTGTAGGGTTAAATATGATATATATTTCGAAAATTATGTTGGAGAAAGAGTTATGGCAAAATTTTGGAAGATTAGAGTCAAAGTAACGAAGTTCTGGCGAAATTTCGCCGATTAGGGGAGTCAGGGGTAAAATGGTAATTTGGGACTAAAGTGTCAGGTATAATGTTTGATCAGTAATGAATATGTTATTATCCTTATATGATATCTTTGATTACGTACTGACCAACAGACATACCGAAATTCCGTCAACGAAGGTACGTTCACGTACTGTAACACTAACTCTGATGTTTATGGTATGCGTATGTGTGTTATGAGTAGTGTATGCCTATTGTGGTAGCTGATAACTCTGTGATATGTTCATGTACTGTTGTTATGCTTGCTGGGTATTGGGATACGATTGCTAGGTGTGAAATGCTAGGTGTGAAATGACTGCCAGGTGTGACACGATAGCTAGGTGTGACACATTTTCTAGGGGTTATGTCTTTGTTGGGATATGCTTGTTTGCTGTATGATTATATGTAATGCATATGTTGTGTATGTAAATATGAGGTTAACCGTTACCTGAGGTCCGGTGCGGACCTCAGCTCTTAACATAGCCTCAGGATCAGGAGAACCGAGAGTGGAGGAGAGGAGCAGGCAGCACGCATAGGGAAGCGGCTGAAGACTTTCTGTTATTTTGTAATTGCATTTACGTTAAACACTCAGACCAATGTAACACCAGTTGGCATTTTGAAAACGGGATGTTACAAAGACCAAAACCAAAATAAGAGCAAATTGTAAAGACCAAAAATAGTATTAACCAGTTTCTCTTTTGCGTGAAACTTTTAAGGCCCCGTTTGTTACGCTGAACTTGCGCTAGGGAAAGGGAACTTCAGTGGGTTCCCTCCAATTTAACACGTTTGGCATGCTACTCTCCCAGGAAGATGAGTTCCCGCCTCCCCCAATGTTCCCTTAAACGCGGAACCTTCATTCCATCCGAAAGTGGCGAGATAGCTGAAATCTTCTCGGGAGAGTGAAATACTGTGACGAAACTACCCCTGAAAATTTTTGGATCTCTTTTAAGCAACGAGCGAGCTATGAGCTTCATCGGCGAACGAGGAGCTTGACGCAACTGTGAAGAAGGTTGGAGGCGAAGGTGAACTTGAACGCAGTCGAAGTTGGAGGGGAAACCGAAAGTTGAAAGCTGCAATAGAGGTAAGTGGGAATGGGTTTCAACTTTTTACTGACTTAAATCAATTTTGTATAAATCTTGCGGACTCCCTGTTTGTTCGACTTGGGAACACAGTGATGGATAACCTGTTGGGAAGCAAAAAGGGTGTCATATTTTAATGCATGTTTGGAATGGGTATTTTTGTGTGTTCGCCGATGGTGGGTCTATTTTGTGGTTTTCTATTCAGTTTCTTCTAGGCACAGATAACTTAAGGCACTATCAGTTTTTTACGTTCAAACGCAAGTGCTTAGTAGCATGTTACATTCCAACTTACGTTTTTCATTCAAACCAAGCAAGGGCATTGTGGGAATTTTACCTCACCTTCCCACTTAACCAACACCCAATTCTTCTTACCAAACATTTTATTTTCCCTCAACTTAAGTTCTATTCACATGTCTACCAAACACCTCAACTTTTTAAGTTCCCTCTCAATCTTCCCTTCCAATCATTTCCCTCCTCTAAGTTCCTTTCCCTCCTTAAATCTTCCTCGTAACAAATGGGGCCTAACAAAATACACTGGATGGATGGATGGGATGGTTTTTAATTGACGGTTTGTGACATTTTTGCTCTTATTTCCAAAGTTTATGGACTGTTTTGCACCTCTTAAAAGCATATGATGTTCGATGTACTTTGGGTGAAGGAATGGAGGATCGATGGCGACCAAGGAGGAATGGTGATGAAAGTGAAGGTGAAGATAATGCTCTGGTTACTTGTATGCTTTTGCGCGCAGTGCAACTCCCTCTGAAGGTTCAATGTGTATCAAGGAAGAAGGAGAAACTATGAATTTTGACCTGGGACTAAACTGAACAGATTCAAAAGTTTAAGGAGGGACTAAACAGAAAATTTACAAAACGTTTGTACGACATAACTGACATTTTCATAAAATTTGGGTCATCATATGTTATTTTCCCTGGTACTTTTCTTCATTGATTTGCAATTTTCACAAATTATGGAGCCCTTTTCTTTAATTTTTTCCAATCTTAAAAAATATTAACTCTGACCTCCAATGGTTATTTTCCAAAATCTCCAATTTTCTTCTCAAAACACCTACAATGCAAGATTAAACACAAGGTAGCATCAAAAGTCCAATAAATCATTTGCATGAATAATTAAAAATTGTAACCATTTTACCCCTAATTATACTTAATTCAATACCAATAATATCATAGGAAATTGATTAAAAATACCAAATTCATCATGAAAAAACCTATACAAATATGGTTCAATCAACGACACCAAAGTAACTTTCAAAGTGGAATGATTTTAACTAGGAAAATTTCATTCTACTCCCAAAAAATTTGAATGAAATTAAAACTTTGAGTTTGAATGAATGCCTTTCATTTATTATCTCATTTACTCTAATTCTATTTTCTACTTTCCATCAGCAAATAAATTACTCACCCTCTCTTAGTAATCAAATGATTTAGTAAAAGAAGAAAGCCTCTCTTTGTAGGTGCGATCCAATAATACTTAGAAATTGTATTACTATTTATGATCTCGTGTATACTTGAGAAACACTATGGAGCGTATAAAAATCCTTTTCCAACATACATCTTCATCAAAGTAATAAACAAAACATATTAATCGACAATCAAGATCACAGTGATACAACATTTTTACAACGCCAATAATTTGTTTTTATTATTATTGCGCGCTTATTTGAATCTGAAGCCAATGAATACACAAAAACCATATAAACAAAATTACAAAAAAACAAAAAACAAAACAATTCACTTGCTTAATCCTTGTTACTTTCCAACGGCAATGGAGGGATGCTCTGCTCATGCCTAAATAAATTACTTGGATCAACCTTAGACTTCACCGTCGCCAACCTTATAAAATTATCCTTAAAGTATTTGAATCCCCAAGCGCTTGACCTCAAGAAGCTTGTCCCGTTGAATTGGTTCATCCCCAAGTCAAGGTCTCTATAATTCACATATGCTTCTCTTGGAGAGCGTGAAGCATAAGGAGTCATGAAGTCATAGAATCTCCTAACCCAATTCATATGCTTTCTCATGCTCTTTTCTCCATCATCCCACCTAGCTATATACTGGGACTTGAATAGTACTCCCTTTCTATGAGGATATGGAAGTGTGGATTCTGAGATTCTGCTCATCATTCCTCCATATGGGACCCACACCATAATGGGTGCATCATCTTGCATAAACCTTTTCCATATGGAATTCAAAGCAATTTCAGGAATCACTTGCCTCATATAATCTACCTTGTTCTTCATGTACACCTTATCAGATATGGTACGTTGAATGAGAATTTCTGGGGATGTGGTGTTTGCAAAACCATAAATGTAAGGCACAGATCTGATCCAAGTTGTTTCCAAACAATCCTCTTTAGTCAGTCCTAACTCTGGAAACTTTTCCCCCATCAATTGGAGAAGGCTATCGGTCGTACCTAGGAAACGAGCAATATAAGAGGTTTGCACAGTTCTTTTGCCTTGGGTGCTAGAGTTTACCACCCGCATTTGAACCATAATGAAGAGATCCTCATCAATGTTTGGTGCGACTTGCTGCCATTTATAGAGAATCTTGTTCGCATCCTGTTCTAAGGTTCTACTGATAGTAAAAACCGTCACCGTAGGTGGAACCTGAACAAGCTTGATTTGCCACGACAAAATAATCCCAAAGCTTCCTCCTCCTCCACCTCTAATTGCCCAAAATAAGTCCTCTCCCATGGCTTCTCTGTCAAGAATCTTGCCATTAGCATCCACAATGCGCGCATCAATCACGTTGTCAGCGGCAAGTCCATACTTTCTGTGTAGAGAGCCATATCCACCTCCTGTAATGTGACCTCCAACACCTACGCTTGGGCAAACGCCTGCAGGGAAGGCATGGACTGGACTTTTCTCAGAAATTCTGTAATAAACTTCTCCAAGTGTGGCACCAGCTTCAATCCAAGCTGTGTTATGTGCTATATCAACTTGGATGGCACGAAGCTTGGCGAGATCTATGATCATGAATGGCTTCTCAATGAGAGAAACAAAAGAAAGACCTTCATAGTCATGACCTCCACTACGTACCCTCATGTGAATGTTGAGTTTCTTTGCACAGATGACAGCAGCCTGAACATGAGAATACTCTAATGGGGTGAAGATAAATTCGGGTTTCGTCATTGAAGGCAGCAAGTACCTTAGGTTTTGAGCTGTGGACTCAAGCACTGACGTGAAAGAAGCATTATTGTTGGGAGTGAAAAGGTGGTGGAAAATGGGATTGGATTTTGAGAATTCGCCTCAAGGCATTGGGTGAAGAGTTCTGGAGTTGAGATTGAGGAAGTTGTTGGAACCGAAAGTAACGCAAACGCACAAGTGAGCAGTAATAGCGATCTTGGAGATCCCATGATTTTAGTATATCACGTACTCGTAGTTCTGTTCAGTGCATAAAACAGCATGCTTTGCCTGCTTATATACAGAAATTTTGAACCAGATAATGGTGGTGATATACGTGTAGTTGAGCTATGACTAAGTCGTCTACAAGACATTCATTTTGTGGACGCGTAATTTCGTCGACATTATAGACCAAGACTCCATTCTAATTGATTTGGTCTCCCAAACTGGTATTTCCGAGCCAAAAATATATATATATATATATATTTTTCAGGGTTTTTTCCTTGGTCTTTCCAAATTCTATTGTTCCGTGTGGGATATAAAGGCCCATTGACCAAGTATGTTAAAAGTCAATGAATTTAACTTGTAGGATTTTTCTGTTTGTTTTACCAAAATCTTTCTTCCTGATTTAAAACCGCGCGTTGACCAAAACAATTGATTGACATAAACCCATTTCAACATTTGTTTATATTATGTAATTATCTGTGTGAACAAAATATATTTTATGTGGCTCAAATTCTAATCATTTCTGGTTAAATAAAACTATTATCGATGCTTATACCGTTTACACTAATCTTGGTCATACTTACCATTTTCCGTAAGTGGTTTTCACAATATTATATAATACTACTTTCACAATATTATTATGTCGGAGAAAGTACATGTTAACAATAATTTTCTTAAATAAATCTTATTTGATTGTTTCAACTTGTCACGCAGTTTCTAGAAACAAAACTTCAATCATTTGGTTTGCGTTAGTTGGTCTTCTAATTTATGTGTTGTCACAAGCTGAAGAAGTCTTGGTAAACGAATTTGTCTATTTACTATTAAAAAAAAACGTGGTTTATAATTTATAGTAGAAGATTTAGTTTTTATACCGTCAAGGAAGTCTTTAAATTCTATTTAATATAAAATATGCGCATGTCAAACTCACAAGAATATGAAAATTATTAATTCATCACACTTTTGACATGTCATTTTTTAATTATAACAAAAGAAACAACATTCAATACTCTTGATTCTGTTTCTCTCCCACACTTAATTAACACATTGTCGTCAATGTTTGTAAAGCAATTCTATTATTCTAACTTGTTCCTACATGAAGCGGAAAATTGTGAAGTCCAATTGCAATTGAAGCACAACACATCAACATCATAAAGAGAGAAGATACAAGAAACAAGCTATAATAACAGAGAAAATTAGAGTGAAGAGGCACAATGGTAATTAAGCAAGGTAGTGGCTAAGATGCAAAGCATACATTGGGAGTTCTTATTCTAATTACTAAACTATACTACTACTACTTTTCTACTGAGATAGTCCCTCCCCCACACTTATTTCAAGCATTTAGAATCACAAATGAATTAAACAATTCAAATCAAAAAATTTAAGTGAAGGAAAGAGACAACCTGGCCTTAAGTGGGCTTTGAAGATGAATCATAGTAGAGCTTGAGGAGATGTCCATTGACTTGAAATTCCTTTCCAGTAGTCTCGTCAAGCAGCTCTACCATGCCAAATGAATGCACTTTGGTGATAGTGAAAGGGCCATACCATTTATCTTTGAGCTTCTCATCCAACACTACAAGAAAGCAGGTTAATGGAGGCGGTTATATGAGCATTTAGAGGCGGTTTAAACCGCCTCTATTTGCTCTAGCAGGCGGTTGAAAAAGCGTCGAAGTTACCACCGTCGTGAGCCAAACTACGGCGGTTTAAAAGAACCGCTGGCAAAACCACCTCACCTGGAAACAGAGGCGGTACGTTAGGCGGTTAGTAACACCTCGATCAGCACAATGAAAGTCCATTGAATTTAAAGGCGATTTCCATAACCGCCGCGAAAATATATTTTGAGGCGGGTGTGTTAACCGCCGCAGAATGATATTTGGAGGCGGTTTATTGTTAAACCGCCTTAGTATGTAATTTGGAGGCGGTTTTTGCACCCGCCTCAAAATATATTTACGAGGCGGTTTAGAGACTGCCTCAAAATGTCATTCTGAGGCGGTTTGCAGGTTATTGCTAAAACATATAAAATCAACTTTTTTTACTTTTTTATATTTTTAAATTTTAATCACGAAATGTAGTTAATAGGTGATTTTTTACAGTTTTAATTTAATAGTTCTTTTTCTAATAATGAAATAATAACTTGTTGTATTTGATGTATCAAGAAAAAAAAAAATTGCATGCACTTCAAAGAGGTGGGACTCTCCTTCCTCCCGTCGCCCACTACAAACTACCGAGGCGAGATTCTATTAGAGGACATATCATGACAGCCAAAAAAATCTCCCGATGAGCGGCGTTCCTTTTTGTAACCACCTAAAATCCATCAATCATGTTTGATAATGGTTTGTGGATCGAACAACCATTAATGAGGAGGCACTTCAACACTCGCAGAAAGATATATAAATTCACCACAAGATTAAAGTGTATGTTTGCATACATTATCCAAAATCATAGAACAAAATATGTTTAACAACCATAAACAAAGTCTCAATCGCTAAACATTGGATAAATTCCCTTGATAATGACAATACTATCCAAAATCAATATCTAAATAAAATATTCAAGGTTGTGATTGTGGTGATGGAGATGGAATATGAGGTGACAAATTCGGTCCGTCACAATGCGGGTCATGACTAGCATGAGAAGATCTTTCGAGCCACGGAGACCCCAAATTTGCATCCTGCTACATTGAAACAAAATTGAAAACAAACATCAAATGCTACAATGTCTTGTTCACCATTTTTTCATTGCATCATGGCATCAACATGATTATCAATTTAGCATATATCAAGCATAATACAAAGAAGAGTTTGCCCCATATCACATCAACAGTATTATAATTTTTTACATATATGCAAGGCTATTCATAAATATACCATCTTGGCCACATATATAAACAAGTGATACACATGACTTATAATCCATACAAGCTCTGACCATGTCAACATCCTAAATTTATCATCAACAGAAGCAGTCACCACTCCAAAGTAATCATATGAAATAAAAATATATGCAAATAATCCATAATCCAGAAATTAAATGATGACCAACATAGCCAACAAAGATTTAACCTACGATTTTAATTCCAAAGTATATATTTAATTACGACACAAGATTTACCTCATTGAAGGGAAGATGAGAAGGTTGTTGAACACCAATATGTTGCAAAATAGAAGCCATTTGTGCTTTCAAGGCATCAAGTTCTCCCATTTTCCCTTTTAAGGTGTCAAGTTCTTCTTTCGGGGAATCATACTCGCTTGAGAAGGACCGGCACTAGAAGATGAGATGATACGCATTTGAGATGGAACCACCCCAAACCCCATTCCTCTAATGCGTCCAGGGTGCTCTTTCCCAAAGACATGTTCATAGGCGTCTTCTTCAGAAGACGTTTCCTCCATCTCAGCTAGTAATTGGTCCTACAATACAACATCAAACATGTATTATAAAAAAGCATGTATAGCTTTCTCAGTCAAGAAAATACATACATTCTTTTCTCTAGCTTCCTCACAGACAAAAGCGCCATCCTTTTTTTCGTGCGTAATGGCGTACATCTCCCCTACTAAACTTGCGTCCATATTTTTTTCCTAAAGCAATGTCGGTATACGAAGGTTTGTTAAATTCACAAAAGATCAAAGATAGATAAAAAGATTATAATTGACATACATACCAGTCATATTTTAAAGATGCAATGCTTTTGGATCCAAGGGTATGCATAATTGTTTGTTTTGCTCTATTTCTAGTATTTATCTCACCGTATTTCTACATTGTTCAAGAAAAATTCTTCAAATTAAGTCAAGTAAACCAAATTAAACAAATATATGCAAGCTTTATTGAGACAAAATTTTTTCTGCAATAGGGAAAATATAAAAATCAATTCACAATCATTTAAGCTTAGGAAATGAAATTGAAAGAGCATTGATACCTGAATGGTCATCTCCCAAGCATTATCCTTATACGATCGAGGTACTTTAGGCCACCTATCGTAACATATTGGGAATACATTAGTATTACATGCAAGATGTCCTAAATAGCCATTCAAGAGTGAACCACCGTCACCAACAGCTGATTCTCTTCACTCCATGTCACCACTACTTGCTTGTGAGGTGGAAGTACCAAAACATCCCTAATGCGCAATCTTTCCTCAAAGAATCCTTCCTTGATCATCTATAACATATAATATTCATGTGATTTTTGTTAGTGGAGCAATAATATATGACATAGGCATACATAATGTAACATAGGTGTTAAATGGTATACCTTTAACATCAACCACCCAATATTTGTTGCACATCCTCTTGGGTTTGAAGGGATGTGGTCTTTCATTTTGTTGTTGGGATTGATTAGAAACTTCATCTTCTTGGCCTTCCATTTCACGTGGTCGTGATTCCACCCTTTGAATATCATTTTCTAGGTTCTCACTGGGTTGTACATTTTGTGTTTGGAGGGTAGGTGTTGTAGAGCTTGTTGAAGCTTTTCTTGCAGGGAATCTCCTTGTACGCCCCATTCCACCTATTCCATTTGTCCAAAATATAACATGGCAACATATATTTAAGTATTTACAAAATCATACAATTCCAATATATATTGGAATAAGATAATAGTATATGAGCATTAAGAAATTGAATTGTAAATATTAAGTATTCAACAACAAGCACATACAAGCAAAACACATGATATAAAGAAAACCAGACACAACACACCATACAAAAGACAATCCTCAAAATGTTAGACTACACAACCCCATGTAAGTACACATAACATAAGCCTTAATCAAAAAATTAAATGTCTAAATCTTCATCCTCATTGTGATTAGCTATCAAATTTGGAATGTCATCATCTATGGCAGGTCTTGATAACTGTAGAGCTACTGTGTCATCAACTAAAATGTGGTCCAAGTTTTGTGATGGAAATAGGTCAGTTGTTGTCATGATATCTTCGCCCATATCATATAAGTCTCGAGGCTTTACATGGACAGGTATGCTCCAACCCTTTTCTTTCTCGTCATCAACATAAAAAACCATTTGACCTTCAGAAGCTTTAATATATGGCTCATCATCCTCTTTTTCACCAGTATGTATCAGTTTTGAAAAGTTAATTTGGGTAAAACCCAACTTATCCTTCTTATGCCCTCTATGAGTGGTAGTATCAGCCCATTGACATTTAAACAAAGGCACAGTGAACAAGCCATTGTAGTTAATCTCAATAATGTCAACCAATTTTCCATAGTAAGGAACTCCTCCACATATCATTTGGCCATCTCTACTACTTGAATAACTTCTTGTGTCAAATGTTCCAAAACCCCATTATTTTGTGTTTTCAGGTTGTTGTCTCGATCCAATGTTCGAAATTTGACCCCGTTCACATTATATGCACTGAACCTTCTTGCTTCATAAATAGGACCTTTAGCAAGGGAAAACATAATATTTTTGTCTGATTCTCTAACATTGTCAATATCTAAAGGAATCTACAACACAAAAGAAATAATGTTAGCACCGTGCAATTTAACTCAAAAAGGAAAAATATTCTTGATCCTTGTTGTGCAATAAAATACCCACACGCTTAGAGAACCAATCAACGAACTCCCTATGAACCCGTTTATCTATCTCAGCTTGACTCCGAGTAGTCCTTCTTAGTTTCCTCTTCACATCTCTTCGGAACTCCCTAAATAAATTATTAAAATTAAAACATGAGTAATAATAAGTTGCTTAAAAATATTCAGTCTACTTCTTGAATGTAGCATTCAACAAGTGGACAATTCGTCAAGACATGTCTATGAGCTCGTAACCTCTCCATTGATGTAAGATTGAAAAATGATGATGCACCGATTGGCTTTCCCACCCGAGGAAACAATTCATCCACCCGTGATTTGGCTTGCGCATCATTAGGTACATCATCGACCCTCCCAGATCGATTCCATCGAGTCTCAATATCATCTATGTACCTTGAACAAAATGTTAGAATTTCTTGCATTATGTAACCTTGTGCTATAGATCCTTCGGTCGAGCTCTATTACGTACATATGATTTCAATTGCCCCAAGTATCTCTCAATAGGATACATCCATCGATAGTGCACAGGACCTCCAAGCTTAGCTTCTTCAACAAGGTGGATGATCAAATGAACCATGACTGTGAAGAATGACGGAGGAAATAACATTTCCATGTGGCATAGCAAGAGCACAACTCCACGTTGTAGTATATCCAAATTTGCGACATTCAACACATTATCGCATAATTGTTTGAAGAATGAACACAACTCAATTAAAATGCTTGAAACATTATCAGGCATTGCTACTCGTGTAGCCAATGGTAGTAATTGCTCAATCAATATATGACAATCATGACTTTTCAACATTCCATTCAACCGCATAGAATCAACATCAATGCACCTTGAAATATTGCTTGCATAACCATCGGTACTTTAATATTCCTCAATGTTGTCGAAACATCTTCTTGTCTTTATTAGTCATTGTATAGATTGCTAAAGGATATTTTCCATTCTCATCGGCCAAAGGTCATGCTTACAACCCATTCTTTTAAGATCTTTTCGAGCATTCATATGATCTTTTGACTTAGAGGCATCATTAAGTATTGTGAAAATTACATTATCACACACATTTTTCTCAATATGCATCATGTCAAGATTGTGACGCAATAAATTATGCCTCCAATATGGAAGTTCAAAAATATGCTCTTCTTTTTCCACCGTAGGGTATTGCCATCTCGCATCACGATCACTAGCACGTCCTCTTTTTCTTTTTCCACTAACTTCGGGTGTTCGACCGAATTTGACATTAATATTTTTAACTTGTTCAAGTATTTCACAACCAGACAACAACCTTGGAGGATTACGTAGATCTTGCTTCCCATTAAACCGAACCTTGTTCAATCTAAATCTATGTCTTTGGTCAAGAAAGCGTTGATGACCCATAAAACACCATTTTTACTATGATAAAGACGACAAGGTTCAAAATCATAGTTGCATGAAGGGCAAGCTAAGCTGTGTATGTATTCCACCCAGATAGATTTCCCAAGCCGGAAAATCACTAATCGTCCACATCAATGCTGCATGTAACTTGAACATCTCTCGTGCAAAAGCATCATAAGTATCTACACCATCTTGCCATAATTCTTTCAACTCCTTGATCAAAGGTTGTAAAACACATCAATGTCATTACGGCATTCTTTTACAGTATGATGGTTGAAATGATAAAAGACGTCGACTTCATGCACAACCATGGAGGGTGTTGTACGGAATTAGAATGATTGGCCAAATACTGTAACTAGCACTCATATTACCAAAAGGATTAAAACCATCAGTTGCTAAACCGAGTCGTACATTTCGTGGATCTGAAGCAAATGATGTGTGCAGCTCATCAAACTTCTTCCATGCTTGAGAGTCTCTAGGATGTCTCATCAAGCCATCATTTTTATCATGCATAGCATGCCATCTCATATCTTCAGCAGTCTTTGTTGATAAAAATAATCTTTGCAAGCGTGGTTTAAGGGGAAAGTATCGAACAACTTTTGCAGCCACATTACGCTTCTTTCTTCCTTGTTGAGAAGATGTACGATCACCTTCTTTAACAAGTGACTTCCATCTAGATACAGTACAAACCTTGCAACTTTGTCTGTTTTCATCTTCCACGCCCCAATACAACATACAATTGTTTGGACAAGCATGTATCTTCGGTAGTCCAATCCTAACTTGGTAATGGTCTTCTTTGCCTCATAGAATGAAGATGGAATCTTTGCATGTTCAAACGCATCGCACAATAGCTCTAATATCATATTCATGGACTTGTCAGTCATCCCACATAAGCACTTAATATGATACAACTTCACAATAAACGAAAGCTTTGAATATTTTTGACACCCTCCATACAATGGTTGTTCCCCATCTTTTACTAATTCATAAAATTCTTTATCTCGCATGAACTTCTTCATTTGCAAAACAATTTGTTCCCTCATCTTGGGCAATGTTTTCCTCGATGAAATTGTGCTTCATTGTCACATCTCCTATTTATGCCAAATGCATCATTGATCATGTTGAACATTGGATCTACATCAACATTGTGGTCTCGTACACCATGTGACATGTATCCACCAAAGAACATTACTACTTGACCCGACCTTTGAGCCACTTTATAAAACCACAAGGTGAGCAAGGGCATAGTATTTTGCCTTCAATTGAACTATGTTGGAAAGCAAAATCAATGAATCTCCTAACTCCTTCATCATACTCAATTGAATTTTGCGGTTTTATCATCCAAGACTTGTCCATTCACTCGAAAATAAGTGAATCATTCTTGTCAAACTCTTTTTTCGACAAAAATGTGCCAATATTTTATTGTCCAAGTTATCAACATAGGACAATAATACAATATTATGAATGTAAGATATTTACATTCATACCACTATTTATAAACCGTTTGGGTTCTATGTTAGGGTTAGGGTGAAAGATAATGTAGTTCCCATGTTAATCTTAATCTGTATTAGTTTGTTTATGGAAGTTAGAGTTTAAAGTGAAAAACCAAAACATTAATATGGAGAACTAACAACATCCACATATCCAAAATCAAGAATTGCATGTTGATAGTTTTTTCGTTTTCATCCTCACTGATTTTATTTATTTGATAGAGCAAATACAAATGCTGAAGTACCTTTATGTTAAGTGTGAAGTACTCTCATCCTTCATACATGTAAGTTTAATTTATAACAATTTTTCTAATTATTTTATTTAAACATGGAAGCAAAGCACTAACCTTATCAACTCGGAGAGAAACTCGTTCACCCACAACGTCGTCTCCGCTTCGAGAAATCTCCTTCAATCTCCGGCTACTAACAAATGCACAAATAATTAGAAAATCCAAATGTACCTTTAGGCACTCTTGCAAATAATTAGACCATAGTGGCCATTATGTAAAATAATTAATAAAAATTAAAAAAATAATAATAACTTAAATGAATTTCGAAATTATTAAAAAATTTATTGATTCTTGTTTAAGATTCTTCCCCATGTTTATGTAAAATATATATATATATATTGGTACCAAAGAAGCTCTTCCTAAGATGAAATCTTATGATACTCTTTCCAGAGCTGTTGTTCCAATCTGAAGAGGCCATTTTGACTATTTTATTGTCTGGCACGATTTACTTCTTCCAATCTTCTAACAATTTCCTTATTCTTCTTGGCCAAGTTCCCCACAACTCTGCTATTCCAATCCATTGCAACATCTTTAAAATTCTACTAACTCTTAGCCATTCCTTACCATCCTAGGATGATTTAACCAGGTCAAGGAAATCATTCTCCAAACACCAAGCTTCTTGATATTGAAAGTGACCTAACCTCCTGACATTTGATCTTTCAGGGGGAATTGTTCACAACTACCACAACTCTATGATCAGATTTGAAACGAAGATGATGGAAAGTTTTCACTTGGGTAAATGAACTTCCCACTCAAAATTACCCAAAAAAACAAAACAAACCCAATCAAGACGTTCTTTAACTCCCATTCTTTCCTATGTGAAATGATCCCCAACCATTGACACCTCCATAATTTGCCATTGATTTATACAGTTTTGAAAAGGGAGCATAGATCCAGTAGAAGGGAAGGGTCCACCTAATTCATCCTCCGGGTTAAGAAAAGAGTTAAATCCCCAATTTGTTCTAAATATTTAGTGCACAAATAATTAGAATTTCTTTTGACACCACTATGCCCTTCCTCTAGGCACTCTTGCAAGCATTTCTTGATTAACTCAGTGGCAGCAGATAAAAACCAAAACTCACAAATGGCAGCAGATGAAAATTGCAGAAACAGTAAGCATAATGAGACTAAGCAAAAGCGTACAGAAACATCCTTGTCTCAAAAAAGTATAAATCAGCTCTGTTTTAATCTGCCTAAGGTCAAAAAATTCTAAGCAGAAACAATAAGCATAATGAGACTAAGCAAAGCTCAAACTTCATGAACATCGAAGAAATCAGAAATTAAGTTACACCAAGAATGCAATAACCACCAAAAGGATGAAGCAATTCAAAGAAAATTTTCCAGAATCATGAAAAGGGAAAAAGCACAGAGACGAAGGGGAATGCAGAAGTTTGAGGGGTGGAGATTGAAACAATGACCGAAATCAAAATCGCAAGGACAACACATAGCCAAAATCGAAAGAAAATCAAGAGGAAAACATTTACATAGAAAGAAACCCATAGGCTGGATTAAACCCATGAGGCGAACACTTACCACAAGCCAAGAAACCGAATAAGGCGAAGCACCGAATGAAGGCAAGTCGGAACCGAGATCCCGAGACGTGCAACGGCCGACGGTGAGAGTGAGATTGACGACTCGACGAGCTAAGCTCGAGACGGCCGAAACCGACGGTGAGAACCAGATTTGAGAGTGATCGGTGGAAGTGATTTACGGTTAGGGATTTGAAAGAACAAAACACAAGTGACGAGTGAGGGACTGATTCCGATGGTGAGGACGAACAACGGTGACTCGGTGAGGCCGATGGTGAGGAGAGGACGGTGAGGAGAGGACGGTGGTGGAATGGGGGATTTGCAGAGTGCGATTTCGGCGGAAATGAGAGCTGAGAATGAATGGGGGTTCTGACCAAAAAAGAAGGAATGGGGTTTTTTTATTCCTTTTTCTTTTTTATTTTAATTTGACAGAAAAACCGCCTCCTGGACCGCCTCTATATGTTTCATTTGGAGGCGGAATAATGAAAACCGCCTCTGTATTATGATAATATTGAGGCGGTTCTTATAGACGCCGAAAGAACCGCCCTTAAATTTTTTTTAGAGGCGGTTTACTTAAAACCGCCTCCAATAGTCGGTCGGTATTTGCCATTTTTCTTGTAGTGCAACAACTTGAATCGGGCCCTATATAGCATAACCTTATCACCAACTTTGAAATCCTTTCGTAGAATCTTCTTATCATGAAGTAACTTGGTCTTCTCTTTGTAAATACGGGAGCTCTCATAAGCTTCTAATCGCATTTCCTCAAGTTCTTGCATTTGTAACTTCCTTTCCAAGCCAGCTTCTTCCACATCCATGTTGCACATTTTCACAGCCCAATAGGTTTTGTGCTCCAATTCTACCGGAATATGACATGTTTTACCAAAGATAAGCCGGTAAGGAGACATTCCTATTGGTGTCTTGAAAGCGGTTCTATAGGCCCATAGTGCTTCCTCTAACCTTGAGCTCCAATCCTTTCTTGAAGGCTTGACAATCTTTTCCAATATGTGTTTGATCTCTCTGTTGGATACTTCTGCTTGCCCATTCGTCTGTGGATGATAGGGAGTGGATGTTTTGTGGGTTACCCCAAGATTAACAAGTAAGTTATCAATAACCTTATTGCAAAAATGGGAACCTCTATCACTCACTATAGCCCTTGGTACTCCAAATATACAGAAGATGGTAGACTTAAGAAACTTAGAAATCATTTAGGCATCATCTTTCCTAGTGGGAACAGCTTCTACCCACTTAGAGAGGTAATCTACGGCTAAGAGAATGTAGCTAAAGTCAAATGATGGTGGAAAAGGACCCATGAAATCGATACCCCAAACATCAAATACCTCACAAAAGAGCATGGGTTGTTGTGGCATATCATGCCGTTTACCTAACCCCCCCAAATCTTTGGCATTTATCACATGCCTTACAATATAAATAGGCATCCTTAAATAGGGTAGGCCAGTAAAAGCCGGTATCTAACACTTTCCTAGAGGTCTTTTGAGCACTAAAGTGTCCACCATAAACCATTGAATGGCAAGCAGAAAGTATGTCCTTGGACTCAGCCTCTAGAATACACCTCTTGATAACTTGATCATTGCATAGTCTCCACAAATTTGGCTCATCCCAAATGTAGTGTTCAACTTCTCGTTTAAGTTTTTGAGCCTGAAAGGAAGACATATGCTCAGGAATGAGTCCGGTCACAATATAATTCACTAGATTATCAAACCAAGGAACATAGAGAGATATAGACATAAGAGATGCATCAGGAAAATCATCACAAATAAGGTTAGAGTCAAGTACTCCCCTTGTACCATCTAGTAGTCTACTCAAGTGATTTGCTACAAGGTTTTCCTTTCCAGGCCTATCCTTAATGCTCATATCGAACTCTTGTAGCAATAACATCCATCTAATGAGCCTTGGTTTTGATTGAGGATTGGTGAAAAGAAACTTCACAGCTGCATGATCTGTATACACAACCACTTTAGAATTGATTAGATATTGTCTGAACTTATCTAATGCAAATATTACAGCAAACAGTTCTTTTTCAGTAGTAGTGTAATTCTTTTGTGCATTATCCAAGGTTTTTGATGCATAACCAATCACATGGGGTAACTTGCTATGCTTTTGTCCTAACATGACCCCCACAGCAGAATTAGAGGCATCGCATGCTAGTTCAAAAGGCAAAGTCCAATCTGGTGCATTTAAAATAGGAGGAGATATCAAGTGTGCTTTTAACTCATCAAATGCTTGTTTGCAAGAAGTATCAAAGACAAAATCAACATCTTTTTGCAATAGTTTAGATAAAGGTAGAGCTATCTTGCTAAAATCTTTTATGAATCTCCGGTAAAAACCCACATTCCCTAAGAAAGAACGAAGTGTTTTAATATTAGTAGAGTAGGGTAAGGAGGAAATCACCTCAATTTTAGCTCTATCAACCTCAATGCCCTTACTAGATATCAAGTGACCAAGTACTATTCCATGATCAACAACGAAATGACACTTCTCATAATTTAAAACCAAATTTTTCTCAATGCATCTAGCAAGAACATTGTCCAAACTATCTAAACAAACATCAAACGAATTGTCATACACTGTAAAATCATCCATAAAAACTTCCATGCAATTATCAAGAAAATCAAAGACAGTGACATCATGCAA
The DNA here is from genome assembly GCA_025563575.1 of Acacia pycnantha. Classification (NCBI taxonomy): domain Eukaryota; kingdom Viridiplantae; phylum Streptophyta; class Magnoliopsida; order Fabales; family Fabaceae; genus Acacia; species Acacia pycnantha. The sequence goes on from JAMWYP010000290.1 coordinate 168,336, forward strand.
CGTTGGAAAGTGCTAGGTGCATTGCACAATCCGAATGGCATTCTCCTATATCCATAGGTACCAAATAGACAAGTACAAGTGGTCTTTTCTTGATCTTCAGGAGCAAGTGGGATTTGAAAATATCCTGAATAACATCTAGGAAACAATAGTGGCTCTTACCTACCAACCTTTCAAGCATTTGATCTATGAAAGGTAAGGGAAAATGATCTTTCCTAGATGCTTCATTCAATTTCCTATAGTCTATGCACACTCTCCAAGCATTTTGCACCCTAGTAGGTATCAACTCATCATTTTCATTCTTTACCACCGTTATCCCACTCATTTTAGGCACTACATGCACCGGACTAACCCACTCACTATCAGAAATTGGGTAGATGATACCCGCACTCAATAGCTTGGTTACTTCTTTCTTAACCACATCTAGAATTAGGGGGTTGAGTCTCCTTTGGGGTTGCTTAAGGGGTTTGGATTCCTCATGCAAAAGGATCTTATGGGTACAAATAGCCGGACTAATCCCAGGAATGTCAGCTAAAATCCAACCTAGAGCCTTTCTATTTCTACTCAAAACATCAAGCAATCTCTCCTCCTCACTAACAGATAAAGAATTTGAAATAATAACAGGCAATTTTCCATCAGCGGTAAGAAAAGCATATTTCAAATTAAAGGGGAGAGGCTTAAGCTCTAAATCAGGAGGTTGGATAATAGAGGGAATTAGTCTAGAAAGATTAAGGGTAGTAGAAATACTCCCCTTTGCAAGCTTAGGAGGTGCATGACTTGTGCTAAGCTCCATGGACTCTACCACTTGTTCATTGGTATTCCCAAGTGTTGAACCAACACTAGGTTGGCTTACAGCAGCAACAAGCTTGGGGAAAGTAATCTCCTTCACACCTACTTCACAAGGAGTGATTAGCTCATTCAAAAATCTCAAGGTATGCGGAGTGATTTTAGTTCTATGATTAAGAAATGAATTAGAAAGTGGCCCTTTAACCACATTGTGTTTAGGTCCAAAGTGAGTCACATGAGGATGTCTTCGTCGGTGTAAGGGCTATCCCCTTGGAGAACAAATCATCCAAGTCTTGGCTACCGACCTCAAACTCAACTTCCTCTACCAGTTTGTGACCTGAAACATTGAGAAAAACACCTTCCTCACAAGCATCATCACTGGATAGTGAATCATTGGAAGAATTAAGCTCGAATGAACTAAGGGAAGTAAGAGAAAAATCATCAAGGGATGATAACCCACAATCAACCATCGATGAGTTAAGGTTGGAAATCTCACTCCCAAGTGAATCAAAATTATCAACAGAAGGAGAGGGAAATTTATCATCACATGAATCCAATGAAATACCACATTCAAGATCACAATTATCAGTGTGCAAATTAAGCTCATATTCATCAACCACATCATCAATGGCTAAATCAATTGAATTCAAACCTAATAAAGAGTAATCTTCAAAAGGATGTTTCATGGCTTCATACATATTAAAACTTAGCTTATTGTTACTCACTTCCATAGTGATTGAGCCATCTCTCATGTCTATCAAGGTACTAGCTGTTCTCATAAAGGGTCTCCCTAAGATAAGGGTGGATTCACTAGACTCATGAGACATGTCTAACACATAGAAGTCAGCGGGGAAAACCAAGTCTTTGACTTCAACTAGCAAATCCTCAATGATGCCTAGTGGGTGCCTAATGCTCCTATCAGCTAATTGAAGAACCACATAGTCCTCTTTAGGTCCTTGACACCAAGAGATTTAAAAATGTCACTAGGCATGACATTAATGGTTGCACCTAAATCTAACAAGGCTTGAGCTACATTCACATTACCTATGGTACAAGGTATAGTGAATGAGTCGGGATCCTTGCACTTAACAGCAAGTTGGGGTTTGAAAAGGGCACACACATTAGAGCTAATTTGCACTCTCTCATTAGGCCTAAATTTCCTCTTTTTAGTACAAAGCTCTTTCAAGAATTTGCAATAACTAGGCATAGACTTAACAAGTTGAAAGAAAGGATCATTGATATGTAGCTTGCTAAACAAATCATACATTTCTTTCTCATTTTGTTCATCATGCCTTTTCTTGCCTTAAAAGTAAGCTTTAGGAAAAGGGAGTTGAGAAATTTTTACCTCCTTACCACTAGTACTGGATAAGATGCCTTGCTCGCTTGCCTCACCTTTCTTAATAGTGCTTCTTTCTTTAGAGCCAACCTCTCTCAGAAGCGGTTGTTGTTTCACTTGAGGTTGCTCAACTGCTTTGCCATTCTTCTACTCAAGGATAGCCTTCACTTTCAAGCTCTCAGAATCAGGTAGCTTCATTGGGCTCAATGGTGGACTTTCAACCTCTATTTCCTCATCTACCTCATTGTCAACCTCTTCAGGGAAATGTACCTTCTTACCACTCCTTAACTCAATAGCATTGAGTGATTTAGGATTGATGACAGTATTTGAAGGAATAGAACCACTTGTCTTAGCATGCACATCACTCACTGAATTAGAGAGTTGAGTTAAGTGAGATTGCATAGTGTCGTTCTTCAACTCCAATTCTTCCAACTTCTTGCACACATATTCCATTTGATTACTATCACTTGCCCTATCACCTTGTAGCTTTTGTAGGGTATTGGAAATAGAAGAGAATTGACTCTCATTCACAGATTTATCTTCCATCATCCGGTTGTTCATACTAGTAAGTTGAGAAGCCATACTCTTCAGCAATTGATTGTTCTCATCGCCCTTAGACTCTTGAATAGGCACCATTTGCCCACGGTTTAACCCATATGGTTGGACTTGATATGATGAACCTTCTTGATTTCTCCAACCAAAATTAGAATTAGGTCTTCTACCTTTATTGTAGGTGGTAGTGTTAGAATCACATCTTTGTTGTTGTTGATTAGACCTTCCCTGATACATGGCATTAACTTCCTCATGGTGATTAGAGCATAAACTTGTAACGTGCATCATCGAACCACAACCATCACAACTAGGTGCAACAAGAGCTTGTGAAGTAGGAGAATGAGATGCTTGTTGATGAATACTCAGATTATGAAGCTCAGATGTGATTAAAGAAAGTTGTGAAGTGACTGTATCCATCTTTGATTCAAGTGAGACCATCCTTTGGTTGAAACCGATATCACAAACTCCTCTTATCTCTCTCACATTATATTGTTGAGTATTTCTAGCTCTTATTCGGATTTGAGCCCATGCCTCTTCAGCCGTGCAATCTTCCAAAGAACCTCCAGCTGAAGCATCTAGAATGCCTTTCTCATTAGGTAGAAGACCTTCACGAAAGTATGTAATCAATTGTTCATCAACAATTTGATGGTGTGGACACTTAGCTAAAAGCTCCTGAAAGCGGCTCCAATATTCATAGAAGGATTCCAGAGGGTCTTGTTTGATAGAGTAAATCTCTTTTTTAAGCTCACCAATCCTTGAATCAGGAAAGTACTTTTCCAAGAAGGATTTCTTCAAATTAACCCATGAATGAAGAGCATCATTAACATGCCTAGGTAGCATCATGTACCACTCTTTAGCTTTCCCCTCCAAAGTAAAATAGAACACCTTTAATTTCACATCATCTAAGCGAGCACCAACAGGCTTCATATTTGAGCAAGCTACGTGCAAAGCATTGAGATGGCTATAAGGGTCTTCCTTTTCAAGTCCATGGAAACGAGGTAATGAATTAAGCAAAAGACCTTTAAGCTCAAAATTGACCTCAAGGTTAGGGCATGCAATGTTGAAGGGATCATAAGTAACATCTGATCTTGTTATATCCCTTAAAGTTCTCCTCCTTGGTGGAGCGTTGTTTTCACCTTCCATAGTTGTACCTTGTGAAGCACAATCACTTAAGTCAATGAAAAAATCAAGTTGAGAAGAATGAACAGATTCCCCCTCAAATAGGTCGTACATATAAAGCTGTCAAGTAAGCAATGGAATAATGGAGTACCAAAACTGTCTTGCAAACAAATTCAAACAAGAAAATGTTTAAAGTGTTTTTGTTTCAAAATTTTTTATGCAAGAAAACAAACTAAGAATTTTTATTTTTATTTTTAAAAAAAAAAATTATGAAAAATGAAAGAAAGCCTAACAGGCTCACAAGGGCAAGCACCTGGTCAATCTAAACCAATTGACACTTAGTAAACCGAAGGAGTCAAAATTGACTCCCCGGCAACGACGCCATTGATTTGACAAAAACCTTAGTCGCCTCAGGGTCAAATCACAATTTACCACAAATTAAAATGCAATATAATGCAAACAACTCGGGATCATTAATTCTCTTATCAAGGAGCCTTTTATTTTGAATTCCCTAGGTTGAACTAAGTGCTAATGTAATACCCCAAAATTTATATTTTGGCAATTAATACCTATTTAAAATAGGAAAACATGTTGTCTCTAATTTTAGTAATTTATTTGTTTATTTTCCTTGGAATTTAAAGATGCAAAAATCCAATTTTATTTTAGGGACCATAAGTTGCCCTATGATTATTAAATTAATGCATGGTGCATAAATGACCAAAGTAAACCCAAAATTTGTGAGAAAGTAATTAATCCAATTAAAGAAAATTGCCAACAATTAGAAGATAATTAAATCTTAATTAATTGAATTAATTCCAAAAACTTTCATAATTAATTAAATAACATGTTTTAAAGGCGCAATTAGGATGTATGGCCCTAATTAAAGAGCAATGGCCAATGAAGGGCCAATATTAGCATAAAGATAATTACTAATAATCATGATTAATATAGTATCCAATCAAATGAATTCAATAACACCTAAACTACCATATTAGGGATATTAATTAGATTTGGAGGGCTAGGATTAAACCTCATAAAGCTAAATCTAAAGGCTTTAATTTAACCTCATAAAGTATAATCCATGTAATTATTTGGGGAGGACGAAAATTTGCTAGTGGATGGAGGGAGTTTATGATATTTAAAATCTTTAATTAAGTCATCTAATGACATCATAATATTTTCCCCAAAAATCCACTTTTGTGTATAGCATGTGTGGGTGATTATGAGCCAAGTAATTTTGAGATATTTTCTAAAGTGTTAGTCCTAAATCTACATGAAATTAAGTTAACCAATGGCAAATATAATTAAGAAGCAATTAAGACTTCTAAAGGCCATGATTTTCGAAATATGAAGGCCAATGGGAAAAAGATGAGATTAAATTACTAATGATGCTCTAATAACTTGGATTATGGAGTAAACTAATTAATTGATGTAAGATACAATACTAGGACAACTAAGCATTGGATTAGGGATTAATTAAGCTTTGTTAATCACTTTGAAAAGTCAACAAAAGCAATACTTGTACCACAAGAGGCCACATCACTTGATAGGTGGAAGATGTGAAGCTTAAATGGCCAACAATGCAAGGTGAAGTTTGGAGAAAATAGAATAGGAAAGAGAGAGGGAGAGGGGGACGGTTTTAGAGGGAAAAGAGAGGGCCATGAAGACTACAATTCTATCACACAATTAAAGTGGAAATGAGAGAATTTAAAAGAGACACATAGGCCTCTTTGTAAGCCACAAAATCTACTTTACTAAAGAGAGATAGAGAGGAAGCCACCAAGGCAACATCCATGGCCAAACAAGGGCCATGGATTTCGAATGGCTAAGGAGGGAGATGGGGAAATTGTATTGCCATATGGGTCCTAGAGCTTTTACTATAAATAGGCACCTTTGCTCTTCATAATTCTCACACCAAAACTCAAATGGGTAATAGAAAGCAAGAGTAGAGAGTAGTAAGACCAAGTGAGAGGCATGGAGAAGTGGGAGGAAGTTATTAAAGAGGTAAGCAAGCTTTTAGTTTCTAGTTCTTAAGCTTTGAGTCTTTAGTTTTGTTGTTCTTGAAGTTCTAGTTAAGTTCATAGCTTAAATGTTGTTTTGATCTTTAATCTTCCAATATATTTTGTTATCATGTTTTTATGGTTAAATATGGTTTTATTTAGAAAAATTTATGAATAAAGTGATATAGAAAAAATTTGGAAGATTAGGATCAAAGTAGCGAAGCTCTAACGAAATTTTGTCGGTTAGCGATTCCTAGAGTCAGGGGTAAAAACGCCAGTATTTTATGTTGAAGATGAGGTTCAAAAATTCTTAGAAAATTCATGGTTAAATTATACATGTAGGGATTTCCAAATATATAAAATATGTATAATTTGGAGTTCTACATAAGGATATAGAAATCCTTGAAGTTAGGCTATTTTTCCAGACAAAATTCTGGGCAGAGTTTAGAAACATTAAACCTGGGAATGACTCATGGAATCTGGGAAAAAATGAATATTTTTATTTAAAATTAGACATCCTAAGGATTCTGAGGAATTTTACGGATCCTATTTTTGATTTTTGTAGTATTAATTATGATATTTCAAAGTTGTTGGAAAATCTGCCCAGAAATTCAGTGTTTCATTTTTGAGAAAATGTAAGGACAAAATTTTAATAATGAATACACCAAGGGTAGAAATGTCAAAATGGGTGGAAATAACCTTTTTGATATTATTTTAAGAGATAGAATATTAGTTGTGATATTATGGGAAAAGGAATAATCTGACGATAACATATAGGATATATATCCGGGAAAAGCCGGAGTCGGATCAAAATGTCAGGCAATAAGTTGGCCAATACGCGGTGAAAGGTACGTTCGCGGCGTACTGTAACACTAACTCTAATGCTTATAGTATGTTTATATATGATTGTGATATTCATAAACTAAGATGTTGTCTTAGTTCATTGTTTTCACATTCAGCTTTACACGGGTTATAGTCTTATTAATACCGTTGAGTTTTCCTAGAGCTGAGGACATGAATGTACATTGTGGCACTGGTGAATAGTGTAGACCAGGATAACATACATATGTAGGGGCTGTGTATTGTTATTGCCTTACATATGTGATTATGTATTTTCCTACATCTGTTATGGGCTTTTGTAGTGATTATTGCTGAAATATCATGAATATCTGTCATACATATATTGTTTACATAAGCATGAGGTTAACTGTTACTTGAGGTCCAATGGGCATTGGACCTCAGTCTTAACTAATAGTATAGGAAAGGATCAAGGAACAGAGAAGGCACCGGTAAATGGATCCATAAAGAGGAACCAAGGGGCAAAGCCATAATAATGCACCGGTCGAGGCAGGAGCCGGAAGAAGTTAGCAGAGCCTACTTTCTGGCATGAATCTAATAAAGTTACTTCGAATAGTTTGGTGCCGAAGGCAAGGCTAGTCTATGTGGGTCAGTCAATCAGTCGCCGTGAACTCGGTGAGAGTCCCATGATAGACACTTACCTAGCCATTCTATTCGGTTAACGGAGTTAGGTTCATTGCCCCAAGTCTAAGTTAAGGCTTGGTGAAAGGATGTATAGCTACTATTTGAGAAATGTAATTATACAGGTCCTGTACTATTGTATCACATGAATATTCCTTTGGGTTATTTAATATACCAGATATGTCAGGCATCATCATATGTCGGGGCATTTTATTTCAGTTACTCATTGTCCAAAATTTTTAGTACATGCTCTCCGTTTCCGCATTACTCTGATGTAGCACCTCAAACTCGGTTGTTTTTCTCTAAGGCTATGTTTTCTTAAACAAAAGGTGGTGTGGAATTTGGGGTGTTACACCTAAAAACATGGTTAGAAAAGGGGTTTTGAAATTGATTTTCTCTAAACTAAAATTCATAAAAATATAAAGAAACTAATTCTATTGTTTTTGGTATTTTTGGAAAATAGTGAAGAATGCTTTGGATTAAAAGGGATTAATGATGAATGCTCTTGGTAATGAATAAGATGGCTATCATTGCTTAAAAAATATATGGGAGTTAAACTTTTCATTAAGTCTAAAGAACAACCTCAAGATAACATTTGAGTCCAATAATCTCAATTAATAGTAGCTCCTACAAACATAGCAAATTATACTACCTCTTGAGATATTGTTAAAATCCACTTAATGTGTAATTTAAATTGGGATGATACAAATTTTTCTTCTCAATTAGAATATTCTAACGAACCATTCAAAAGCTAAAATTAACTATGATAACTAATCACAAACATGACAGCAAACATAATCTCATCAAGCATATAAAGGAATATAGAAATATGAACTTCAAAATAATCATCCAATTAAAACTACAATAATCAATCCACATGGACACATAACATCAATCCAAGTCTCACTACTAGAAAATTTACAATTTGCGACGGAAAAAAATCCGTCGCAAATTTCAGAAATTTGCGACCGGAAAAAAAATCCGTCGCAAAAAAAAACAATTTGCGACGGAAAATTAAATCCGTCGCGAAATTGCGACGGACACAAGGGTCCATCGCAAATTTACGACGGACGGGATAGTCTGTCGCAAAACGGGTAGTTTTGCGACGGACACAAAGTCCGTCGCAAATCGCGTTTTTACCCCACCCCCCCCCCCCAAATTTTCATTTCACATTCTCTTGTTTCAGTTTCTTTCATCCGTTTCTCTCTTCCTCTCCCAACTCCGGTGGACTCCTGGTGCTCCGGTCAGCGACTTTCCGGCATCATCCCCTCTCCTCCGGCCGATCATTTTCCGGCGTCATTCCCCCCTGTTCCGGCCAATCAGTCCTCTCCTTCTCCTCTTCCAAGCTGCACTTCTATTCCAAGTAACCTATATCTTCTCCCTTTTTTTCACTAAAGTATATATGGATGGATTTGATAATTGTTTTTGTATTTTCTTGAGTATTATGTTGATTTATGATAAAATGATGATGTGTGATAATATTTTTGTTATTTCTTAATGTTATTATTTATTATTGGTTCTTCATTTTTTATTTGTGACCATTAGTGAGAATATTAATGTTGCATTATTTGTTTATAGTCTGTTTTGTATAGTTGAATAATTATGTGTTAAAATTATGATTTTGTATTAGTGGGTAATGATACATAAGTCTATAAATAGGATGATGTTGAAATGAGAAAAAAGAAATGTTAAGAAATGATGTTTAGGGATACGAGAATTAATTAATTAATATAAAGTAGGAGGAATGTGTGACTCTAAGGATTTATTAAATTTTTATATATTAGAAAAATTAATGATATTAACTAGTTATACAATAAACAGTGATAACTTGACAAAACAAATTATAAAGTGATATTTAGGGATAAGAGAATTAATTAATTAATTAAAAGTAGAAAGAAGATGTGAGTTTAGGGAATAATGAAATTTATATGTCTTATAAAAATTAGTTAAATTAGTTAGTTGAGTTAATGAAGGCGTTGGTCCAGTCGCAGGCAGACGAGCTGCAAGAGACACGTGAGATGGTAAGGCAGATGCAGCTTCAACTCATGTACCTAATGAAAAACAAGGGGCCGGCTTCTGGTGATGGTGGTGATGACAATGCTGATGATGGTGGTGGTGATGACAATGCTGATGCTACTGTTTAGACTACTTTTTAGTACATGTTATTCGGGACAATATTATTTATATTTTGTTTTCTCTCTATGTAAAAACTCTTTATGCTTGATTCTTATTTTATATATATATTTTTTTTTTATGGAACACAGTTAGCTTTCAAAAAAAAATTTATTTCTAAAAAAAATTATTTAAAAATAATAATTTTAATTTTTTTAAAAAAAAATTTATTTGCGACGGATATTAAAATCCGTCGCAAACAGGAAAATTTACGACGGATTTTTATATCCGTCGTAATTTGCGATGGATAAAAGAATCTGTCGCAATTGGATGGATAAATAAATCTGTCGCAAATTTGCGACGGATTTTTTAATCCGTCGCAATTGCGACAAGGGATTTTGCGACGGACAAAATCCGTCGCAAAATGCGTTTTGCGACGGAAAAGCCCTTTTTTGCGACGGATTTTGTCCGTCGCAAAAACTGCTTTTTTTTTAGTGTCTCACAACTAAATAATGATAAACCTAAACAAGGAAATTAAATATATAGTCTAAGCAAAAAATTAAATTAAAGAACTCCCCTATTGAAGCACAAATGCTCAAGCCACAAGTCTCCATCACCAAGAAGCAAAGGTTTTAGCCACTCATAGCAATTAAACAGTCCAACTCAATCTGTAACAATGAATCAGCCATAGGAAAAGCTCACTGGAATCTGAAATTATCTCCCTATAAAATCACCGAGAAGAGGGAATGGTGGTGAATGGAGGATGATTAAGTCGAAGGTAAGAGGCGTGAAAGTCTCTGGCTCGTTCTCAGGTTCATTTCGCTGGTTCTGATTTCTGGTTCAGTTCGATGAAGGTGAAGAAGACAATGGGTAGTGGTCGGCGTTCATGGTGGGTGACGGTGGTGTTGAAGGTAAAAGAATGATAAAGGTAAAGTCGTCAAGGTCCCTGGTTCTCGCGGCGCTCTCCAATCTTTATCTTCGTTAACGGCACTCTGTTCCTTTAATATCCAATTGCTGACCTAAGAGAATCTATCAAAAACGCCAAAACGCTGAGTTTTACGTGTTGGGCCTTTTCGGAAAATGATTTCGATTTTGGGTCCTTCTCTGACAGTATTTAAGTCCTTCTCTGATATGATTTCGATTTTGGGTCTTTCTCTGACAGTAATTCTGATCCTCAAAAATCTCAAATTTCCTTCTTAAACACAATGTAGCATCAAAATTTCAAGAAATCATTTGCATGAATAATTAATAAATTATGACCATTTTGCCCCTAATTTTACTTAATTCAATACAAATGTCCCTATCTCAAATTAGTACTTAATCATACAATAATGTTCTAGAAAATGCATTAAGAGTCCCAATTTTACTATGAAAGATCATATAAAAATATGGTTTGATCAGTCTGTGCTATGGTTTTCTATTCAGTTTCTTCCAGGCACAAATAACTTAAGGCACTATCAGTTTTTGCGTTCAAAAGCAAGTGCTTAGTAGCACGCTACATTCGAACTTACGTTTTTCATTCAAACCAAGCAAGGGCATTGTGGGAATTTTACCTCACCTTCCCACTTAACCAACACCCAATTCTTCTTACCAAACATTTTATTTTCCCTCAACTTAAGTTCTATTCCCATGTCTACCAAACACCTCAACTTTTTAAGTTCCCTCTCAATCTTCCCTTCCAATCCTTTCCCTCCTCTAAGTTCCTTTCCCTCCTTAAATCTTCCTCGTAACAAATAGGGCCTAACAAAATACACTGGATGGATGGGATGGTTTTTAATTGACGGTTTGTGACATTTTTGCTCTTATTTCCAATGTTTATGGACTGTTTTGCACCTCTTAAAAGCATATGATGTTCGATGTACTTTGGGTGAAGGAATGGAAGGTCGCTGGCGACCAAGGAGGAATGGTGATGAAAGCGAAGGTAAAGATGATGCTCTGGTTACTTGTATGCTTCTGCACGCAGTGCAACTCCCTCTAAAGGTTGAGTGTGTATTAAGGAAGAAGGAGAAACTCTGAATTTTGACCTGGGACTAAAATGAACAGATTCAAAAGTTTGAGGAGGGACTAAATGAAAAATTTGCAAAACGTTTGTACAGAAGAACTGTCATTTTCACAAAATTTGGGTCTTCTTCTATTATTTTCCCTGGTCCTTTTCTTCATTCATTTTCAATTTTCAAAAATTATGTAGCCCTTTTCTTTAACTTTTCCCAGTCTTCAAAAATATTAATTCTGACCCGCAATGGTTATTTTACAAAATCTCCAATTTTCTTCTCAAAACACCTATAATGCAAGATTAAGCACAAGGTAGCATCAAAAGTCCCATAAATCATTTGCATGAATAATTAAAAATTGTAACCATTTTACCCCTAATTATACTTAATTCAATGCCAATGTTCCTGACTGTAATACCCTAAAATTCCTATTTATCATAAATACTATATTTTGATAAATAATACCTATAAAATAAAGGTGAATATGTGTCTCAAATTTGTGTAATTTGTTAATTATAATTTTAGGGAATTTTCCTTAGAATTAAATTAACCAAAGGCCAATTTCGAAATTACATATAAAGATCATAAAATACAATAAAATTATCATATTAAAACCTAGTTCTTGTATAATCAAAAAGAGCAAGAAAATGTTATGAAAATACTTACACAAATTAAACGAAATTAACAATAATTAATGGACAATTAAACTTACACTAATTAAAATGATTGTATAAATTTTCATAATTAATCAAATGGAAAATTAAAAGGCATCAATTAGGGATGTATTAACTTAATTAAAATCAAGGACCAATAGGAATTCAAGATTAGCATTAAATGAATTACTAAAGATCATAATCAACCTAAGAACCAATCACCCTATGATAAATATACCTAATAACATGTTAAACACTACATTGAGGAGTACTGATTAGGATTAAACTATCATCCCTTAGAGTCAATGGTGTGGGACGAAATGCACATGGAGGAGAAAGAAACACTACAAAAAAAAACCATCTTTTGTCGCGGATTATTAGTCGCGGTCCAAAATAACCGTTACTAAATTCCATTTTGTAGCGGTTTTGTCCCTAAACCGTCACTAAATAGTAACGGAAGCCATGACGACATGACTTCGGCTATATTTGTAGCGGTTGACTCGAAAAAAACCGCAACAAATTTGGCGCCACCTTGGCGCGCAATGGCGGGAATGTTTGCGGCGGTCAATTTGTAGCGGTTATTTGAGTCTAACCGCTACCAAGTTGGCGCCAAGGTACACGCCAACTTTGTTGCGGTGATTTTGTAGCGGTTGCTTCACCATAACCGCTACAAATAAACGAAAAGACACAATTTTGTCGCGGTCACCAGGAAGAGCGACGTCAACCGCGGCACAAGCTACATTTTTGTAGCGGTTCCATAGTTAACCGCTACAAATTTCACATTATAAATAAAATATGGGGACCGTACATCGATTATAAAAATTAAAGAAATTACTAAATCTCGCTTGTAATCGAATGAACTATCTCGCTTGGTCGTCGAAGACATGCACATATCGCCAGCTCCGATCTCCTATCTCGGGTGATAAGAGGCGCAGATATTTGCCTCTCTCTTCCTTGCGAGGAAATTCGTTCAGTGACAAGCGAAGGTTTACTCATTTCTTTGCCGTTTAGACTTCTACTCTTCGAGAACAGTCCAACATGCGGCCAGGAGATTGGGTTCCATTATAGCCACCTTTGTCTCACGAAAATATCTCAAAAAACTCATTTTGTAGCGGTTAATAAGAATAACCGCGACAATATGTGGACAAATTGTAGCGGTTACAACGTAACCGCTACAGAATCTGAAGGGTCTTCTTTTTTGTAGCGGTTTTTGTAGCGGTTACATCATAACCGCTACAGAATATCAACGGTCAGCTATTTTGTAGCGGTTGTTGTGGCGGTTATTTTACAACCGTTACAATTATGTAAACTTTGTAGCGGTTCCTTTGTATAACCGCTACAAAATCGTACGACTTTATAAGCCGTGACACACCATTTTCAAAGTCACTTCTAACGGTTTGAGTTTTCACCGTTTCTACCTTTACCCAACGGGGGCGAGTTTGCCTCGCTCTTCGCTGATGAAGAAATTCCAAACACGGGGACCGTAGGGGGAGATCGAGAAGCAAGTTTGTCGTTCGACGATTTAGACGACGAGAATGAGGACATCCATCTTAATATTCCCATAGCAGATGTAGAGCAGTTCATCGACGAGGAAAACCAGCGGGAGCATGGGAACCCCCGACCCGCGACTTCGCGTTCCACCGGATTTATAGTGGATGTCGAAGGTATATGTAATTAGTTATTTTGTAAGAAATTAATTTAATTTCGGTACATTTAATTCAATTTTTTGTAAACTTGCAGATAGTCACGGGAACATCAGCAGGAGGACGCTGAATGTTTCCGCTCTCACTCAGACGGACTGGGAGATGGCCGGGTGTCGGGTCGTAGTCCCGTGGAACGACCAGACAGACTAGGCGATTGGCAACGGCGGTCACCTGATGAACCGATTCCTGTCTGAGTTTGGTGGCCATTGGGGGTGGTTCCCAATTTATTTCAAGGATTGGAAGAAAGTGACAAAGGACACAAAGAACAAGGCGTTTACAGAGGTTCTACAGTAGTCAATATTGTTTAATTAAATTGTACATGTTAATAGTTATAAGTTTTAGTTTATTTCTTTCCTTATTTGTTTCTTAATTCATTAATAATTAATAATGAAATTATGATATAGAAAAAGTTTAAACTGCGCGAACAACACAAGAGGTACGTTATGATGAAAGTGGGGGAAGGGTGGAAGAGCCGGAGGAACCGTCTCTACAATATTATGAATGGAGACGGCACTATTCCTCTGCAGCAACTGATCGAGAGAGTCCCAGACGGCGTGGATCCAGATCAGTGGGCGGCTTTCGTCCAATATAGGTGGGGTGCTGACGGGCAGGTACATTTTATTAAATTAATTAATTGTTTCACTTAATTGATAATTTAAATTGAGTTTAGGGTTTAAATTTAAATTTTGTTTCCTCCTCCTTGCAGGCTTTGTCGCAAAGGAACACAAGAAGCCGCGCACAGCAGAGAGTCCATCACACTGCAGGGACCAAGACGTTTGCAGTGTCATACGAGGAGATGGTATGTTATTATTTAACATGATCATTGTTTTGTTTTTGAAATAACAAAGTTTATATTGTTTTAATTCTTTCAGCGACAGAAGGCTCAGGAGGAGAACACACACACGGACTATGGGAAGTTGTGGACACGCACCCATAGACACGCAGATCGTCCGTTATTTTATTAATGGTTCATGAACTCTGTTGGTCAGGCCCGGATTGAGAATACCGAGGCAGAGCTACGAGCGTCGCAGACCCCGGAGTCACAGGGGTCTGTGAATCCTACGGCCCCATTGAAAGCTGCTCTGGGCCCAGTCGAGCACCTGGCCACGTTAGGGGTTTTGGCCTTGGCGCCAGGCCTAGCATGGTGTACCCGAGACAGGGCTCTTCCTCTGCTCCCGGACCCTCCGGCTCGAGAAGGCCACCAGCGGGAGATTTTGAGGTGATCATTGCTGAGAAGGTTGCTGAGCAGGTTGCCGCAATTGAGGCTGCACTGAGGGCCGACGAGGAGGCCAGGAATAGGCGCAGGCAGGAGAGCATCGACCGTTGGTGGGACCTTCATAACTCGAACTGGACTTCTGTTTGTGGCGTGCTGAACAAGCTGTGTCCTGACGCATGCCTTCCAGCTCTCGAGCCTCCCCCTCCGTTCCTCTTTGATGATTCCAGCCCACGTGCTGCTGATGACGACGAGGCTGTCAACTCTGGTCGTGGACCACCCCCTCCTGAGACAGACCCCCGAGACAAACCCCATTAGAGAGGACTTGATGATCATGTTCTGAAATGTAGACCTTCTTTTTTTCTCTTTTCATGTCCAAACAGAGTTGATTGAGATAACTATATTTAATTATATTGTTTTCTTGTTGATCACGTTTCTTTTCTTGTTGATGGGCTTTTTTTCCATTGCTTTTTAAAAAGTGCTTTAATTATAAGTTAAGCACTTCTAATGTTTGGATATACCATTTAACTCATGATTCACTAATCAAGTAATATATTAACTCAATTAATCAAATGATTAGTTGAGACACATATGATTAATTAAGCAAAAGCAAATTTTGGCGTCAAAGCTTTGTGCTTTTTTACTAATTTTGTGCGCAAAAGCAAATTATTCCATGACTAATCAGTATTATATTAACTTCTAATTCTGTGCTTTTTTACTTCTTTTTTTCCCAAAGCTTTGTCGCGGTTCCATAGAATGTAACCGCAACAAAGATGAATTTTGGCGCCAAGCTTTGTCACGGTTTCTGATCAAATTGTACCATATCAAGTGCATGTGTGGGATCACTGATAAGGCAATGTCGATGTTCCTGGAATTACTTCGAGATGCATTCCCTGACGCGGACATTCCCCCATCCTTCTACGAGGCGAAGAAGATAATCAATGGGGAGAGGACGATCGGAGGGAGACTTGTAAGAAGTGTCACACTTCGAGGTTCAGGACAGTTCGGAAAGGGAAGAAGCAAAAGAAGAAACCCGCAAAGATTCTAAGGTACTTTCCTTTAAAACCTCGTTTGCAAAGATTGTTTTTGTCGTCTAAGATAGCTGAGCATATGAGGTGGCATCAAGATGATAAGAATCAAGATGGTAAACTCAGACATCCACGTGATGCTGAAGCGTGGAAAGCGTTCGACACAGGCTTTCCAGATTTCACGGCGGACCCTAGGAATGTCCGTCTTGCTTTGGCGACCGACGGTTTTAATCCGTTTGGGAATCTTAGCACAAGCTACAATATATGGCCAGTTATGTTGATACCCTACAACTTGCCCCCGTGGATGTGCATGAAACAAAGCTCCTTCATTATGTCCATGATCATTCCAAGGAAAAAGGCACCGGGAAATGACATTGATGTGTATCTCCAACCGCTGATCAAGGAGTTGGTGGAGCTGTGGAATGTAGGTGTGGAGACGTACGACGCGCACGAGAAGACACTTTTCAACTTGCATGCGGCCTTGATTTGGACGATAAGCGCGACTTTCCTGGCCTTGGGACATTATCCGGGTGGAATGTGCATACTGGCCTTGCGTGCCCGGTTGAAATTTTGACTCTGACTCAGTGCGCCTTCCCCACAATCGTAAGTAGTGCTTCATGGGTCATCGGAGGTTTCTCGATGGTACGCACAGTTTAGGTTGCAACGCTATCGTTTTAATGGGCAACAGGAAAAAGAGGACCCCTCGAAATTTATCGGTGAAGAAATCATAGAGCAGCTTTAGGACGTTGATGTTGAGTTTGGGAAAAAGAACGATCCGGCAAGGGCCGGACAAAGACTTCGGGGCTTCGGTTCTATGCCCCAAAGAATGGCGAAAGGTTAGTGTCTTCTTCACTCTTCCGTATTGGAAAGATAATTTTCTCCGACACAGTCTGGATGTCATGCACATTGAAAAGAATGTGTGCGACAATGTGTTGTACTCGATTCTCAACGAACTGTGCAAGTCCAAAGATCATCTGCGCAGCCAGAAAGATCTACGGGAGATGGGCATTCGTGGAGACGCGTGGCCGGATGAGCATGATGATTTCAACCGGCAAGGTTTACCCCGACAAAACCGAATAAGGAAATCTTTCTCGCTACCTTGAAGAAAATAAAAGTTCCCGACGGGTATTCAAGCAACATATCACGATGTATTGACTTGCAGTGCTCGAAAGGTTACAGGGTGAAGAGTCATGACTCACATGTGCTTATGCAACAGCTTACTTCCGCGGCCATGAAAATACGCGCCTCTCGATGTGTCTCTCGTTTTGGTCGAGCTTTGTACTTTCTTCCGAAAGTTTGTGTTCCAAGGTTTTGATAGTGGAGGAGCTCGACCAGACCTACAGCAGAAAATCATTCTTACGCTTTGTCATTTGGAGATGCTCTTTCCTCCGTCATTCTTCACGGTCATGGTTCACCGACAAGTACACCTTGTTCAAGAGACAAAGCTTGCTGGCCCAGTTCAATACCGATGGATGTATCCTATTGAGAGGTACTTGTTTAAAAATAATTACTTTAGCATTACTCCCTATTCGCATGTTTAACCATTGATGCATCGAAATTTTTCCTTGTCTACTTTAAGGTTTCTTGGGAAACTTAAATCTTACGTGAGGAATAAGGCGTGGCACGAAGGTTCAATAGCGAGAAGGTTATATCGGGGATGAGGTCTTGTATTTTTGTTCCAGTACTTCGATGACATTGAGACGTCATTCAACCGACCGCCTCGTGTAGACGATTGTCCCGAGCTCGAGCCTGAGCCGGAGGCAACGAGTTGTTAATCCCTCGTGTTGGTAGAGCAGTTGGCGGGAGTGAGAAATTCAAACTCACGGCACTTGAGAAGTTTCAAGCACACCGACATGTCTTGATTAATCGCACCAAAGTTGAACCGTACCTTCGATAAGGATTTCATTGCATACTATATATTTCCTTACATTTTATACATACTCACATGTCATTGCATGTTTAATTGCAGGAATTCAGAGTCATGTGAAGCGTGAATCGAGGATCCGTACACGTACATCCTCCGAAATTGATAGAAAGGTCCACAGAGAATTCCGAGTTGGTTTAGGAGGAGAATAATGAACGACCACAACCCGCACTCAGCAGGAATTGAGCTCTCGCTAGGCCCTCTTGACCACGCCCTAAGATATACGGCATACAATGTCAATGGTTTTAAGTTTTGCACCGTCGCACGAGATCAGGGATTGCTGACCCAAAACTCTAGTGTATATGGCACGTTTGGGACGAGGAGTTATGCGAGCAAGAAGTGACGGAACATGCGGTTCGGTGACGTCCGTATTATGGAAAGTCGCTTGATGTAGGATAAGTTACACAGGCCTTTTCACCGTGACGTTGTTCAAGTGTTTGTGGGCGAATACCACAACGTCCAGGGGACTCACGACTAACGACTTAGGGATCACATCAGTGAATTTCTCCCGGCCTATTCACAGTGGTCGGTCTGAAGATGACGAGCCGTATATTCTTGCATCAGAGGCCCATCAGGTTTATTATGTGGCCAATGAGAGGCACAAGGATTGGAATATGGTGGTTCACTTAAAGCCTCGGGACCTTTACGACATGGGCGATGGTGATAACGTCGCATACGATTGTGAGCCGCTCCAGCCGCCGCCTTCAAGACTTCTTCCCGGACGGCGATGACAATTTACCTATAGTTCGATACGTTTTTAAATTTATGCTTTATAAAATAGTAACATTTAATTAAAGTTTTAATTGTGTTCAAACATATTGACCTCACGCGTAACATTTTATGCAAACTTTCCTTGTAGGGATGGTGAAGAAGATTGAGAGAAACACTTAATGCCTATGCTGTAATATGAAATCTTTTTAATATTATGTTTTAAAAAAAAAAAAACTCAGAAATTACTTCACTTAAAAACCGCGACAAATTCAACCGCTACAGTAACCGCTACAAAAACCCAAAAACCGCTAGTAAATACAATAACCGCTACAAAAAAGTGAGAAACCAACCGCTACAAAATGATGCGTAGACCCCACCATAAATACCCCCACCCAACCTCATTTAATATGCCTCAACTTCTTTTCTACCCACGTTTTCTCTCAGTCATCTCAAATATTTTTACGTTTCAGAACATCGTGAGTTTGAAAGGGTAAGTACCGTGTAACCGGATCAATTCTAATGTTTCTCATACTAATTTATAGTTCTTGTACTAATTAAAGTTTGTTATTTTGCAGTTGAACGGGATATATCTTTCAACTTTCCCTATTCTTTCATATACATTATTCAATTGATTTGTACATATAATTTTTAAATATTGAGTATTGTTTTAATCACCTCATTTCTTAGTACTTATTCTACTTACATAATCTTATTATTTTGTTTCTATACATGCACCTTATATATTTAAATTTGATAATTTACTACCTTTTATTTTTAATAAAAAGATATATTAATAATAATTACTGAATTACGCCGATAAATGATATTTTTTTTTAAAAACTGTAATGAATTTGTAGCGGTTACAATAACAGGTACAAAATTTCAAATAAAATGGCGGGTTATTTGTAGGGGTTGTAATAGCGGTTTGGAACCACTACAAATATTCAAAAGCACATGATGGCGGGAATATTTGTAGCGGTTGCAAACCGCTACAAATATTCAGATGGCGGAAAATTTTTTTTGGCGAAAAAATGGCGGGAATATTTGTAGCGGTTTGTAACCGCGACAAATATTCAAAATAATAAAAATTTATGGTGGCAAAATTATCAACACATTATTTTGTAGCGGTTATGAAATCGTTACTAGAACCGCTACAATTTTATTTGTCCTGTAGCGGTTATGAAATCGTTACTAAAACCGCTACAATTTTATTTGTAACGGTTAACAACCGTGACTTTTTTTTTAACCATTACAAATCGGCTTGCCACAGGCGTTTTTGTCGCGGTTCCTCTAACCGCTACAAATGTCGTTTGTCACGTCAAAAACCGTTACAAATAGGTCATTTTAACCGCTACTAATCATCGTTTTTTTTGTAGTGAAAGATTATACAATGATATATTCAAGAGCACATGTGATATTAGATAAAAATCTTCAAATAGTTGTAGGATTTTTTCTACATAACTAGAAGGCCAATACTAAGTCTAATAAAGTGAAATCTAATGGTTCTAATTAATTATATAGTTAATCCAAATCCATGTGAATTTGGATGAGCCAATTGGAAACTTTAAATACTAGATATTAGACACAAGAGAAGCACAATGTAAAGGTCAAGAGCTAGAAGGGGGGACGGTTTTGGCTTGCTTGTGGAGAAAGATGGAGTTTTATGTTATTTTAATTAAACACACACATGGGATAATTGGGAGGGGACAAATTGGAAGAGATAGGATAAGGCAATTAATGGGGTGGAAGAGGATAAGGAGAGAGAGGGAGAGAGGGGCGAATTTGAAGAGGGAAGAGAGTGGAAAGTGTAAACTTCTTGATGAAGTAAAGGGTATTTTGGGCAAACCACATGCAAGGGTATTGTGGTCTTTGTTCATGTGGGACTTTTCCTATAAATAGAGGGTTTGCTTCACTTCATTCTTCACACCAAACCAACTCCAAGAAGCTGGTTTCTAAGAGGTAAGAGTGAGTGTGGAGAATCTTGAATAAGTAGAAGCAAGGTTCAAGTAAGTTCTTGAGTTTAGTCTTTGA
This sequence comes from Acacia pycnantha, assembly GCA_025563575.1. NCBI lineage: Eukaryota > Viridiplantae > Streptophyta > Magnoliopsida > Fabales > Fabaceae > Acacia > Acacia pycnantha. The sequence continues at coordinate 188,971 of JAMWYP010000290.1, forward strand.
ATTTGTAGTTAGATTATGCTTTGATCTATAATCTTCCAAAGTAGTTTTGTTATCATGTTTTTATGGTTAAAAATGTTATTATTTCGAAAATTAGATGAAAAATGTGGTATAGCAAAGTTCTTAAAGATTTAAGATCAAAGTAGCGAAATTCTGGCAAAGTTTACAATTGAAAGTTTTCTAAAGTCAGCAACAAAAAGGCTGTGATTTTATGTTCAATATAAATTCATTAAATTCTGAAAATTTTCATGGTTAAATTACACACATAGGTATTTTTAAATATACCCATAGTGTAGTATTTTGAATTTTTTGCAGGGAGATAAAAATTCCTAAAGTTAGGCTACGTTTTCTGGAAAAATTCGGGGAAGAGGTAGAAGAACATTAAACTGGGAATGATTCACTAATTCTGGGTGAAAATCAGTATTTTTCCTCAAAAATAGACATGCTAAATATTCTGGGGAATTTTACGGAACCTCGTTTCGATGTTTTTGGAATTAATTATGATTTTTCAAAGTTAGCGAAAATTCTGCCCAGAAATGCTGAATCAGCGTTTTTTTAGAAATAAAGGGATATAATTGGAATAAAAAATCCACCAGGGGTAAAAAGGTCAATAGTGGCTACTGTAACTCTAACTCTGATGCTTCTTGTATGCTTATATGTGATAGATTATTTCATTGAGTCATAGAAAAGACTTGGTATTGGGTCATTCACTGTGGCTAAGACTCTGTCTTAGGTCACTGTTTGTACATTCAGCTTTATACGGGTTATAGTCTTGATAATTCTATATGCAAGCTTATTCTTATCCCATTTTCTTGTGTAATTCGGCTGCCCAAAAAAATAATAAATATTTATTTATTTTTTTAATTAATTAATTAATTAATGATTTATTTATTTACTTTTTCCAAAAATTCCACAAAATTACCTAATTGGTCCATTCTTGTATTTAGGCTCAAAAATACCTAAACTCAACTATTTTTCTCCAAAATTTCCAATTAATTAGTAAATATATTTTTACTAATTTTCAACTATTTTCCACTAATTTTTGAGCTTTACATAATTATTCATGAATTTCCTTTACTTATGCTTAAGTAATTAGCCCAATATTACTTAATTATCATTAAGTTGATAATTTTCTTACTTAGAACACCTTATTTCCTTTATACTCTTGCATTAACATTTTCGTTTCCATGTGTTCTGCTTTATTTTAGAATTTGTGAGGGCATTATGGTCATTACCATATTTTTTTGAGCATTCTTCTTCAATTTCTCCAAGTTTGTAATTTATTAAATTACCAAAATTAGAGATATACTCTCTCTCAATTTAAATAATTATTTCATTGCCCTTTAGGATTTTTCACCATTTTCCTAAGTTATTTACTCCTCCCAGAGGTATTTTGGTCATTTTGGCACTTTGGCCCTTAAATTCCCTAATTCAAATTTCGGGGGTGTCTCCGAGGCGCCCATACACCGCGGTCAACACCACAAATACCAAAATGTCTCCATGGCGCCCATACACCATGACAACACAAGATATCATACATGTCACCATGGCGCCCATACACCATGGCAACACAAGATACCTCCTACTCAATGACATGATCACGGTCGAATCGTAATATCTAAGAAACATGGAATACATCACGGAGGTGGTTCTCGTATCGTATAAGTCAATCGAATAGCTAACACCTAGTTCATGCAATGCATAGAAAATTCCTTACTAAGAGAGATAGTACCTTGGACTCTCTCAGGAAGTTCTCTGTCCATTGTGTCGGTTAACGCGTACATTCGGCCCGGGTTCTGTGGCCTCATCTTCGCAGCTATCTCAGGACAATTCGGGGCAATGTGTCCTTGTTTCTGACATCTATAGCAAACTCGTCTCTCTACACTTTTCTCAGGACAGTTTGAAATGATGTGCCCTGGCTTCCGGCATCCGTAACAAACCCGTCTACCACCACAACTACCGTAATGGTACTTCCCTTGATCGGGACACGGTCGGGTTACCGGCATCCTCGGGTTGCTCTGTTGCTCATCTGGAATGGTCTCTTGTTTTCCCTTTGCGAGTCCCTCCATGGTGCCTCTCTTTTCCGCGAGGAATTCTCACGGTGACCTCGCTACGATCTGTCTTGCTTGTGCTTAAGTCTGGGTTTACGCAGCTCCTTCTCGGTTGCGCTCAATTAGTCGGCAAGATTCTACCGCTTGGGCTAGTTTAGGAAAACCTTGAGATACCAGCCTCTTCTTTATCTCATATTTTAGCCTGTGTGTCAACCTGTTTGACTTCCAGGTTTCGTTATCATTACTCTTCAGATACGACGAGTATCGTGACTTCTTCTTGTAATGTTGTTCTTCCTCATGTATGGCACGCCTTTCGACTTGCCTTTCGGCCCGAAGTTCCTCTATCATCATTCTTTGTTCATCTAGCATCTCTCTTTGTTCACGCACTACGGCCACGGCCTCTTGCAAAGCAATCAACTGGTTTGGTTCATGAATTGTCTGCTCGGGATTTACTCTTGGAATCGTCAGAGGTTGTCTACCTCGTCCTCGGCCTCTGCCTCTGCCTCGGCCTCACGGGAGCTCCGGCTCCTCTTAAATTCGCCATGTCGCGTTCCACGATTGGGAAACGTTAACGTTAGATATAGGGAAGACATTCCGCATAACGCAGACTTTATCATTCTAGTCTCTAGACTCTATAACGCTTTACATTGCACCCGACCTTTATCATTCTATTATTCACACTGCTCCCAGCCTTTATCATACTCACAACAATTAAACTCTATTATATGTAGTATTCACACGCGCGCAACATTTCCGTCGCCGATTCTCGTTGGTTCTCTCTACCCAAAAAGATCATGCGAAGAAAAGTGGATCAAATCCAGCTTTTCCGTAAGAGTATGAAAATTCGTTACGAAATTTCTCGATAGAAGTTCTCAACATGGGTCAAATACCGCATGTACTTATCTTTATTGGTCTCGGAGTCTCATCCGGCGTGGCCTATGCGGTTATCGAGTGATCGAGGCCGATATCGAGTTATCGGAGTCGATATCGAGCTATCGAGCTATCGGAGACTCGTATCGTAGGCTATGAACCGATATCGAGCTATCGAGCTATCAAAGGTGATATCGGGGTTATCGAAACCGATATCGGGATGATCAAAATTGATGTCTGAACGTAAAGTGGTACACCGGTTCGAATGGTATACGGAATAAGGTGGTACACCGACCTTAGGCTATATCGTACTCATTTTCAAAATATGCTCTTTAAAAGGCGTAGAGCCTAACTCCGTTACTCAAACCAATTGGCCGGGTAAGTGTCTATCATGGGAGCCTCACCGAGTTCACGGCACGATTGGCTTACCCACATAGACTAGTCTTGCCTTCGGCACCAATGGTTTGTATATAACATAGTTAGATCTATGCAGGGACAATCTGCTGCGATACCAAATGTAACAACCCGACTTTTTAAAGCGATAAATTTTTTTTTTCCAAACAAACATCTTTTCAAACCATCAGAGTAAAGCATTTGAGCGGAAGAGTAACTGATATATAGATTCAAAAAGCCAAAGAGTGTATCCGGCGATTACAAAGGCGGTTCAATAACCGAGCGTTTTCGAAATAAAGGACAACATCAAAAGGAAGACTCTGCCCGATCCACGAAATGAAGTCTTGGTCAAGTTTTCTATGCAGTGCTTGCCTCTCTCCTCGGTCCCTCGGTCCTCCCGAACACCGACGCTATGTTAAGGGCTGAGATCCAATTTACCACATTGGATCTCAGGTAACGGTTAACCTCATGTTTATGTATACACATACAAACGACCATCGGTACATACTATCACTCTATCACAACCCATGCATATGTATTGCCCCCAAAGATGAACAAATTGCACCCAAAGATACGCACCGATTGCACCCAGATACTGACAGATTGCACCCAAGATACGAGGCAGATTGCACCCAAGATACTGGACAGTTGCACCCAAGATACTGAGATGTGATTGCACCAAGATACAAACATAACATCTAACCACTATATTCATTCAAACAGTATAACATCTATACAACACACATACCACATATATGCATACCATAAACATCAGAGTTAGTGTTACAGTACGCGAACGTACATACCCCAACATACAACAGACATAAAGTCATCATCTATCACATACAGTACACATATCACATATATGTATACAATAAACATCAGCGTTAATGTTACAAAGACGCGGACGTACCTTCGTTGACTGTAGACGGCACTTCCGTTGGAAATCGTACTTTTCTACGGAAAAACGTGAAAACGTCCAATAGCGGCACTTCGGCAGGCGCGTAAGCAATGATTAGGATTTCGACGCCCTATAGGAGTAATATCACTTTCATTAGTGATTTGGCATTATAACGGCATTTTAGGTAAAAATTACCATTTTGCCCCTATACCCTAATCTATGAATTTCGCCGCTTCGCTACATAGGCTATTTTCTTCCCAAAATTTCGCTTAACTTCGACGCATTTATGATTCTTGAAAATAAAGACTAAAATAGCCCTCCCATATGATACCCAAATCATAAAAATAAAGACTACTCTAGCCTTACTAACTATTGAACTAAAGACTAAAAACTAAAGACCGAAAGACTTACCCGTTGAAGACTTCTTAACTTCCCCCGAGCTTCTCTCTCTTCTTTCTCACTCAAGGATTTCGGTTTTCACTTGAGAATGGGGTGAGAAAATGAAGAGAGCTCTTGCCTTTTTATAGGCAAATTTTGGGTCCTAAAGTGTAATTTTCCCTTCTCAAATTTTGGGTCCAAAGTTGTAATTTTCCCTTTAATATTTTGAAGAGTGATTCTTGGCCATACAACACACCAAAACGTGCTGCCCTCTCCAAGCCAAAGATGAGCCAATTGGATGATGACACGTGTCCTCATCCGGTCCACTTCCCGATCGGCACTCCGATTCGCGTAATTTCGGAGAAATCTCAAAATTCTGGATTTACAACTTTGAAGACAAGTTCTCACTTACTAGAAATGTCCAAGTTAACCTAAATTTTGGTTCCATACAGGGCATTCCGTGTTCAGCCGAAGTTTCTCGAAAAACGTGTCCGAACGCGTCCGGTTTCAGAACGCATTTCTGAAAATACCAACTTCTTCAGAAAAATTCACTGATTCCAAATATGTCAAAATAAATTCAAACTCATGCCTAGATGTTGAGTTAGAATTTATTTTCCTTATATCCAAAAATATACCTATATGCATTTTTCCCTATTTTGTTTTATTAGGAAATGCACCAATGACTTCAGAATTTTCTCCCTAAGAGTATAACGGAAGACAAAATTCCACTGATCATTATTTTTCCCGACCTTGGGAATCCCATTCCTAGATCTCTAGATAGGATCCGTTTCCTAATTTTTAAATTACTATTCATCATTTTTCACTTTAATTAATTATATAATAAACTAATGCAACTTGTGCAAAATATCATGATATTTTTAAGCTTATTCTTATCCCATTTTCTTGTGTAATTCGGCTGCCCCCAAAAAAAAATAATAAATATTTATTTATTTTTTTAATTAATTAATTAATTAATGATTTATTTATTTACTTTTTCCAAAATTCCACAAAATTACCTAATTGGTCCATTCTTGTATTTAGGCTCAAAAATACCTAAACTCAACTATTTTTCTCCAAAATTTCCAATTAATTAGTAAATATATTTTTACTAATTTTCAACTATTTTCCACTAATTTTTGAGCTTTACATAATTATTCATGAATTTCCTTTACTTATGCTTAAGTAATTAGCCCAATATTACTTAATTATCACAAGTTGATAATTTTCTTACTTAGAACACCTTATTTCCTTTATACTCTTGCATTAACATTTCTGTTTCCATGTGTTCTGCTTTATTTTAGAATTTGTGAGGGCATTATGGTCATTACCATACTTTTGAGCATTCTTCTTCAATTTCTCCAAGTTTGTAATTTATTAAATTACCAAAATTAGAGATATACTCTCTTAATTTAAATAATTATTTCATTGCCCTTTAGGATTTTTCACCATTTTCCTAAGTTATTTACTCCTCCTGTGGTATTTTGGTCATTTTGGCACTTTGGCCCTTAAATTCCCTAATTCAAATTTCGGGTATTACACGTAAGATTGTTTTCCTAGCGCTGAGGACACGAGGGGCCGTCGTGGCACTGGTTAGTGCAAACGTGTATAAGTTTACATGTGTTGTGTGCTATGTACAGTTGTTGTGTTGACATTACATCTGTTGTGTGTTTATGTATTGTTGTAACCTTACATTTGTTGTGTGCTATGTATTAGTTATTGTTGTAATGTAATGAATATCTATCATACATATATTGTTTATACTTGAGCATGAGGTTAACTGTTACCTGAAGTCCGATGGGTATTGGACCTCAGCACTTACCATAGCTTCAGGATCTGGAGGATCAAGAGCCGGTGACAAGGGTACACAGCAAGCGTGAGGACTCGGCTGGAGTTTTATTTTGGAGATGTAACTATAGTTAGAATTTTAATTACTCAGATAAATGTACCGCTATTATAACCGACCGGATACGCCACAGTTAATATTTTGTCACATACTTATTAGTTACTCACTCTTTTAAATTGCTCTGATGTTCTACTCTGATAAAAATATATCATTTCGCTTTGAAAAATGGGGTGTTACACTGACCCAAATTAGTGCTTAATTATCATGCAATGATGTAATAGGAAATTAATTACAAATACCAAATTAATCATGAAAAAACCTATACAAGTATGGTTCAATCAACGACACCAAAGTGACTTTCAAAGTGGAATGATTTTAACTAGGAAAATTCCAATCTACTCCCAAAAAAGTTGAATGAAATTAAAACTTTGAGTTTGCATGAATGCCCTTCATTTATTATCTCATTTACTCTAATTCTATTTTCTACTTTCCATCAGCAAATAAATTACTCACCCTCTCTTAGTAATCAAATTATTTAGTATAAGAAGAAAGCCTCTCTTTGTAGGTGCAATCCAATAATACTTAGAAATTGTATTACTATTTATGATCTCATATATACTTGAGAAACACTATGGAGCGTATAAAAATCATTTTACAATATATCTTCATCAAAGTAATTAACTAAACATATTAATTGACAATCAAGAACACAATAATACAACATTTTTACAACGCCAATAATTATTATTTTTTGGCGCGCTTATTTGAATCTGTAACCGATGAATACACAAAAACCATATAAAGCACATTACCAACAAAAAAAAAAACATTCACTTGCTTAATCCTTGTTACTTTCCAACGGCAATGGAGGGATGCTCTGCTCATGCCTAAATAAATTACTTGGATCAACCTTAGACTTCACCATCACCAACCTTATAAAATTATCCTTAAAGTATTTGAATCCCCAAGCGCTTGACCTCAAGAAGCTTGTCCCGTTGAATTGGTTCATCCCCAAGTCAAGGTCTCTATAATTCACATAGGCTTCTCTTGGAGAGCGTGAAGCATAAGGAGTCATGAAGTCATAGAATCTCCTAACCCACTTCATACGCTTTTTCATGCTCTTTTCTCCATCATCCCACCGAGCTATATACTGGGACTTGAAGAGTACTCCCTTTCTATGAGGAGATGGAAGTGTGGATTCTGAGATTCTACTCATCATTCCTCCATATGGGACCCACACCATAATGGGCGCATCATCTTGCATAAACCTTTTCCATATGGAATTCAAAGCATTTTCAGGAATCACTTGCCTCATGTAATCTACCTTGTTCTTAAAATACACCTTATCAGATATGGTACGTTGAATGAGAATTTCTGGGGATGTGGTGTTTGGAAAACCATAAATGTAAGGCACAGATTTGATCCAAGTTGTTTCCAAACAATCCTGTTTAGTCAATCCTAACTCTGGAAACTTTTCTCCCATCAATTTGAGAAGGCTATCGGCCGTACCAAGGAAACGAGCAATATAAGAGGTCTGCACAGTTCTTTTGCCTTGGGTACTAGAGTTTACCACCCGCATTTGAACCATAATGAAGAGATCCTCATCAATGTTTGGTGCGACTTGCTGCCATTTATAGAGAATCTTGTTCGCATCCTGTTCTAAGGTTCTATTGATAGTAAAAACCGTCACCAGAGGTGGAACCTGAACAAGCTTGATTTGCCACGACAAAATAATCCCAAAGCTTCCTCCTCCTCCACCTCTAATTGCCCAAAATAAGTCCTCTCCCATCGCTTCTCTGTCAAGAATCTTTCCGTTAGCATCCACAATCCGCGCATCAATCACGTTGTCAGCGGCAAGTCCATACTTTCTGTGTAGAGAGCCATATCCACCTCCTGTAATGTGACCTCCAACACCTACGCTTGGGCAAACGCCTGCAGGGAAGGCATGGACTGGACTTTTCTCAGAAATTCTGTAATAAACTTCTCCAAGTGTGGCACCAGCTTCAATCCAAGCTGTGTTATGTGCTATATCAACTTGGATGGCACGAAGTTTGGCGAGATCTATGATCATGAATGGCTTCTCAATGAGAGAAACAAAAGAAAGCCCTTCATAGTCATGACCTCCACTACGTACCCTCATGTGAATGTTGAGTTTCTTTGCACAGATGACAGCAGCCTGAACATGAGAATACTCTAATGGGGTGAAGATAAATTCGGGTTTCGTCATTGAAGGCAGCAAGTACCTTAGGTTTTGAGCTGTGGATTCTAGCACTGAAGTGAAAGAAGCATTATTGTTGGGAGTGAAAAAAGTGGTGGAAAATGGGATTGGATTTTGAGAATTCGCCTCAAGGCATTGGGTGAAGAGTTCTGGAGTTGAGATTGAGGAAGTTGTTGAAACCGAAAGCAACGCAAACGCATAAGTGAGAAGTAATAGCGATCTTGGAGAACCCATGATTTTAGTATTTCACGTACTCGTAGTTCTTTTTCTGTGCATAAAACAGCATGCTATGTCCGCTTATATACAGAAATTTTGAACCAGATAATAGTGGTGATATACGTGTAATTGAGCTAGGACGAAGTCATCTTTAAGAAATTGATTTTGTGGACGCGTAATTTCGTTGACATTATAGACCAAGACTCCATTCTCATTTGATTTGGTCTCCGAAACTGGTATTTCCCCGCCAAAAAATAAATAAATATATTTCAGTGTTTTTTCCTTGGTCCTTCCAAATCCTTTCTTTTCGATATTATAGCCTAAGATTCTATTCTCATTGATTTCAAAAAAAAAACGTACAGCCACACCTAAAATGCTTTGTTCTGTATGGGATATAAAGGAAATTGACCAAATATTTTAAAAGTCAATAAATTTGACTTGTATGATTTTTTTGTCTTTTTACCAAAATCTTTCTTCCTGATATAAAACCGTTGACTAAAACAATTGATTGACATAAACCCTTTTCAACATGTGTTTATATGATGCAATTATCTGTGTGAACCAAATATATTTTATGTGGCTCAAATTCTAATCGTTTTTGGTTAAATAAAATTATTATCAATGCTTATTTTTTTTGGACCAAAATTATCAATGCTTATACCGTTTACACACTAATCTTTTTCATACTTGCCATTATTGCCGTATGTGTTTTTCACAATACTATATAGATAACACTACTTTCCTCCTACGTGTTTACCCGTTAACAAAAATTTTCTTAAATAACTCTTATTTGATTGTTTCAACTAAAAAAAACTTCAATCATTTCGTTTGCGTTAGTTTGTCTTATAAGTTATGTGTTGTCACAAGCTGAAGAAGTCTCGGTAAACGAATTTGTCTATTTATTATTATTATTTTAAAAAAAAAGTGTGGTTTATAATTTATAGTAGAAGATTTAGTTTTTATACCGTCAATGAAGTCTTTAAATTCTATTTAATATAAAATAAGCACATATCAAACTCACAAAAAAAATTATGTCAATTATTAATTCATCACGCTTTTGACATGTCATTTCTTAATTATAACAATAGAAACAACACTCAATACTCTTGATTCTCTTTCTCACGATTTCATATTTACACGTCTTCCATCAGCCAATGGATGGCGTCTTATTAATTAGTTTAACGTTTTCATGAGTTGCGCATTATATATTTGAAATTGACATGTCTTCCACCTTGCTACCATTTTTTTGTTTTAATTTGGTGTTTTGATGGAAAGAGACATAGTAATAAAATGAAGAAATTATGGAAGATTTAGGGAAAATGAGGCTACATGAGAGAATTAGAATGACATGGCAAGAGTGTGATGAATTAAGAATTGATCCTTGAAGCGTTGACTCTCCAAAATTAATAAAGTGCAATCCACTACAAAGTATTGCTTGTAAATACACCTTCCTGAAAGTATTGCTTGCAAGTCGGAACCGGCGATGATTCAGAACGAAGCATGAATTGTGTTCTACCCAGAAGGAAATTAAATTTGATACTACCGTTTAATTCTTTTTTCTTTAATTTTCATTTTACTTATGAATCAAATTACATGCCCTTTAAGTTCTTTCAACTTGATCATTAAGCTCTTAGTTTTTTTTTTCCTTGGAACGAAATTTTTTTTAAAAATCCGCTCTAGATTACATTGAGCGTTAGGATGTGAGTTGGTTGTTGCCATCATTGTTGTCAACTTGCGAGTTGACTCTCCAAGTTTACTGTTTTTACATTTCTAGTTTACCAAATCGAGTCAAGTCATTGGTAAACTCGGTTAAATTTACGAGTTTATAAACCGAATTTACCGTTTTTACGTTTCTAAGTTGTAAAATCATGTTAACTCGCCCTTAAACTCGTGTTAACTTTTTTTATTTGATCATATTCAGTGGTTTTATATATGATTTTTATAGAAATTTATTTGTTAAATATGGTACATTTTGATTATTAATGGGTTTAATTCCAATTATTTGGATTTAAAATATACTTAAATCAATTTTTTGTCATTTTTTATATTTTAATTATTTATTATACAATATTAATACCTATTTAATAATGAAAGTAAACTCTTATGATTCGAGTGCACGATATGAGTTTACATCATTGTCACAAGTTTATTTAAACTCACGAGTTTGATAACCTTGGTTGACATAGCTATAACGTGTTTTGTGAACCAAAGGATTATATTTCTTCTAAGCAATGCTTTTTTTTTTACTTGTGCTTCACAATTCACAAGATATTGGCGTCCCGGGTGGGTCTTCCTCTATTCCTTATATATCCCACCTCATCTATTACTTGCACCCCAATAATCAAATGCTTATTTAATTTATAATCATGGAAGTGATTTCTTCTTATTCATGACTAACTTGAAGAGTTAGCAATTCATTGTGTTATTTCAAAAACCAGATCCATAGATAAATTATCAGCCAAAAGATCTCTCTCTATAACCTCATTGAGCATTCAATTCGGCCTTCCTTGACCTCTTTTTATATTACTCAATACTGCTTAATCAACCATCTGAACTAGTCCACTCAATGGCCTTCTTTGAACATGTTCAAACTACCTTAAACCGTTTTCTACCATTTTCTCTTCAACAAAGGCCACTCCAACTCGTTCGCGTATATGATCATTACGAATTGTATATATCTTTTCTTGTATGACCACACATCCATCTCCACATCTTAATCTCGGCTATCCCAATTTTATGTTCATGTTGTTCTATTAAAGCCCAACACTTTCTACCATTAATATTGCTAGTCTTTTAGCAATGCGATAAAACTTGCATTTTACCTTATTAGGTGCTTTTTTATTACAACAAACTCCACTAGATTTTCTCCATTTATACCATCTAGCTTGAATTCTATGATTAACATTTCCATCAATTTCACCATCTTGTTTGTGTAATTGATCCCAAATATCTAAACTATTGTATATGATTTTTCATGTGGGGTTTGGATATTTCTTAGGTCACAAATCCGATACTGTCATGCATGTCAAAACTTTTAGACTATGTTTCCACTCAATATACAACTCATATTAAAAGGGTGCGAAGTGATAATGGCTTAGAGTGTGTGAAATCTTCAGTCAAATCTTTATTTACCGATAAAGGGATTTTACATCAAACTTCGTGCCCTTATGCTCCTCAACAAAATGGGGTTGTAGAGAGAAAACATCGACATTCGTTAGATGTTGTTAGGTATTTGATGTTGCATGTATGCATTCCCACAAAGTTTTGGGGGGAAAGTGTTAAGGCTGCAACCTATTTAATTAATAGAACACCATCTAAAGTGCTCAATTACTTAACTCCTTATCAAATGATACATGATCATCAGGGACGGACCTAGGGGGCTAGGGGTGGGCCCCGTCCCCCTAAAATTATAGAACATAACCCAAAATATTAGGAAATTATATTTCTGCCTCATAAACTTTCAATTTTTCAGTTTAGTCCCTATTAACAATTTCATGGAAGGACTAAAATCAAAATATTCAGACTTTTATAGGCTGAATGAAATTTCATGAACACCTGTGTTCTACTCTATAATTTTCGCCCCCCTAATTTTAATTGCTGGTTGCTGGTTCCGTCCCTAATGATCATGCACCTTCTTTGAGCCATTTAAGAATGTTTGGAATTTGCTACTAAATTGCATAACATTGATAATTTTCACTTTAGGGCTGATCCATGTGCGTTTATGGGTTACCCCACCACTCAAAAGGGTTACATCTTATATAATCTGCGAACTAATATGTTGATGGTTAGTCATCATGTAACATTAATGGAGGAAAGATTTCCTTTCAAGGAGGAGGGAAGTTCCAATTCAGGGGGAGCTTCCTTAAGATCAGCTAACCCTTTTCTTTATGAATATGAAAATGCTTCCTTGAAACAGGGATGGAAGGAGACAAGGGAGTCCCAAGTGAACCAAATGTCATGTGGTCCCCGCCATTGCCCTCACAAAGACGTTGTACACGAGATAGAAGACCCGCTCATAATTTCCCTGCTGTACAGCCTCAAGAACCACAAGGTCAGCTCAAGGATTCATTAAACTGCCCACAATGTGCTAACCAGAAAGAATGTGATGATATGCAAGAAGTTGGATTTGGTGTCCCTTTTTGTTAAAACAATGTCCAATATTTAAAAATACCCACACAAAATTATAAAAATACTACCGTCTTTATTTTTTTCTTACCTTTTTACAAGCAATCCACTACAAAGTAATGCTTGTAAATACACCTCTCTGAAAGTATTGCTTGCAAGTCGGAACCGGTGATGATTCAGAACGAAGCATGAATTGTATGCTACATAGAGGGAAATTAAATTTGATACCGTTTACTTTTTTTTTCTTTTTTTCTCATTTTACTTATGAATCAAATTACTTGCCGTTTAAGTTCTTTCAATTTGATCATTAAGCTCTTAGTTTTTTTTTTCTTGGGACGAAACTTTTTTAAAAAATCCGCTCTAGATTACACTGAGCGTGAGGATATGAGTTGGTTGTTGGCATAGCTATAACGTGTTTTGTGAACCAAAGGATTATATTTCTTTTAAGCAATGCTTTGTTTTTTACTTGTGCTTCACAAGTCACAAGATATTGGCGTCCCCGGGTGGGTCTTCCTCTATTCTTGATATATCCCACCTCATCTATTACTTGCACCCCAATAATCAAATACTTATTTATAATCATGGAAGTGATTTCTTCTGATTCATGCCTAACTTGAAGAGTAGCAATTCATATTTAATTAATAAAGTGCAATCTACCCCCGAAATTTTCAACCTTTCGCAATTTTTTACTTCAGTATTTCTAGGCGCAATTTCCATCCAGTTGTTTTTAAATTGGTTCAATGTTTGTCCTTTATAGCAGATCCAAAAGCTTATGTTGCGACCTCAGTTATCTTTTTGTTGGCACATCATTTTTTTCCTTTGATTAAAAATAAATCCTAAAATATATTCTTGATAGAAAAAACTAAAAATAGTATTCCAGATCCAAAGGGAGGGAAAAATCACAATAGCTCACTGGGAAAAAAAGAAAGAAGCAATCGAAAAAAAAAAACAAACAAACAAACAAACAAACAAACCTCTCTGTGATTCACTGGGTTGCTCTTGAACCCCCATTGCCGAGTCACACCCATCACTGCGCAAGCAACAATTTAATTGGTCGACAAATTTATATCTTCTCCTTCAAATGTTGTTGATTGGAAATTAATCCCCAACTAAAATCCCACCCAAATCAACTAACAAACCCAACACCAAATTTTTACATTTAACAACAACAAAGCCTTATCCAACTAAGTGAGGTCAGCTACATAGACTGTACAACATCATTGTATTCTGTCAAAAACCAGATCCATAGATAAATTATTAGCTAAAAGATCTTTCTCTATAACCTCATTAACCTCATTGAGTGTTCAATTTGACCTTCCTTGACCTCTTTTTATATGACTCAATACGGCTTAATCAACCATCTGAACTGGTTCACTCAATGGCCTTCTTTAAACATGTCCAAACTATCTTAAACGGTTTTCTACCCTTTCCTCTTTAACAGAGGCCACTCCAACTTGTTCGTGTATATGATCATTATGAATCGTATATATCTTTTCTTGTATGACCACACATCCCTCTCCACATCTTAATCTCGGCTATCCCAATTTTAGCTTCATGTTGTTCTTTTAAAGCCCAACACTTTCTACCATTAATATTGCTAGTCTTATATATAGCAATGTGATAAAACTTTCATTTTACCTTATTAGGTACTTTTTTATTACAAATAACTCCAGTAGATTTTCTCCATTTATACCATCTAGCTTGAATTCTATGATTAGCATCTCCATCAATTTCTCATCTTGTTGTGTAATTGATCCCAAATATCCAAACTACTGTGGGTGATTTTTCACGTGGGTTTGGATATTTCTCCGGTCACAAATCCGAAACTGTCATGCATGTCAAAACTTTTATGAATTGTTTCCACTCAATATATTGCTCATATTGAAAGGGTGGGAAGTGATAATGGCTTAGAGTTTGTGGAATCTTCAGTCAAATCTTTATTTACTGATAGGGATTTTTCATCAAACTTTGTGCCCTTATACTCCTCAACAAAATGAGGTTGTAGAGAAGAAACATCGACATTTGTTAGAAGTTGTTAGGTGTTTGATGTTGAATGCAGGCATTCCCTCAAAGTTTTTTTTTGGGGGGGGAGTGTTAAGGCTGCAGCCTATTTAATTAATAGAACACCATCTAAAGTGCTCAATTACTTAACTCCTTATCAAATGATACATGATCATTCACCTTCTTTGAGCCATTTAAGAATATTTGGATGTTTGGAATTTGCTACTAAATTGCATAACATTGATAAATTTCACTCTAGGGCTGATCCATGTGTGTTTATGGGGTACCCCATCACTCAAAAGGGTTACATCTTATATAATCTGCGCACTAATATGTCGATGGTTGGTTAGTCGTCATGTAACATTCATGGACGAAAGATTTCCTTTCAAGGAGGAGGGAAGTTCCGATATAATTCAGAGGGAGCTTCCTTAAGATCAGCTAACCCTTTTCTTTATGAATATGAAAATGCTTCTTTTGAAACAGGGAATGGAAGGAGACAAGGGAGGCCCAAGTGAACCTAATGTCATGTGGTCACTGCCATTGCCCTCACAAGATGGCTCCAAGAGTATGAAACTCATAATTTCCCTGCTGTACAGCCTCAGGAACCACAAGGTCAGCGTGAGGATTCATTAAAGGGTTAAGTACCAATTTTGCCCCTAAAGTACGCGCCCAGGAGCAATTTTGCCCCTTAAGTTTTAGGCGGAGCAATGTTGCCCCTGAAATATCAAAACGGAGCAATGTTGCCCCTCCGTTAGAAACCCTAATTAGGGTTTCTAACGGAGGGGCAACATTGCTCCGTTTTTTATACTTCAGGGGCAATATTGCTACGTTTCGGTGGAGCAATGTTGCCCTTGAAGTATCAAAAACAGAGCAATGTTGTCCCTCCGTTAAAAACCCTAACGTTGACTGTTAGGGTTTGTAACAGAGGGGCAACATTGCTCCGTTTTGATACTTCAGAGCCAACATTGCTCCGCCTAAAACTTAAGGGGCAAAATTGCTCCTGGGCGCGTACTTCAGGGGCAAAATTGGTACCTAACCCTTCATTAAACTGCCCACAAGGTGCTGACCAGCAAGAATGTGATGGTATTCAAGAAGCTGGATTGATTAGACAGGGAGTTATTCCATACCCTTTGCAAAATTATTATACATGCAATAATCTGTTAACTTCTTATAAACATTTTGTACATTGTACTGATTCTATTTGTTGAACCTAGGACATTTGAAGAGGCAGCCACGTACAAATCAGAAATGGATAGAGGTCATGAAGGAGGAAATAACGGCATTGGAGTCCAACAATATACTTGGAAAATTGTGGACCTTCGCCAGGAAAGAAATTGATACCAATATGGAGTTGGAGAGTGATGGGAGGGCATTTTGGTCTTAAAAAATACAATACTGAAATAAAATTTTCAATATCACCTCCTCCAAACTCCAATCGTATTCCCGAATCTCATCTACATTGGTTTCCCAATCCCAAGTAGCTAGCAAGTAATTCCTTGTACTAAACACTTTTCTGGTGAAATCCCAAATATTTCATACTCCTTCTTTTCGGTCTTTAATATAAGACATATTTATTTAATTTAATTTAATTTAAAAAATTTAGTTAAGTTAATTAATATCACATGTATTTTCTAAAATATCCTAATCATTTTTCTTAATTCCCGCATTCCTTTTCGTTCTTGATTATTGTTAAAAGAGCATCAATAGGGGTAAATTAGGAAGAGATTGACAAATATAAAAACTACGTCTTATATTTAAAACCAATATCAACTCTCAAAATATGTTTTATATTAAGAATGGGAGGGAGTATTAAATAGGACATTGGTATCTTTTAAGATTTTTAGAATTTAAATTTTGTTATTGAAAAAAAAAAATCATCTTGGGAGAATTTTCGTTTGATTGAGCCTCTGCTCAGCGTTTGTTTTTTTTTTTTTTGTCAAAGAGACTCTGTTCAGCTTGAATCGGAATTAGTAGGGTAATATTGGATAACAAATCATATCCAGTTGCTGAAAAACGAAAGGAAAAAAAAAAAAACCCCCGAGAAAATGTTGAAATTTTCCATTAAAATGAACTTTTACTGAAAAAACAAATTTATTGAAATATGATTAGGTTGAACAACTTAGAGTTTCAGTTGAAGAAGTTGTGAAAGCCGATGAGGATTTCTGCACTGGAACTGCTGTTGAAATCTCTCCTGTTAAGAGCATAACCTACCAAGATAATAGGTTTCATAACAGTCATCTCTCATTTAATCACCATATCTATAATATTAAAAACAATAAGAATGACAAGAAGATAAGCCAAAAAAAAAAAAGGTTATTAATGATGTTAATTATACTTACATGCAGGGTTGAATTTAAAACTGGACAAGGAACAACATCAATGAAGCTGTTTGATATGACTGGAGGCATCCAATTAGGTGATCTTGAAGACAAGCATGGCTGGACACTTCAAATTAATTGAGCTTCTCTCTTATTATATTTAATAATCTTTTATGGTTTACGAAAATATCAACAGTTTGTGCCGTGCCTACTTATGGTATCAATATGTGAAAAAGAAAAACTCAGCAAATAAATATGTGTATGTATCTGTGTATAGAAGCAAAAGCATAGAAATTTATTTTGCGGGAATACTATTATTGATTCTTACAACTTGCTTGTAATTTGATTTTAGTATCTATAGTTTTAAAACATGGGTTTTGGTCCCTTAAATTTATTCCGTCTAAAATGTTGATCCATGTATTTTCATAAGGACATAGACTCGGAGTTAACAATGTTAGATTTGGCCAATGAGGATTGGTACAGTTGGTTAAGGCGTCGGCCTTCACCCCAAAAGGGAGGAGGTTTGATACCCGCTGATCGATGTGAGGGCATCATTGGTGGGCGATCTGTAAGTACCTATGTAAGTGCTCTTTGAACTTGAAGGTGTGTTCTGGCCCTGGTGGAATACCCGGTCTTACCCCACCTAAACTTTTTTATATCAAAAAAAAAAAAACAATGTTAGATTTGATGATGTGGCAGTGCCACCTTTAAAGTTGATGTGGGCTGCTAACGAGACAGGACGACTAGTACAATTGTTGTATGCGTAACGACTTTAGCACCTTCACTTGTTGCTCCTCAGGCTGTGAAGCCACTGGCTTCATCTTCCAGTTCTGCCACTTCACTATATCTGTCGAGGAAGTAGATCGGAAGCTTGAGGTTATCAAAGCAACGTTGGGGAGGCCATGGAGTTAGTGTTAATAATAACCTCCCTCACTCCAAAACTCTCCTTCTCTGGGTCCAAATCCTTATAAAAATACAGGAACCAACGTTTCAAATGATATAAATTTAAGGGATTAAAAATCACAATTTGATACTACAAAGACCAAAATCAAAATAAAAGCAAACTGTAAAGACTAACAATAGTATTAATCATTTTCTCTTTTGGGCAAAACTAAATGCAATACAGTGTTAGAGTATAAATGATTTTGTAATTTCTAATCTGTGTGTATATCTGTAAGATTCGCTGGTGTACACGTGTCTATAGCTGATAGGATTTGTTATGATTGTGTATCTGTAAATATTCTTCTGGAATTGTGTATAGAGTAATATAAAAACAGAAGCAAGCCAGCGGCTATTGCACTGTGCCATTATCATTTTCCTTTCTCTGTTCTTGCTGTATTCTTAAGCCACTGGATGGATGGATGATATGGTTTTTAAATGATGGTTTGTGACATTTTTGCTCTCATTTCCAAAGTTTATGAATTGTTTTGCACCTTTAAAAAGCATATGATATTTGATACACTTTAGGTAAAAGTTTATAAATATTTTTGCACATTTACCCTAAATTTGATAACAAATCATGGTATTCACACACATCATGAATTCTTGTAAACATAACATCAAACATATAGCAACATTCAGAAGCCATAATCAATGTGATTCATTCCTCAAATTTGATACAATACAGAGAGACCCACTAAGTTTTTATTTTATTTGTTTAACAACCTCCATCTGCTTGGTGACATTATAAGCAAATCCTCAAGAGACAAAATTGTTTCCTTTAGTGTTTGGTTGTGAATAGAGGTTGACATATTTGTAAACATAAAATCAAAACCAATGGCTACCTACAAATAAGTAGGGGATTCATAATCACTTCGTCTAAACACTAATCCAAAACAATAGTGATACAATGGCATTAATTAACAATTAGCCAATGAACTTGAAACCATCATCACAATGAAATACATCTATATTGTCTCAATATAATCCAAATTAGGACTGTGAAAACTACACTTTTCCATATAAAACTTAACTTACCCTTTGGGCCCTTAATTGAGTGAAAAATAATAACCACTAAAAATCTCACGGGTATGCTTTGAGATGAAATACTTGGCAAGATGGCTTGTATGATCTCTTAGCTGCAGCTTGCTCAAACTTCTTTCCTGCAGCTTCATTCTCTTCTAAACTACTCTGAACAAAAAACCTTATCCACCACGACGTGCTTCGTAATTTGGCCTTCACAGATGGAAAATCCCATTAACACAATATTATTCAATGATAAAATCCACAGAAATTATTCTTTAGGCAGATGCTAACTAGTTAA
This sequence comes from Acacia pycnantha, assembly GCA_025563575.1. Taxonomy (NCBI): domain Eukaryota; kingdom Viridiplantae; phylum Streptophyta; class Magnoliopsida; order Fabales; family Fabaceae; genus Acacia; species Acacia pycnantha. The sequence goes on from JAMWYP010000290.1 coordinate 208,545, forward strand.
AAAAGACTGACATAGAAAATGATGAATAAGAAAAAGGGAAGATATTTGAACATGGAATTCTAAGAACAGATACACAAGGGAAACTTTAGTGATATAGAATATGGAATTGAACAACGCTATTTATTGTCTCCAGAGACTTCCAATTGTTGATGGTAGTTACACTCTCTGGCTTACTTCAACATTGTCAATATTTGTTAAATATTTAATACTAACAGGTTATTTTACGATTTGAACTAAAATAAAGTCCCTTTTTAACATCAAATTGGTTGGTACTAATTATTAACGAAGGTAATAAATATCTTTTAAGGAAGAAATGTCAAGGAAATTCTATTCTTCCAAAAAGGTTTCAATCCACAACAAAACTATCCAGATTCTGGTATGCTAAAATAAATTATATTGTCCTTGCAATCCCTCTGTAGTCTCTTTTCCCAGTGCCTACTCTGTCCAATTTTTAACCACAAACATCACAGCTGCAAGTAGCCACATTAAATGCCTACTCTGAAAAACATAATTTAACATTTAATAAAGAAGAGTCACTTACTGGACGGCCAAATTTCGCTACTTCTCCATCTTTAGCTCTGTGCTGGCCTGGAAAACCTATGCATAAAGATGATAAATCAGGCAAAGAAAAGTAGACGTTCATCTGAACATCATTTGCTATCACACCCAACATGAACTGTTAAACATACGTCCAAAAAGTATGAAGATAAAATGAAGTTTATTCTTTTAAAAAAACAGAAATATAAGGACATTCATAGACAACCCATGATTAATATCAACCGAAATTCAAGTCAATTACTTGAAAATGTATGGTTTCAATACAGAAGATTGATTCAGGATAGAACAAGAACCACAATGCACCGAAACATTGCACCATGCTTTGACAAAATGCATCACTGCTAATATTAAATGACTAAATTTCCCATGGCAAATGTGGTGTCAAGTCATTTAGGTGGATGAAACGCTCATTGGTCAAATAAATATAGCTTATATAATCTGGAATAATCTTGAATAATGGAAATTCGTGAAGATGTACCAGAAAATATGACAATGCCATCAGCAGCAACTCTTGCCAACTCTGGCAGAGTTTTATTCAGATATTTTGGAGATAGGTAATCCAGTGCGTCTGAGACAATGACAAGAGAAAATGATTTTGCCCGATACGGTAAAGGAAACTTTATGTCTGCTGCACGCACAATGCCCTCACGTACAAGAGTCTTGCAGTTTGCACTAACATCATCCAACTCATATGGCTCAATTCCCCAGGCCTCTGTTTCCTCTTCTTTCAACAAACCAGATACCACAGAACAAGTGTCAGGGCCCACATGCAAAACCTTACGCGAGCTGTCTCCATATGCCTTCTTCAATACAGGCAATGCTTGCAGAACTTCTAATGTGCATGAAGCACCACCTGCATATACACCAAAGATTATTGAACTGAATCTCCAAGCACGGTAATCTACAGTTTTACATTAAAAGTTGACAAAAGAGTGCCCAGTTATAGTAACTAGAGACAGCATTATGAATGTTTATTGTATAGATCAAGATGAAACAGCTCCTACTTATAGTAACGAGACAGCATTATTAAAATCTATCACACACATTAAGAATCGCCAGGTTCCATATACTACAACCACAGATCAGGACATGAAATGAGGTTTCATGCTTGCTCCAAATAATAGAACCATCAGAGAATACAATTATGCATTTCTTTCATTTTGTTGAAAACCAAAACTGAGTTTTGGACATGATGATATTATTTCATCATAACTTGGTTTTCAAATTAACACAGCCAACTTAACAAGCAAAGTTAAGAAAATCACGAGTTATTCCTTACAAGTAAGAGTAGAGACTGAAACAAGCCACTCCAGAAAAAGGTAAATAAGGCTTCAAAAAGATAAATCCAAATTGAAATTTTACATGATGCTATCTATATGGAAAATAAATCAAGAAGATAACCACTTTCATATTACACAAAATAGCATTCACATTCTGTGACAAGATACAGGTGATATCACATTTTCTAAAAGCTAAGCACATCCTTATGAGAGGGTGAATACCAAATTAACAACAAAAAATGCATCACGATAAACATAATATTAGAAAAAAATTTAGAGAAAACAGGAAATCAAATTAATTTAGTACTCCACTACATTTGCTAAATGACAATCAAGTGCTTGACCTATGAAATTGCTACGGAAGCTTGAATTTCAATAACTAAGTGTTACCTCCAAGTCTACTTACACCCCTAACATCAACATTTGCTCCACCTGCCAAGTGAGCAAATAAAATTTACCAAAATCAGCATTGAAATGGAGTTTAAAAACGAATTAATAATCTTCAGTGGCACGTGGTTTTTTTTCTTTTTGCATGTTTCCTTTTTCTTTTATCTAGTAAATATTTTGTTAAAGATGAGGATTTAACAAGATATGTAATCATCATGACAGAATGATATAGGATTCATTCGTACAAGTCACTTGTTTCAGCATATAAATTTGTTATTCTCTGCTTTTGGCTTGTACAATGTCACAATTCTAAGTTAAATTAGTCAATTATTTATTAAATTTAGGAAGGTTTTAAAGGAATTGGAAGGTTCATTGATGTAATACAGCCATTGTTTTTATATAAGATTGGCCTTAATTTGGTATGATTCCTAGACAGAGATAGGAGGGAGTTAAAAAGAGAAGTAAAGAAACTTAACTGATATTGAAGAGGTCCAAATTGGACAGCTGCTAATCTTCCCCATAAGGAGAAGTGTTATTCATTGAATTCTTCCATGTTTATGGCTTGAAGCTGAGGTTGCTATCTATATTTTATTTATAGTCTCTTGTTTTTATTTAACCCACTGAGGAAATAAAAATTTGCATACTTCTGTGTTCTTGCCTCTTCTTGTGCCCTTGTGGGAGCATCTTTATTGACAAAAGCAAATCTAACCCTTAAGAGGGTTCAGAAAATTCATGGTCAAAAATATTAGATCCAGGAATTAAGTCTACTGTGTCAATTTGTATTTGAAGCATGAGGTTGGATAGCAGGAGACAGATTCAAGATCCTTCCCTTTAGCATTAAAAATTATATGTTCTCAATTTATGGTGCTTTAAGCCAACAGATTATTTACAAACCTGAATTGCTATAAACATAACCAATGATGAGGATTGCACCCTGAAATTTGCAAATGTAAAATTCAGTAAAGTATACAACCTATTGAATGTATGATGAATGCAATGTAATGTATAAGTTGAAACAACAGTAATGAGAGGAGCAGGGAAAGAGCCATTGTAGGAGATATTTGATGCATGAATGTTGCAAAACAGCATTGCACATTAAACTTAAGGATGATAAATTTTATTTCACTGCTATAAAAAAGACAGAAGAGCATAGGGAAGCACCACAACAACGAGCCCAATGGAAAGTAAAGGGGAGCTGTGAGATTTAGACTGAATCGAGCCCACAAATGGTATACTCCCACCATCAGCTAAATGCCGTGAAAGGCTTACCGGCCTCCTTGACATGATCTTAGCAATGAGCCCCTCAAACCTAGCACAAGTGATAGAAATTAGCTTGATTATAGTAATTCAGAAAAGGAAGTTATTTCCTTTTCACATTGTCATGTATTTTACACTCATTTCCTTCAATTCAGGAATGCATAATGTCTCTGCCTCCTAAACTAGTAAACTGTCTCAAAAGCCATATAACCATACTATTTATCTTTAAATCTTAGAACCCTACATTTTTCAACAAGTAAATTGAAATAGCAAAATGAATGCCAACGTTTGCAAATAGAACATAGCACACTATCAAATGACTTTCTAAGTATCACGGTTAATTCAAATATGATATACATACCAGAGCACTTAAACTGACAATCTTATATCAATGTACAGCCATATGTTCCAAAAATGTACATTTATTGGGATGATATACATTGGAATGGTTTTAAAAATCAATTTCAAAAGAATCAAGCGTTTAGAAGACAGGGAACATTAAATACCTACAGTTGCCGAAGTCTAAAACTATATTCTGAAGGAAACAAATGACATCTGGAAACATTTGACAAGATTGTGTTTAATACACCAGTGAATATAACAGTTGAGAGTACATGCTATTGAAGTACAATCTGACTTGAACAACATTTTTCATAGGCCACTAAAAAGTCACCTCTACGAAAGTTTAAGTAGAGGATGAAAAAACTCCTCTCTCCACAGCTGCCTATCTAACCTCAATGGTGTATCTTTTAACATTTGAGTGCTAAGCAGGCGAGCATAACATCAATCAAATCTCAGCAGCAAAAAGTAAATGACATACAGCTTATATAACTATCTGCAGATAATTTAGTCAGACCCCATAAATTATAATTCTTTCCATACGTCTTTCTATAGCTTGGTTAGTCAGATTCTAACATGACAACCATATCACTAACAACAAATAAGTTCCCGACAAAGTAAGCTTATCTTATCCACTAGCTCTAGATATTAGTAAGCAATCAAATGTCGATAAAATGGCAAATCACTACCAAAGCAAACCAAAAACTAACTTCAACCCACAACAACAAAGTAAGAATACAGATCAACAAAAACGAAATTCAAACGACAAGGATACCATTAGAGGAGCAGACATACCTAGAAGATAAAACTTGAGATGAAAGAAGCAAAAAGAGAAAGCTTGAAAAACAGCGAGCAACAATGGAAGAATAATTACTTGGATGTAAGTCGAAAAGGACCACCTGAAATGAAATCAAACAAAGTAGATCTCTAGCGTCGCGATCCAGATCTGTCGTGCTCAGTGCTCATACTCTGAGCAGAAACTGTAGTATAAACTGCAACGGAAATTAAAAGCTCGAAGGCATGTGATATTTATATATATATATATATATATATAAAGATTTTCTCCGGAAACAGTGGGGGCGGGGTAGTGTGTTGGTAAAGCTGCGGCGCACCCACGTGCAACATAGCAAATTGGCGGTACTCTTGCTATCCTGCACGGAATAAATGAAATATAAAACTCTTCTTATTCTTTTATTTATAAAACTGAAAATTTTGCAAGTGTATTGTTTATAGAAGGATTTCTAAATTTGGTAATAAAACACTGATCTTAAAGAGGCAATAGGATAAGAAGTGACGCTTGTCTTCACGAATAATAGAAGATATTAATTGAAACATAATATGATTATTTAGAAGTAACTACTCGTATTGTTTAATGTTACAAGCATAAATTTAAAAAATTATATACTTGACTTTATATATTTAAGAAAATTGTTTCTAGACATGTACATTTTGTTGGATATAATTAGTTTTGATGATGTCTTATATAGATGTCATTATTAAGAGCAAAAAGCTTGTATAATATATGTATCTGATCCTACATTGACTAACTAATATATTTAATGTAGATTAGTTCAAATTGAATTATAGAGATTAATCAAAAAGGAGAGAATGTCAAGGAAGCAAAAAGTTATCAAAATATTTTGGGATTGATCAAGAGAAGAGAAGAAAGAAAGGTTGAGTTGAATTATGTAGAATGATCAAGAGGAGAGGTTGAAGAAGGAAGAACTTGCTAGGTGGAATAAGAAAATCATCGTACAAGTTCTTAGATTGATACTAGAAGTCTCCACGATCTAATGGAAGTTGGAATGGCTCAATTCGGAGTTAAAAGAAGCAAATATAAGGTTCAGGATGAGCAAACTTGAGTCACGAAGTTTAAACTCGAGTTTACTACCTTGCTGCAGCGATTTGCTTCTCGGATATGAGCAAACTCGAGTTAAGGACACAAAACTCAAGTTTGTCACTAACTAACTCGAGTTAGTAGTGTTTTCAACACCTCTGACGTCTTTGGACTAGTTAAACTCGAATTCGTCGCTAACTAACTCGAGTTTGTTGTGCTGTTCACCTCTGTTTCACGTTCAGCATGTACGAGCTCTGGTAATTCGATGATATCTCCCAAACAAGAAATTGGATTGAGGTGAAACCAATTTTGTATGAAACTAGACTTCCAATGCGTCATTATGACAAAGTTTCAAATCCAAAGGAGTTCAGATGAAGGAGTTATGAATTGTAGAAGTTAGAACTGAAATTCATGCCACACAGCAAACCAAGCTTCAATGTAAGCAGCACGATGGTTAAATTCCAGTAAGCATAACGTCTTTCATATAGATCCAAATTTGACAAATCATTTATCTCCATACAGATCTTTAAGTCTTCTTTCCAATGCAAAAAGAATCAGCTCCAAACTCATTCTATGTTGAGCATTGTGATCAGATTAATAGAAGTTGTCCGGGACTAGTGTCGTTGCAACATCTTGATCTGACTGTCAACTTTCGAAGACCATATCTTCCTGGTATAAACTCTATTTTGGTTGGTTAAAATCTTGATGGAACTCATTTTGAGTCGACTTTCATATGCCACCAATTTCAGCTCAATTGGATTTGTATTTTGTGAGATACACTCAAAACATCGAAGCTTGGTCTGCTGTGTAGCGTGAATTTCAGTTCCAACTTCTACAATTCATAGCTCATTTATCGGAACTCCTTTGGGCTTGAAAAATTTTCACAATGACGCATTGGAAGTCGTGTTTCATACATAATTGGTTTCACCTCAATCCAATCTCTGGTTTAGGAGATATAATTGAATTACCAGACCTCGCCCAAGTGAAACGTGAAACAGAGGTGAACAAAGTTGCTGGAAAGCACTCTAACTCGAGTCAACTGAGGCTTGACTCGAGTCAACTAGTATCAAAGGAGAAAATCAGTGTTGAAAACACTATTGACTTGAGTCAATAGTTGCTGACTCAAGTTAAATCATTCCAAAGACGACAGAGGTGCTGAAAACACTTATTAACTCGAGATAATGGTGTCTGACTCGAGTTAACTCATTCTGAAACTTATTTTTGCTTGTTTTAATTCTGAATTGAGTCATTCCAACTTTCATTTGATCATGGAGACTTCTAGTATCAATGTAGGAACTTGAATAATGAGATTCTCATTCCATTCAGCAGGTTCTTCCTTCTTCAATATCCTTTCTTGATTATTCTCCATAATTCAACTCTTTCTTTCTTCTCTTCTCTTGATCGTTCTCCACAATTCAATTTGGACTAATCTACATTAGAGATAGTAGTTAGTCAATGTAGTAGATAAATGAAGTATGCAAACTTTTTGCTCTTGATATTGATAAGTATATTTGACATCATCAAAACTAAGCATATCCAACAACTGTATGAACAACTATTAAGAAATTAATTTACAGGAAGAAGTGTAGGAGCAAATGATACAACAAATATAGAAAAAGCTATTACAAAACTGCATTAAATAGAAATCTATTCTCTAGATCCTAAATATAACAACTATTAAATTATTGTTATAATTGTGGAAAATTGGTCATATATCTACTAATTGTCTAGAACCAAAAAAAAAAAAAATACTGAATATATTAGATCAAGCTTATGAATATGATCTAGAACCTTTAGAATTTGATGAAGTTATATATAGTGAAATAGATAGTTCAAAAATATAAATGTATAAATTAAAAATTATAAGTGCTTTCTCAAATTGTGAATCTAAATATTCATCTATTGAAGAAGAATGTCAATTTTATATGATGAATATAGTAAATGATGGAGAATGATCCAATAATACAGAATATGATGAATTTGAAGAATATGTGAATGCTTCAGAAGGAATAACAGAAGATGAATAACAAAAACAATACAATAAAATATAAAATTAGACATGAAACTAGAAGAAATAAAAAATGAGAATTTTATAAATAAGGTAAGTAGAATATTAAAATGAAAAAATGAAAAAAAAAAAAGTTCTTGTGTAGTATCAGAAAAGAAACATCCTATATAATCAATATTAATGGAATGAGTATATATTAAGTATATCACTAATAAGTAAAACATTAATAGAAAATGAAACATCTAAATTATCATTTAAAGATGAAGTCACAAAAATATATATTGCAGAAGTTCAATGATTAGTAAAAGCCTATTTCAAAGGAATAAATTCCCCAATAAAATTATTAATAATAGATGGAAGAATAATAAGTAGTGTATAAGATAGTATATTAAGAATATTAACCAAAAATTTAATGTATCAAAAATTAAAGTTTACATTAAATACAAGTTTTGCAATATCTAGAGCAGATAAACATACAAAAAAATCCATAATAATATATCATAAAATGGGAGGAGTAAGATTATTACCAGGAGCAAGAACAATAAGTATAATAACCATGGTTGGATTAGTAGTATTTACTAATGAACACAAAATATATAAAAAATCACATGGAAATATAACTATAGATAAATATTGGGAGAATTCCATATAAAGACGGTTGAAATAGGAAAATTCTAATTTGAGTTGCTAAACTTAACAAATTATTAATTAGGTTATGTGACACAATTAGTGATTTAGAATTTGAGTCGATTACCTCTATATCCTTTAGTTATTCAAAAAAAAAAATTGGACACGAGAATAATATTGTTTACTCGCTATGTAAAAACCCTAATGTGAAATTCATTGGAGGCTCGAATTTAATCTTCATTCCTTCGCCGATTTGAGTAATGCTATCCGAATAGATTGTTACAACGATGATGGCAAAAAAAAAAGAGTATTTTATGATTGAAGTAATTTGCGGAGCTGATCATAATAAAGGTGCAGCACAACCATTCTAGTTGAATTTTTTCTCTTCCTAACAAGGTATCTAGTATTTGTTGAAAGGGGCAAAACCGATGCGATGCAACATCATCCATTATATATATGTGTATATATGTATAAGCGGTGGGAGTTAAGTTCGAGCACAAGCCTATGTTAGTTCATCCGATTCTTGAAGCCATGGAGTATTGTGAGAAGAGATGAAGTTGATGCCTATACATGCGCGAGCGTGCGCACGATACAATTGTTGCAAAAAGAACCAAATAGAGAAAAGAAATAATTGTGTATAGAAGCGAATGTTAGAGTAGAAGAATGATGACCTCGGAGAGTAGGGAAGAAGAAGGATGAGAAGGAAGAAGCAACCGAGCGAGGCGGAGACTCCATGAATCATGGTGTCACCAGGCGGTTGTTGGTGGAATTGTGAGGAACAAGGATGTGGCAAGAAATTTGGAAGTGGGAGGAGACGTAATTAAGAAGAAAGTCGCTTGTTTTCTTTTGGATGAAAGATGAAGGGTATTATTGGAAATTTTTAACATTTAAATATTCTAAATTGGGTCATTGACCCAATCTAAGATTTGTTAAATTATAACCTAATTCAGGATTTTCTATTTCATTTGTCTTTATATAGGATTTTCCCATAAATATTTCATACAAACTATAAGAAGTTCCATTAGATCCTACTAATATAAATATTCCACAACAATTACAGATAGAATTAGATAATACAATAAACTATCACGAAACTACTCCAAGAAAAATAGAAACTAATAATAATATAGGACAAAGATTATTAAGAATAAATATATCATCAACATCGACCTTCAATATAAATATAAACCCACAAAGACATAGTATATATTATCCCAGACCAATAACAAGAAGATAATTATCTAGAACTTTGAGTTTGAGGAGTAATACAAATAATAATTATCAAAGAAATTTATTAGTAGAAATACCAATAAATTCGAACCTAGCACAAATAAGACCAAGAACACAACAAATAGATTTAACTCAATCTAGTAATTATATAAGACTAGAAGTTAAGAAAGATGCAATATGAGCAGAAATAATAGCATTAATAGATGAAGAAAAAGAAAATAGTTCTATTGAATTAAATTATACTGAAAGTAATTTAGAGATAATAGAAGAAGGAACTAACAAAAAAATCTATATTAAGATTTAATAAAAGAGATGTGACAGATATTAAATTATGGGTAGAAGATAATAATGAAAATATATAAAAAGTAATATTAGCAAAAGATTTTCTACAGCAAGTAAACAAGAGAACAAAATAATATTCAATGTAAGTCATCAAACAATAGTAATTCTAAAAATTAAATGAGGCCCTTATACTATATAATGGTCAGATTGAATTATAAAAAATATAGATCTTGAAAATATCATGTACTTGTAGATACATGAGCAAATCTAACCGTAACAAAATATAATGTTTTACCACCAAATTACGGAAGAAGAAACTGTTATGGTCTTAAATGAAAGATAATGGGAAGATAAACTTCTATTTGATTCAGAAGGAAGTACTTAAACGATTACAGGGAAATATTGCAGATACACACGAAAAGTAATGCAGACTTTAGAGAATATAGAGATATCAAGGGAATGAGAGAAGAATAACAGGAAAAAGAGGAGAAGGAATCTAGTCACAAAGGAAGTTAAGGCCAGAAGGAAAAGACGAGGGAGAGAGGAGAGACTTCACTAAATCACGGTCCTTCCGACCCTGATGCTATGTTAAGAGCTGAGATCCGCACCGGATCTCAGGTAACGGTTAACCTCATGTATGCATACACACATATGGGTTACAGAACAACATTAACACAACATATAAATCACACCCAACCAATGCACATGTATCGCTCCCAGCATGCAGATATATCGCTCCCAGCATTACAGATGTATCGCTCCCAGCATTACAGATGTATCGCTCCCAGCCTTACAGATATATCGCTCCCAGCATGCATACAGTTATTTTCTAACATAATATGCATTCCAACAACACACCACATATATGTAATACCCAGACAAATGAGACGGCTATTTTTGGATAAGTGAATATGTAGTATCAATATCTGTGATATAGTTATTGTATTTTCTAGGGAAAAATCTCTGGGAAATTAGGAGAAATTAATAATGTGTCAGAAATGACCAAAATGCCCTTATGGAGCATATAATGACTTAGGGAAATTACGAGAAATCCTAAGAGGCAGTAAAATGATTATTAAAATTTAGAGAATATGTTGTATCTAATTTAGACAATTTTTGGAATTTATTTCCTTGGGAAATAGTGAGGGAAAAATTAAAGAGTATTCGGGGAATCATTACTGACCCCGTGATTTTTAATATTTTATGTAAAGCATAAAATACCAATGTAAATCCAATTGTTGTGAGGAAATACTTATTTCTAAATAAGAAAATTATCAACAATTAGTGAGAGATTAATTAAGTAATTATTGGCTAATTACTTAAGCATTAACAAGAGAATATTCAAAGAAAATTATGAGAAACTCATTAATTAAATGTTAATTGATAAAATTGGCATGAAATATATTTGTTAATTATTTGGAAAATATTAGGGAAAATAAATGAGATTAAGTAATTTTAAGCCTAAATACAAAGTATGGACCAATAAGGAATTTTGTAAGATAATTATATAAAGTAATTATAATATAATAAATGAAATAAATGGAAAAAGAAAATAAAAAAAAATGGATAAAGGACCAGCTGTTTTTGACCGACATATTGGAAGTAAAAATGTGGATAGGAAAGGTTGGATAAAAATATGAAACTCTTGATTAAAGTATAATTAAGTGTAAAAGCAATTAGGATAAATGATCACTGATAGAAATTAAATCCTATCTAGAGAACCATGAACAAGGTTTCTAAGGTCAGAGTATATTATGAACGAGTATAATTTTATCTCGGAATGGGCTGTCTCAGAAGTCATTTCCGTGATCGGTAGAATACGTAGGTAATAAGATGAAATAGGGTAATCTGTGAAAAAGGCAGATAGTCACGAATTGGAGTTTGAAGAAAATAAATTATAACTCAACATCTGGGGATGAGTTGATAATTGGACATATTTGGAATCAGTGAATTTTTGTCCAGAGATTGATGATTCCGGAAGTTCGTTCCGTAACCGACGCGTTTTTCCGTAAATCTTCAGCAGGGCCGGAGAAGACCTAGAAGGGATCAAAAATTTAGTTAACCCAGACATTTCTAATGAGTGAGAAAATAACTTCAAAGTTATAATTCCGGAATTTTGAGATTTTGCAAGATTACGCGATTAGGATACCGATCGGGGAACTTTTCGGCCGGAGGCAAAAAGCAAAAGTAGTTTGGTGACTCATCTTTGCTTGGAGGAGGGGCTGGACGTTTTTGGTTTGTTTTGTGGTCAAGAATCAACCTCTTGAAAACCCTAATTTCCTTGGTTAAGAATGAAGGGAAAATTACCAAGTTGGAAAGGGAAAATTACAAAGTTGTACCCAATTTTTCCCTATAAATAGCCTCACCTCATTTGCATTCTTCACACCATTCTCTCCTCTCTAGTTCGACTTCTTGGAGCAGCAAGGAAGAAGGAAGGAGTCCGGGGAATTTTGTAGCGAAGCTCTGAGTAAGTTTTTCGGTCCTTAGTCTTAAGCTTCCGTAGTTCTTTCTGTAGTTAGAGTAGAAATGCTAGATTAGTCTTTAATCTTCCAAGTATGATTAGATATCATATGATAGGGGTATTTTAGTCATGAATTTTGAAAATCATGGTGGGGTTGAAGTTCTGGCAAAATTTGGAAGATTAGAGTCAAAGTAACGAAGTGCTGGCGAAATTTCGCCGATTAGGCAACTAGGGGCAAAATGGTAATTTGTACCTAAAATGCTTGTTATGATGTCAAATATTGATAATGGTGATATTATCATTATAGGATATCAGTAATATTGATCTGCTGTCGTTACGCTGTCCGATGTGCCGCTGTCAGCTCACTGTTTCCGTCAAAAGTGTAGTTTCCGTCAAAACGTATCAGAAGTACCGTATATTGTCAACGGAGGTACGTTCGCGTACTGTAACACTAGCTCTGATGATTATTGAATGCATATATGTGATGATATGTTGTGTGAATAGATTGGTGCCGAAGGCAAGGCTAGTCTATGTGGGTGTGCCAATTAGTCGCCGTAAAGTCGGTGAGGCCCCCATGATAGACATTTACCTGACCATTCTATTCGGTGCTATATGCACCGTGTCTATGGAATCGTACATAGATGCACCGTGTCTATGGAATCGTACATAGATGCACTGTGTCTATGGAACCGTACTTAGATGCACTGTGATTAAGGAATCGTACTTAGATCACATGATAATGCTGTATTGTTTTCCTATATGGATCATTGCTGTAATTCTATAAATATATGTTATGCATATGTGGTTTATAAGCATGAGGTTAACCGTTACCTGAGATCCAATGTGGTAAATTGGATCTCAGCTATAGCTTCAGGGTCCGGAGGACCGAGGGCCGAGGAGAGAAGCAAGCAGGCCACGTAGAAGATCCGGTTGAAGATTTCTTTATGTTGAGGTATACTTTTGAACCACACGGTTTTTGTATCTATTGTTGTATCCAAATGGACTTACGGCATTTTATATATACATATCAGTTACTCAATCGCTCTGATGCTCTACTCTGATATTTGAAAGGATGTTTTGATGAAAAAAATATATACTGCTTTTGGAAAATGGGATGTTACAATATACACATACCATACTCACATCATACCACACACACATCACATACACGCATACTATATCCATCAGATTAGTGTTACAGTACGCGAACGTACCTTCGTTGACGGTAATCGGTACTTCTGACGGAAAACGGAAAACGGTACGTTTGACAGCGGTACGACAGCGGTTTGTGATTACAGATATCCTATAAGGATAATATGACATTTTATTAACATTTGACATCATAACAGGCATTTTAGGCATAAATGACCATTTTTCCCCTGATGCCCTTAATCGGCGGAATTTCGCCAGTACTTCGTTACTTTGACTCTAATCTTCCAAAATTTTGCCATAACTCCGACCCCATCATGAATTTTGAAATTAATGACTAAAATACCCCTAACATATGATATCTAATCATACTTGGAAGATTAAAGACCAAAACAACATCTCTACTATAACTACCGAATCGAAAACTAGAACTTAAGACTCGGTACCGAAAAACTTACCCAGAGCTTCGCTGCAAATTTCCCCGGACTCCTTCCTCCCTCTTCCTTCTCCAAATTTAGAATTGAGCAAGAGCTCTTGGTGTGAAAATTTGAAGAGAATGGTTGGCCTATTTATAGAGAATTCCAGGGGCAAATTTGCACTTTTTCTCCTTTAATCTCAACCGTAGGATCTTACTTAGTAAAGAAGTTTCAATCTCATCCCTCCATCCCTTTCTCTTTCCTCCATATGACATCATCCCCATGATGTCACCCATGTGCTTTGATGATGTCATCCATGTGCTTTTTGAGCTTCTACCGACGTCGGTTACGGAAATAACTTCCGGAATCATCAACTTCGGGACAAAAATTCACTGATTCATAAAACGTCCAGTTGCTTATCAACTCATCCCCAGATATTGAGTTAGGATTTATTTTCTATAGGTTTTCATTTCCTCAACTGCTCCTTTGTCCTTTTCGTCTTATTCCCTTATTGTTCCGTCGGTTTTGGAAATGACTTTGGAGACAACCCACTAAGAGATAAAAATTCACTTGTCTATAAAATACTCTGACCTTAGAAACCTTATTCATGGTTTTCTAGATAGGATTTAATCTCTATCCGTGGTCATTTAACCTATTTGCTTTTTACAGAATATTCCATAGAATATTCCTTTTTATTAATATTAAATTTGCAAATATCTAGATATTAAATTGATAAATTCTTATCCACTTCCATACTCATAAATTCGGTCAAAACCTGGTCCCTTTTTGTTTTTTCTTTTTTTAATTAATTATTTAATTAATAATATATATTTTTTAATTATTTAAAAATTATTTTTCATAATTTTTCCACAAAGTTTCCTATTGGTCCATACTTGTTTTTAGGCTTAAAAATACCTATTCTCACCAATTTTTCTTCATATTTTCCAATTAATTAAAAAATATATTTTATGCTAATTTTAGCCATAAACCACTAATTATAGGGTTTTACATAATTATCTTTGGATTTTCCTTTGTTTAAGCCCAAATAATTAGCCAGTAATTATTTAACTAATTACCCAAAAATTGTTAATAATTTTCTTAATTAGAATAACTCATTTTCTCACAACTTTTGCACTTTCATTGGTATTTTATGCTTTACATAAAATATCTCGTAATCACTGGGTCAATAATGATCCCGAATACTTTTAATTTTTCCCTCACTATTTTCCAAGGAAATAAATCCCAAAAAATTTCTAAATTAGAGACAACATACTCTCTAGTTTTTAATAATTATTTTATTGCCTCTAAGGATTTTTCATAATTTCCTTAAGTCATTTTATGCTCCACAAGGGCATTTTGGTCATTTCGACACATTATTAATTTTTCCTAATTTCCAAGAAATTTTCCTTTAGAAAATAAGATAAATTTAACATTCTTTTTGAAACCACATATTTACCTATTTTCAATAGGTATTATTTCCTAATTTATGATATTTATCATAAATACGATTTTTAGGGTATTACATTTTCATCCCTGATATATTGTCTCCATTGCTAAACCAGACCTGTTATTGTGTTTGGGCTTCCCATTGGGCCCCACCTTGGCCCAAATCCCTTATGACTATTACATTACTCCCCCCATTAAAATAGACCTTGTCCTCAAGGTCTAGGTTAGTATACATAGTCATGATATTAAACTGACCAATAACCCTGTGTATAGGTTGCGCCACTGCACTACTAATCTCATGTTCAGCTTGTTGTGTACATAAACAATATTGAGGCATGGCACAAGTCATTGTGTCAGTCTTGTCATCCCCAACCTTGTCTAGAGAAAGAACCATAATCGTGTATTTCCTGTAAGTAGTTCCCTTGCCATATAAACATATTAGTGATGACTCTACAGTGGAAGCAAAAATAATTCTCAAATGCATATAGTAGTCGCCTTCAGCTAGGGACAACAATTCCATGTCATAGTTTTTGACTTGTAGAGCTATGGCAAAACCATGTGTAAACATTTCCTGTTGTATCTCAGCCACAAGAAAACCAGTACAAGTCCTCACAGGTCTTAGGATTAAAAGGAAAGAACACGCACTTGGGTGGAGCAAAATTATTGTGCCAAGTTTGAAGAAAAATAGCAGCTGGCGAAAGTGCAGAGGAGCATGAGAAATGTCCAATCCTTTAGGTTCATATTTTCCAAATCCACACATACTATGATCAGGAATTTGAACAGGAGCTTCGAAATACAGCAAAGTATCAACAATTATACATCCACATCCTTTAGCAAAATATATAATGAACTCTTCAATCATAGTTCCATAATTTTCTTGAAACAAGTGTATCTCCAAACAAGTGTGAAGAGTTTGAGCCAAACCTGCATTCAACTTGATTCCACGGCATGTGAATTCACCTTTTCCCCAAGACAAAACATGAGAACAACTAAGGACAAGTGTTTGAACTTGGCAACTTGTTGTATACATAATCTGTGAAAGATTCCCAATAAGACAAACTCCGTAATTCAAGAACCCATGAGTGTTTAAAATCCATAATGAAAACCATAGGAGGACACCAACATCATGGAATTTAACATCCACAAAAATAGCAGGAAACCACAAAAACAGCAGGAAACCAACATGATTGGACTACCAACAACTCAACAAAGCTAAGAAAATTTGTCCCGCTATCAATGTAAGGCACCCAAGTAATCCAAATAGTATATAGAGAACTTGCAACCAATGGTGAGGAATCAACATATAAGAACCCATTGGCAATAACACTTTCCAACATAGTGCATGTGCAATTCGCAAAAGTCTGGGGTGTAACACAGTGCCATTCATAAGAAGCACCAACAATTGCAAAAGTTATACATATTGTTGGACCAAGAATGATGATGCCTAGCTGAACTATCTTCATGCAATAACCATCCCAAATAGAAAAGCAATTATCCATTCCACAAGAAGTGAAACTTTGTGCCAAACAAATATATAGTAGCTCAAGGGAAACAACTTCTTGAAGGAGACAAAATTGAAAGATGTATTTGGGGAAAAAAATAGAAATGACACCGCCTGTATCATAAATGAAGCTGAAGTTTAACCCATGATTTTTGGAATTCCAAAGCTTCCCCCAAAACAAAATCCATGAACCAGCAAAACTATCTTGTGGAATGCCTTTGGGTTTTGTGCTCCACTTCATTCTCACCATTTCATAATCATCCCAAAGCAAATCAGTAGTCCAATAATTATTGTTTATCCAAATTTCGATGGAACTATTATCAAATAAGTCCCACAACCTGCTCTCAAAATCTATTTGACTCTGATAGTTAGGAAGTAGAGCGTCTCTGGATGTCCATGTGAAGAGAAAAACAAAATGAGAGAGAGCAATTTATCAAGCAGCTAATATGCACCTCAAGAGCAGAAAAATGGGTTAGGCAGTAATGATAATGAGATTCCTCCAAGATGGAATCAAACGTGCCATGTTTACTCGAAGGGATGTCAATAATGAAACCATGGTAAATCCAAACCGTATACACAACAAAGCTGCATATCAAATAATAAAACTTAGTTGAATTGAAGGTGCCAGGATCAAAAACCAATCTCAGTGGTATCACGCTCACAACCCAAAGTAACAAATCCAATGTATCACCACCACAACAATACAAGGATAGAACATAACTATGTTGCAGTAAATTTGAAAAGTCATACAACTGAGATCCTGTCGTTAGAGTATAGTAATTTATACCAGGATCAAAAATCAACCCATGTAGTAATACATGACGATCATAATGTTGAACCGGTAACCAATTATGATGAGGGAACAATTGAAGCAAGTCGATATCAAAGAAGCAAGGTCTAACCATAGGACGAACAATATACACATAATTTTTGATAAAGCAAAGCATGAAGGGGGTGTGTATTGCTGGCAGAGTCTCGAACAGAGGATCTATAGTAATTTCTGGCAACTCAGCAAGAGAGAGTGTAGGAAAAGGAAGAGTTGATAACTCACTGTAAAGGGAAGGAAACTTGGCTTCTCGCATTAGAGTCATGGCAACACAAGAATCCTCCGTAGGTGACTGGGATGGTTCGGTCTCAAATTTGAGTAAGTCATCGGCATCACCGCTTATTGTTGTCGCCCCTGTGTGCACTTCATCCTTGGCCGTGGGGGTTGTGACCGAATCCGGAATGGAGTCATTATCGGACCCCGACAAATCCTCCGGCATTGTCTCGGTCAATGGTTGAGAAAAATTACCTGGTTGAACAATGGGAATTCCCGATTGCCGATTGTGTGCCGCCGAAATTGCATTGGAAGATGACCCAACTTTGAACCCTGATTTAGACCCTGTGCCTGACGATTCCATCTTCCGATCTAGCTTATTGAGCTTTTGGAGAATAGCTTCCATCAATCCTTCGAGGCGACCAAATCGGCCTTTAGAATCTTCAACAAATTTATTCGCCTTCTTCATATCAGTCTCCAGTTGTTCCAGTTCGGCTTCATCCAGTTCATCGGCCATAGTGGAGGGTTCACTCTCAATGAAAGCACCAATGTTATGGTCAGAAGGAAAAGACGAGGGAGAGAGGAGAGACTTCACTAAATCATTTCACACCTTCTGTAGCCATTTTCATCCCTGATATACTGTCTCCATTGCTAAACCAGACCTGTTATTGTGTTTGGGCTTCCCATTGGGCCCCCTCCTTGGCCCAAATCCCTTATGACTATTACATAAACATAAAATATTAAGAATGGAAAGTGCAGGAAAGAAATATATATGATATAACTAGAAGCAAAAAATATACTTGTGCAAATAGGAGAATATGAATCATTAATACAAGAATTAAATCAATATAATGAACCATCATGTGATGTAATATTAGGATTAGATTTCCTTGAACAATATTATCCAATACATTTAGTAAAGAAAGCCTTGATATTAACCACACCCTGTAAACATGAAGCATGGAGAATAAGAATAACCAGCCCTTATAGAGGAAAAGATGAAAAATTTCAAAAGAAAACAAATGATAATGAAGTACCATTTTTGCAAAATTATAAACTAGTAGAAATACAACATATGTTAGCAACTATAGCCATTATAGAAGTAAAAACAATCGAACTAAGATTTTTAGATAATTATAGTGACAATCCATTAATTCATTAGGAAAAATCAAAACCATTAGCAAACATAGAACTAAAAGATTATAGTAAAGAAATAAATTGTAAACCTTATCCATGGACTGAACAAGATAAAAAAAGAATTTGTTATGCATATTAATGAAATGAAACAATATAATTTAATTAGGGAAAACATATCAGAAAAAAGAGGAAAATCAAGAATGGTAATAAACTAAAAAAAAATTAAATAATCTAGCAATAAGAAACAAATATCCTATTCCTAAAATAGATTTTTTTTTTTAAAATCTAATTAGAGGGAAAACAATATTAAGTAAATTTGATTGTAAGTCATGATTTTTCCAAAAAAAAATTAGAAGAATGAAGTAAAAAATATACTATTTTTAGCACTACCGAAGGATTATATGAATCAAATGTATTGCCTATAGGATTTCATATTGTCCAAGTATATTTCAAGAAAATGTAGGAACGGAACAGAAATTTTTTATGTTGACGTTTTTGGTTCACATGGAAAAGAAAATGGGTTGATAGGAAAAATTTTGTTTGGTTAGAAGAAAATGAGATAGGAAAAATGATGCAAAAGACCATTTTACTTCTAAAGATAAAATATTATTTAAACCACACACAAAAGCCACGCACCACAACACTGTTGCTCAGTTAGTGCTGACGTGTATGCTGAATTGGTGTTAATTGTTGCCACATGTGTCATCTTGGTAGATTCATGAGCAATCGATTTGTTTCTGCATCATCTTGGTAGATTCACGAGCAAAATATATTTGCCTCAGCAAAATATAGGGGTATCCAATAAATGACAACATATGAGCAGCAGGCTTTGAGAATGAAAGCACTTCATACCACACCTGCCCTTTCTCATCCATCTCAACTGAAAATCGCTCTTCTTCAGCCTGCTTCCACAGAGATTTAGATTACAAACACAGGTAGCTAGCCAACAATCGTGACTACACATTTGTTGGCAGAGGGGCATACCAACCTAATTTAAGAAATAAATAGGACAAATCGCAAGTGGAGGAATCGATTTGTTTAGTTCAACTCGCAGAGCAGCTAAAAGTTTAGTTCACATCGAAAGCTACAAAATGAAAAAAGAAGAGCTTCTATTCCACCGAGATTTTATTTTATGGAAAGGGAAAGGATTCATTTCGGTATAAACACAAATTTAAGAAATAAACAGGACAAATCAAAGAAATCCTATCAGAAATTCTCTCCGTAGGTTGATTCACTCCGCTGCACCGTCGACCTTCTCCGATCTCCGACAAACCACCACCAGCCACCACAAACACAGGATCCGCCGAAATGGGGAAAAGCGCGGCTTTAGGCCTCGGAAGAGAAGAAAAAAGAGACACACGAGCCACCACCTTTTCTGGATCCGTCGAAGCCAACCACGCCGACAAGACTTTCGAGAGTTTGAACGACGAAATGGCGACAAGAACTGCTTCAAGATTTGGAATAGAAGAAAAAAAAAAGTGTTCTAACCACCACCTTCTCCGGATCCGCCGAAGACAACGACGCCGTCACAATCTGGAGCCCAAGACAACGCCAATTGTACTCCGATGGGAAGATGGAAAGAGACAGAGGAAAAGAGAAAGCTTCGGGTTTTTGAAGAAAAGAGGGTGATAATTTCAATTCCAATTATTCTTTCTCCAATTCATCATCCACGTCACCACATAACGGTCAACAAAGCTTAGTTAATGGTCAACATCCAGATTGTGACGGAAGTGTGTGACTTTTGCTCCTATAAGGTAACCACGTGTCTACTTTTGCTCCAGAAAAAAGCTCGTGGTGTTGGCGCTCCCTGAGGCAAAGCTCATGTGTATTATTGCTCCTTCACCCTTTATCAAAATATCCATAATTAAAACAAAGTATGCAAATTAAGCCCTAACGTGGCAATGTACAATAATCTAATGCATACCAAAAAGATGGAAGCACTACTATCAGCATAAGTAGCTTATTAAGCTTCCAAAGTCTTCCTTGATGGACCCGTATGAAAACTATCACATGAAAAATAAAAGTAACCATCAATTCATTTCATTGGGTGTAACATCCTAATTTTATATTAGGATTTAATCATATGTAAGAAAGAATTAATCATGATACATGAATTTGTCATGTAATTATCAAGATAAAAGTTTTTTTAAAGATATGATTTATTAGAAAGAAATTAGTTGAGAAAATAGAGAAGAGAAAAGGGAAAAAAAATATTGGGCCTTTTATGGTAATTTTTCCAATAATAATAATAATACTAAAAATTTTTAAAAAAAAGGGCAGACTACATGTTTCTCGGAGAGGTGGGATTAATTCCCACCGCCACTCCTTTCCATATGTGTGTGTTTGCTATGTGGGTGTGGGTGGTGAGAGAAGAGATAGGGTGAGAGAGAGAGAATTGAGAGAGTGAGAGACAGTGAGAGTGAGGAAAGAAGGAAGGAAAAGAAAATAAGTATCTACTTATTTATTTTATAAGATCATTTAGGTAATTAAATTAATTTATTTTGAATAAACTTTCTTAATGAAAGTTGTTCTACATATTTTTCTCTTTCTAATCAGGGTAATATAGTATTGATTAATGAAAATTTTTGGATTAGAATATTGGCAAAGTTTTGAGTTTTGATAATAGATTACTGTATATATGAAGACTGTGATTAATAAATAACTTTAATCGATTTAGATTTGTTAGCTGGTGTTTGTAGGAATTTAAATTTATTTTATATTTAAAATAATTTAGGATTTATGTCATATAGTATATTTTTACCGATTAAATGAAGATTTAAGCATTTAGTTGGATTACTAGATGTGTTATTAAAGGTTTGATCGGTTAGTTTTGCTAAATCTTGAACTATATGAAATTATGATTTGGGATTTTAAATTAGATGTGATTTTGATTATGTGGAGGTTTGGAGATTGTTTAATAAATTAGGTTATACTTATAAAAGTTAGTATTAGGTTAAAAATTGAGGAACAGATAAATTGTCATTTTTCTAGGAAAGTTTAAAGTGAGATAATAGTTTAATTAATTATTTACTATTGTATTAGTGGTTATTTTTGTTCATTCTCTTAACGTATAATTATATTTATTTTTAGAGGGACTTGTTTTCTCTCAAGCATGGGTCAAATACCGCATGTATTTATCTTTGTCGGTCTCAGAGTTTCGTCCGGCATGGCCCAGCTCCACATATAAGCTCCGGGTCAGGATGGTATTACTGTCCAGGACAAACTGGAGATTATCAGAGTAATCAAAATTATCAGAGTTATCAGAATTATCAGCATCTGCGTCCGAGTTGATATTAAGATTTCTGATCTCCAGGTAGTCGAAGTTGTCGCCTACCGATGAGTGATGCGAATTATGAGGATTATCAGATACTGATATCGGCATAGGTACAGGCGGTGGATACACCGACTCTGGGTTCAGTCTTAACCCTACTAACTCGGGAACTACAGACATACGCGCGGTACGTCTTCTTTGTCCGTAGGGAACATCGTTCCTGTCCATCTCTAGAACATAACACTAGAGTTATATCAGTACTCTTTTTCAAAATTTGTTCTTTAAAGAAAAGACGTAGAGCCTAACTTCGTTACCCAAACCTATTGGCCAGGTAGGTGTCTATCATGGGAGTCTCACCGAGTTCACGGCGACTAATTGACTTACCTACATAGACTAGCCCTGCCTTCGGCACCAATGGTTTGTTCATAACATAGTTAGAGTCATGCCAGTTAAAAACGTTCTGATGCCAGGTAAAACGCTCTGATACCAAAATGTAACACCCCGTTTTCGTAAATGTTTTTCACAGCGTTTTGATCAGAGTTTGAGCGTCGGAAATTCTTTCATAATAAAGAGTAACTGAATAACATAGAATACAGTGTATCTGGCAGTACATACGGACATACAATCATCCGAGTGTCTAACTCAAAAGTAAATACAACGAAATTTGTGGCGGATTTTGCGAGGAAAAAAAATTCCCTCGCAAATTTGGGTTAATTTGCGAGGGAATTTTTTTCCCTCGCAAAATGGGTATTTTTGCGAGGGAACCAGGATTCCCTCGCAAAATATATGATTTTTGCGAGGGAACTTTTATTTCCCTCGCAAAATAGGCAAAAAAACAAAGTGTCGGAAAAATACACTCAGTTTTGCGAGGAAGAATGGTTCCTCGCAAAAATGAGTGAGTTTTGCGAGGAAAATCAGTTCCTCGCAAAATGAGTGATTTTGCGAGGATTTATTGTTCCTCGCAAAAATTAGTGACATTTGAAAAACCCTAACATCTTCAAGAGACAAACAGTGACACTCGCTCGGCTCCATCCTCCATCCCTCGCTCTCCCCTTTGCTCGTCTCTTGCCGTCTTGCGTCTCTCGTCTCAAGCTCGACAGACGACAGCGACACTCCTCCTAAGACCTCGGTCCTAACTCCTAAATCGAAAGCCTCTCATTCTCTCGGTTCTCAATCTTAGCTCGATGGTGCTGTCAGTAAATCTCGATCACGATTCACGCAAGCCGAGTCCAGGATCCGATTGAGAAAGCCGAGTCCGGATCTAATTGAGAAAGTCGAGTGCGGGATCGATTGGGTATTATTGGGGTTATTGGAGGTTTGCTAGGTAATATTATATATCTTCGTTTTGTCCTGAATCTTATATTGAACTTCACTTGGTTGATTTACTTAATGCCAATGATTTGCGGGAGCCTTGTTTAACCAACTTACTCGCTATATTACTTCTTGGCGCCGAAATTATCTACACAAAAAGGGATCCGTGTCAAGGTATCTTTGTTGAATTTTGATACATCATAATGTGGGTTGGTTTATCGAATCTCACACCCCTGTGGGCTAGTACCAAATTCTTTGCTTATCAAGAAAAGTGTGAATCGTGTGTTCGAGAGGTTTCCCAATGCTTGGGAACTAGGATTGATTTGGTGGTGATATCCACAATTTTCTTCCTTGGAATTACTTTGACGGTAAGGTGTGCATTTTTTCTTTTTCTTTTTGTTGTTTCAATCCGGGTCCTTATCGTTGCTGGGCTAGAGTTGGAAATGACAATTTCTTTCAACGCTCAAGCCAACGCTCGAAGCCACCGAGATTTTTCAACGCTATGAGGTCGATTTGATTTAAATGTTCTCGTTTTGGGGCCCGATTAAATTAGATTTGGTGAGTTCCACCATCGGAGACTTGCACTGGTGGAGAACCAATCATGCATGCAAATGATTGGAGATCGAATTGCGACCTCAATTTCGTAAAGGAGTTGTCCAACAAATGTAGGTCTTAATCTCTCTTTTTTTAATTTCTTGTTTGAATCATATTTTCTTTGATGCTATAGGTGCTTTATTATTGATAGTCTTCCATCAAACTTTTCTTGTTTGTCATAAAAAATATAATTTTCTCATAAAACATACAATCATACATATACGGTGAAGGAGTGAAGTAGACACTTGGTGCCATTGTGTGTGTGATTGGCCAACTTACAAAAGTAATTAATTCTCTCTATGAATATGGTTGTTGAGAATTGAACTATAATTGAACCTTTCCAAATTCTTTTGAAATGCCAACATTCTTTATTCTCAAATCTATAATCCATGCTGAACATTAATATTATGCTATCGTAGTTGAGGTCGGTGCAATTACACATACTTCTTAGCGGGATGAGCATGACATGATGCACAAGAAAACGCCCGATTAAGAATTTTTTTCTATCATTGCATTGCCACTATAATACTTTCCATCTAAAAGTTTAATAGATTGACTTTGGAGTTATGAAGTGTACACTTCAAGAAAGAATCTTTTTTAAGTTTTGAGCATTCATATTGTACACAAAGCATTTGGAAACTTTGCTTGTGGTATTCTTCTTTTCATGTTCATGTTATGTCGAACGTTAATATGTTTCTTATAGTTTTGGCGTTTTTCAATATATGATGTTTCATTTCACTCTAGCTTGGCAAGATATATAGGTTTGTGTTGCCTTTTTATTTTCACGTTGGTGTTGTTTTGGTAGCCCAATAGTGTATTATCTGGTATAGTTTACAAGGTGTGCAGTTTATTCTTTCTGTAAATTATGATTTTAATGAGGACTTAAGTGGCAGCGTGAGATATTGAATTCTCACATTGAGTATTTGGGATGCTCGAGGTACTTAAGTAGGTTGGTTCTCACCTCAATATCTAGTCCTCATGTGTAGGCACCGATGTTAAGAAAACATATGAGAGGAGATTGAGGAAATCACCAAGGGTAGGAGGAGAAGAATCTGTTGGTCCAAGTAATTATTCTAAGGCTCCAGAAGATAAGGAACCACTCTAGTCTGCTCTCGACGAGTCTAATGGGTTTGGGGCTCTGTTACCTATGTAGGGGTGTGTAGAGATACATTTTGGAAACTATAATGTGTTGTGGGTGGGTTGGAATGCCTTTCGAGACTTGTGTTGAAATAGGAAGTTAAGAGAGGAGAGTCTATGGCCTCTTGAAAGCCGAGAAGTTCCTCTTTCTTGTGTGTTTAGTCTTTGCTTTCGTTATTTTTATTTTGGCTTTGTTTGTGGTATATTTTGATGTGTTAGAAAGGAATAGGGCTTTAGCTTGAATCGGAGGATTGCCGGTTGTAACTCGATTTGGTTTCTTGAACATTAATATCAAAGCCTAAGAATTTCCTATTCATTCTTGCTGGTTGTTCTTGTTTTGTTATGTTTTGGGAGCTGTCTTGGCACTCTTACAACAGAGCGACTATTTATATCTGTAGTGATTTATCAATCATATTTGGAATTTTTAAATTTCCTACTATATGAGCATATTGTTATTCGCTATGTGCAATAGTATTTTGGAACCTTTAATTGTTTAAGAACTATATTTTGAGGATTGTTTGATGTCCTCGCTCTTCACCATCTTATGAGTTGCAAGATAACTGTTCTCTTGACTTTGTAGAATGAATGCAGTAAAGTTATATAAACCTCTTGATGAGGATGATGAAGACGTCATGCAAGAACTTGAAAAATTTTCTCAAAATTTTGAGTACAAGACTTTTGCTATGGCAACAAGCCGAGCCAGTATGCGCATATTTCGGATCTCCAAGTTGTTATCTTTTGACTTTTGAGGTACCTATCTAAACAAATTAGGCGAGGATGTAATGAGGCAGCCCTCTTTTGTTTTCATCTACATGGATTGCCTTGCACTTATTTCATTTTTATTCCAAATTTCAGTCAGATTATTTTGAGCATAATTTCAAAGGAGGTTTCAATTGTAGGTAAGTCTCTAAACTGGACGTGCGACTCAATGGCATCAAATAAGCTTTTGGTTATTTGAGGTTTCATTACTCTTGAGGTTTCTAAGTTATGGTTTCGGAGATCCAAAATAGACCGTAGATGACTCAATCACTTCTTGTTCATTTGCATTTATTATTTGTTGCTGACAAGATATTTTTTTTTAAATATAATTCGATCAATGGTTAGTAATATAGTAAAGGTGTTAGAAGAGAAGGTGAAGGAGCAAGGAGAGATGCTTAGTGAGATGCGGGCAATTATCCAGTCTCTATTGAAGGAAAAGGGTAGGGAACTTCGGTGGTGGTGGCGATCTTTGGTGATAACGATGATCGAATGTTGATGTTTAGATTTCTTTTTTAGTTCATTTTGGCCACAACATTATAATTTGTAATATTTTGTTTTTGATTTGTAAACTCTTATGATCATTACAATTTCTTTTTATGATATACAAGTCTATTTATTTTCTCATTTTTATATTTTTTCTGCTTATTTATTTATTTTTTAAGGGAACATTTGTCCCTCGCAAAATCCTGCATCTTGCGAGGGAGATGTTTTTCCGTCGCAAATATCTTTTTTGCGACGGAAAAATTATTTTTCCGTTGCAAAAATGGTTTCATGAGGCCCTTTTTGCGACGGACGATTTTCCGTCGCAAAATCCGCCATAAACCATTTTTACGACGGAAAAATTCCGCCGCAAAAAATGACTTTTTTTGTAGTGTACGTCGTATGATCATTTGATAACAACTACAATAACATGTAAAGTTATCCCTGGTCTGCACTATTACCCTGTGTCACGATGTACGGTCGTGTCCTCAGCGCTAGGAAAACATAACGGCATTATCATGACTATAACCCGTAAAGTTGTAATTAGTGATCTAAGTACGATTCCTTAGTCACAGTGCATATCCAGGACAGAGTCCCGTTCATGGTTTTATGAAAGTATCCACAACATATATAAGCATACTATAAGCATAAGAGTTAAGGTTACAGTACGCGTCTGTACCTTCGTTGACGAAATACGGTACGTCTTCCGGTCGGAACGTGATCACAGATATCCTATAAGGATAATATCGTATTTAATTAATAAACAACATTCTAACATATATTCTAGTCACGAATGACTATTTTACCTCTGATTTCAGAAAATCGCTACCCGATAAAATTTCGCCAGAGCTTCGCTACTCTGACTCCCAACTTTCAGAAACTCAATTCCTACTATGTTTTTACCTCGTCAGGCATCTTTCAATGTAATGAGGCTTAAAAACAAGAATAAGAATTTCATTTCCTACTTTCTAAATCTAACTAACATTTCTACTAAAACTATTAAACTAAAGACTAGAATCTAAAAGCTAAGGACCGAAAAACTTACCCAGAACTTAGCTACTCCTTCTCCGAAGCTCCTCCTTCTCTCTTTCACTCTCAAGTTTCGAATTACCCAAGAGTATTTGGTGTGAAATTTGAAGAGGAATGGAGTGCTATTTATAGAGAAATCCTATGGCAACCTTGTAATTTTTCCAAACTTTCTCTCCTTCAATATAAGCCATTAGATCTAGGGTTTTTGTTCATCTTCAATCCTCACCCTTGAAGCCCCTTGTCCGACCTCTCCCCCTCTTCTCTTTCCTCTATATGATGTCATCCTATGTCATCTTATCTTGTGGAGATTTTCTCCTACCGATAAATTCCCCTGCTCAGTATTTCTAATCGAATATGCTTATAAATCTCAAATACTTTTTGAGGTAAACTTTGAAGTTTATGTATCCTCTTGAGAAGTATTTGGATAAACAAGAATTATGGTCCAATTAGGGGTCTTTACTAGCATTTTAGTCATTTTAGGATAAACCCTGTCGGTTACGGAAATGACTTCGGAGATAACCCACTTCGAGATAAAAATACACTTGTTTATAATATGTCCAGATGTTAGATACTTAGTTCACATATTTCAAGATACGATTTAATTTCTATCGGTCCTCATTTATCCTATTTGCTTTTTCACAAAATATCTTTTTCTTCTTTTCTCTTTCATTCCCACTTGCATAGTCACACACACACTCATACCCACACACACACACATACACGGCCCCTCCCCCTTTTTTTGACTTTTCAACTCTTTTTAATTAGTTTATATTATGTTTAATTATCTTATATTAATTAGCTAGAAATTCTCTCATTGGCTCTTTACTAATAACATGGATTTAGACTTTTTAAAATGTTAGAAATATTGTAAGCCTTAGATCTTGCTTTATGAGACTCAATCCTAGCCATTGCTTAATGTTTGACTTGCCAAAGTTGATTAGTAAGATTGTTTAGTGTCTTAATCCTATGCTTAGTAATCCTTTGTTGATCAATTAGGTTTTAGGGATTTCATGTATTTAATCTTATACATTTTCTTAATCATTCCTAATTAATTAGCAATTATCTTTATGCTAATCTTGGTCATTAGTCTTTAATTAGGGTCACACATCCCTAATTATGCCTTTGAAACATGTTGATTAATCTCTAATAAATGGAGATTTAATTATCTACTAATTATTGACAATTTTCTTAAATTAGATTAATTGTTTTCTCACAACTATTGTGTTGACATTGGTAATTTATGCACCATGCATTATTTTAAAAATTATAAGGCAACTTATGGTCCCCAAAATAATATTGGATTTTTGCCTCTTTAAATTCCAATGAAATAATTTAATAAATTATCAAAATTAGAGACAACATACTTTCCTATTTTTAATAGGTATTTAATCGCCTCTTAAGACATATTTAAGATCATACTTGATCTTAGGGTATTTTATGATCCATAAATGTATTTAGGGATCTTGGCACTTGTTCATTCTAATTTCAAAAGAAATTACCCTAGAAAAATAAGATAAATTCAACACAGGATTTGAGACCACATATTCACCTATTAAGAATAGGTATTATTTATCAAAAGATAATATCTAAGATAAATAATTATCCGGGTATTACACTCTAAGTCACTTATGTTAACCAATTTAATATGGTAACATATTCCTAAAATACAGGATTTTCGGTAAGTCGAAAATCGGGTATTACAATGTCTGAAGACGTTGTTAATTTGTCTTAGTTGTTATTGGGGGAAGTGTGAAGGGCGAAGTTTGCTTCATTATTATGTAAACACTTGTTATGTTTATGTGTATCCTGGAGTTGGAAGCGTCATACTTTTGAACCCTTGTTATTTTTATGGACGCCTGTGGTTGTAAAAACTTGTGATTTACGAACATCTCAAATGTGTTTCGCAAGTTATGATAAATGTTTGTCAAGTTAGAATTTGGTTTTCTCAGGTTCTCATAAGAATTTCACAAGTTTTTTAAGTAATTTCACAACTTACAATCCAAATTCCCTAGAGATTAAACTGGTTTTTCCAAATTCAAATTAGCGTTTGTGAATTTAGGATTATGTTTTTGTATGTTCTCATAAGAATTTCACAAGTTAATTTAGTACTTTCGCAACTTGTAATCCAAATTCCCTAGAGATTAAATTGGTTTTCCAAATTTAAATAATTGTTTGTCAATTTCGGATTAGCTTTTCGCAAGTTCTTATAAGAATTTCATAAGTTGCTTCAGTACTTTTGCAATTTGCAATCCAAATTCCCTAGAGATTAAACTGTTTTCCTAAATTCAAATAAATGTTTGTCAATTTAGGATTAGGTTTTTGTAAGTTCTCATAAGAATTTCACAAGTTGCTTCAGTTCAGTACGTTCGCAACTTGCAATTCAAATTCCCCAAAGATTAAACTGGTTTTCCCAAATTCAAATAAGCGTTTGTAAATTTAGGATTAGGTTTTCTCACGTTCTCATAAGAATTTTACAGTACTTTTACAACTTTCTTATCTAAACAGCAATAAGGCCATGACAGTAGATCATTGTATTATCATATTCAATGACAAGTGGACTATATCATAGTTCTTCCACCCTATACATTACTTACAAAATAATGGAGTATGCAATTACATATTGACACTAAGACCACAACAATATATTCATGAAAATAACAAAACAACTCCTTTACACAATTTGACCCAGTTTTTCCATCCATTTTGTTAAGGGCCTTGCAACAAATAAATTAGCAATGCATTAGTTCACCAACTTTTATGTTTCATCAGTTCAAAAAAATAAAATTAAAACACCACTTCAATGTTTCACAAATTTGCATTTGAGTTTCTCAACATCAAATAATCGATTTCCTACAAAATCCATTCTCTTTTTTCTCTTCACCCTCAAACCTTAAACTCACATCCATTGCAACCTCCTGCCACCTTCACCCATCATCAACATTCACCTCCCTCCAACCAAAATACCCCCAGCTACGAAAAAAGTCTCCCACCCAAACGAAGATGAAAAGGCTCATGCTTAAGATCGACTTGTCAAGGGAAGCACATTGTGTAGTAAGAAATGACATACCTCCCTTCTTTTGGACAACTTCAACTATGATTTTCCCTCTTTCGCTGCTCTTTTCGTGCCACCGTTGTCTTTATCAATTCATTCTTTTTAATTTATATAAGAGGGTCAATTGTGTTATTTCGTTTTAATTTTGGGAAGCACCAACTCCTATTTGGGATTATGTATATTTATAACTCCTATTTGTCTTTTCACATTTTTCTAGTTCTTTTTAAGAGATTTTCTCATTTATTTTTGTATTTAATATTATAATAATATTAATTATAAAATGTTAAATCCAACTATTAGAAATTGATCCAATGGTGGGAAGGTCAATGGAAAAAAATATAGATGAAGTTTAATGGAGACACTCTTCTCCCCATGTACCCGTTTTATAAATAAAGTATAATTGACAAACATTTATATTTCCTTGCCTATGGTCTTCAATGGTCTTCGCTCTATTCACGGTATATATCTAGCCTATTTATTGATTTTAGTTAATATTTTAAACAGTTTAATTTTAATAGTTGTTTCTTACAGAAAAAAACATGGAGTATAAAACAAACAACGGTGGCGGCTTTGATTTGTCAAAAAAAAAAAAAAAAAGGGTTTATGCGTTTAAGTCCACAACTTTAGCAAATACGCTCCTAAACGAGCCGCTTTTTAGGCCTACACTGACAAGTGACTCTTCACTCCTAACATCTCCATTTCTGGTCGAAGCAGCTTTTCGCCAACATCTCTTACCTGAAGATGTCCTCCATGGTTTCTCACAATCTGGCGATCTCAATCTCTTCCTCATCCTCCTCTTTTCTAGCTCCCTGTAACTTCAATCTAAGGTATTCGTTTCACTTCAAATCCTTTTCGTTTTTCGTTTTTTTGTTTGCTTTTCCCAGAGAATTGTGATCGCACCTAGAGAAGCTTACCTGCAATCTTGGCATTTTCTGCTTCATTGGTATGTTGTAGGAGTCAAAATGTGTCATTGAATGCGAAAAGTGTGGGCATATGCAAATGCGTTGCTGCACAAGAAGAAGTGCTCACTGGTATCGTTTAATTTTCTCGTCCGTAGCTTCTCGTTGACCTGATAGATTGCTCATTGAACTTGAAATCGGACTGCTTTGTTGCGTTCTTCTCTTTTTCTCTACAGCGAAACAAAGCTACTTTTTTAATAAACGGCTCAGTTTGACTATTACATGAACAAAGTTTTCTCTATAGGTTACCCAGTAACCGTTTCCGAACTGTTCTCTATAGTAGTAGTTGTGAACCCGTCGTTAGTTGCTGCTCAATAAGCGACTAGAGAGTTTCAAGTGTAAAGATTTTCGATAATACCTTTCTGGTTCAACAATCTTTAAATTGCTTTTTCCACATTGGACAAATTAACAAAGATACTGGAATAAATTATCTGAAGTCGAAGGTCGTTTCTGTAGTCAAATAGGCTTTTGCTAGCATCTAGTAGAATATGTATTGGAAGAGTTGTAGACTGTATAATCTTTCAAGAGTTGTTTACAGATGCAAGAAGCTCATGCGGCGCCCACTTGTGCATTTTGGGGAAGTAAAAGGATTTACTTTCGACACAAATTTATCTTTTGGTGTCATTGATGAGATTTCAATATTGTTGAAACAAGAATTGAGAATGATTATCTCCACTCTCTTGAATAAACCATATGAAGTTTGAAACCCGTTGAATAACACCAATCGATTGATGAATTCCATCCAATTAATTTTGAACCCTGGTTCCCAGAATTTTAGACACGATTTTATATCATAGTTCCTTCCATAACTTTCTTAATTTTTGTACTTCAAAATTCTATATATTCTTCGGAATGTGAAGATTTACTGATTTATGGACTCTGTATAACAATGCATATGCAAAAGAACATGCCACAACCAGAAAAGCTGAGAATTCTTCGTCCTTTGTTATTTAAAGTCAAGTATGACAATGTGCTTCTTTCCTTTTCATTTTGAAGCTTACAAGACAAAAGTTTCTCGCAATGCAAACATCGCAAAACTTCAAGCTGGTTATCTCTTTCCAGAGGTCTGCTATGCCATTTGACATTTTCTGCTGCTAGTCTTGTTCTTCTTCTTACATCTATTGCTCCATGGCCTTAGATTTGGTTAACTATTATCATACTGCAACCAATGGAGTTTTGGCTGTCTATGACTTCCTTTAGAATTCAACACCCCCCCCCCCCCCAAAAAAAAAACAAAAAAAAAATTTATGTTTCCTTTGGAAAAGGATCTCCATTCTTGTACACATATGATATCTATGTCTTAGTCTACATGTTTCAGCTCAAGTTCATATTTTGAAGACGATTGGTGGTCTTGTCTTAGTTTTCCTAGATATTGAGAATGTAGACATTTGCATTGATTGATGTTTTCTTTTAATCTTGACTGATAGAGTCCACTTTCATTTACTTCATGAAAGTTAAAGTTGTCATTCAAGTGGCATTCAGAAGTATGCCTTTTCTCACCTTACTCCTTAGCTAGAAAAGTTACGTTATATTGAAGTTTAGAGGTATAAACACTCTCTATATTGTCTTATTAGATGAAGAGAATTACAACCTATTTATAGGTGAAGCAAGGGAGAACAAAGAAGGTAAAGATGGTAAATTAGGAAATACAATAAAGCCTAATAAAGACTCATAAAGACTCATAACTACTAATTAATGCCCTCTAATCGATCCTCTAATCGAGAACTAATCATGGGATCCTAATAAATGAGAGATATATTTCCTAATATTCTAACACTCCCCTCAAGTCGGAGAGTATATGTCGATCAATCCTAGCTTGCCACGAAATCCTTCAAACTTCGTTCGACCGAGTGGTTTAGTTAGGATATCCGCAATTTGGTCTCGCAGATCTTATGTGAGACAGTGTCATAATGCTGCTTCAATCTTTTCTTTAATGAAGTGTCTGTCTATCTCAACATGTTTGGTTCTATCATGATATCTTGGGTTCTTGACCATTTCAATGCGGCCTTGTTATCACACCGAGTTGCATTGGTCCCTCATGTTGAATTCCCAACTCGTCGCAATGTCGATAATCCGATTCCTTCACATACTCCTTTGTTGACAGCTCTTAGTTACGCTTCGGCCTTTGCTTGGTGACACCACTGCTCTGCATTTCTTGCTTCTCCGGGTAACTAGATTTCCCCACACGTATGTACAGTACCCGAGATTGACCTCCCGGTCTCTCTATCTCTTGCATGATCTCGCATCGGTGTAGATTTCTATGTTCTGGTAGTACCTTTCTCAAAGAATATTCCCTTCCGTGATTAAGCTTCGTGTAGCTCAAAATTCGTGGACCGCCGCCATGTGTTCTTCTTGGGGCTGATGCATAAACCGACTTACTATTCCAACCGCATAGCTAATGTCGGGACGGGTATGGGTTAAGTATATCAATTTTCCCACAAGTCTTACGTATCTCTCGCATTAGCCGGAATACCTTGTGGTTTGATCTCTAAGTGGCATCCTCTTCCATTGGTATCCCTTCCGGTTGAGTGCCCAACATTCCTGTCTCATGTAACAAATCTAATGTATACTTGCGTTGTGAGACATTGATGCCCTTCTTGGTCCTTGCTACTTCCATGCCTAAAAATATCTCATTTGTCCAAGATCTTTTACGGAATTCGGTTGACAAGTCCCGTTTTAGTTGAGCAATGGATTCTTCATCATCCCCGTAATGATTATGTCATCAACATAGACGATCAATATGGTGACTTTGCCATTAACACGTTTGGTAAACAATGTGTCATCGACTTGTCCCCGAGTATATCCAAGCCCTTTCTTTGCTTTGGTGAATCTACCGAACCATGCCCTAGGAGATTGTTTCAAGCCGTACAATGACTTCCTTAGCTTACACACGAGTTATTAGGAGCTAAAACTCCATCCGGAATCTCCATGTATACTTCTTCCTCTAGGTTGCCATTCAGGAATGCATTTTTCACGTCCAGTTGGTATAGAGACCAATCCAAGTTAGCTTCAAGTGATAACAAGACTTGAATGGTATTGAACTTGACCACTGGAGCAAATGTCTCCGGTAGTCAATCCGTACGTCTGGGTATATCCTTTTGCAACAAGTCTCGCCTTGTATTTGTTGATACTGCCATCAGGATTGAATTTCGGAGTGAAGATCCACCTGCATCCCACTGGTTTCTTTCCTTTAGGAAGAGTCGTGATCTCCCATGTTCTATTTTCCTTGAGTGCCCTCAATTCCTCTTTGCAGCTTGCTTCCAATTTGGATCAGCCATAGCTTGTTGAAATGTATTTGGAACGGTTATCGTGCATCGTTAACAACAAAACTTTGCATTCTTGCATGATTACCATATGAAACAAATCGTTGAATAGGATGTTGAGTACACGATCTTACCCCTTTTCTCAAGGCAATAGGCCCCGGATTGGATTCATGGTCGTTCCTTTGAATGGGAGAGATAGTTCTACCAGTGTCTGGTTCAGTCTCTATCTCTTGTCGTGCTCCTGCATCCATCCCTGAATTGATCTCAACATGTGTTTCGGTTCATTGGATTCGGGTTGGGGTGGAATGTATGTGTTAGGCTGGTTTGTGGGAGCAAGTGAGTCAAGAGAGGCTATGAGGTTAGGTGGTTCGGATGATGTATCGGGTGACTTTGAGGTGTTGGATTTAGATCTATCCAAGATTAGCCATTCAATATCGAATACTCCCCCGAATGGGTAATTTAGGATAATAAGCGTCGTCTTCCGAGAAAATGGTGTCCGGGAGACAATGAGTTTCTTGGAAGATGGACAATAGCATTTGTACCCTTTTTGAGTGGAGGAGTAGCCAAGGAATATACACTTGTCAGAGCGAGCACCAAATTTGTTGCCCTCCTTTTTGTGAACAAAGACAACACATCCAAACACCTTGGAAGGTAATGAATTGATGATGGGGCAATTTGGAAAGAATTTCGGAGGTTTTGAATTGGGGTGTCGTATTTGAGAACTTTAGAAGGCATGCGGTTAATGAGATAAGCCGCGGTGAGGATGGCATCACCCCGAATATGGTAGGAACATTTCGTTCCATTAGCAAGGCACGGGTTACTTCCAACAGTGACGGTTTTTTCGTTCGGCTACCCCATTTTGTTGAGGGTGTATGGACAAGACGTTTGGTGATGAATTCCTTGACGATCAAGAAACTCTTTAAAGGTTGTGCTCATGTATTCCTTGGCATTATCACTTCGAAGCACCTTAATGGACGTGTTGAATTGGGTTCGTACAAAGGTATAGAAGTTTTGAAAGACTTTGGCGATATCGGATTTGTCTTTCATTAAATAAACCCATGTGGTGCGAGTGTGATCATCGATAAAAGTAACAAACCACCCGGTATGAGTGAGAGTGGCTAGTCGGGCGGGGCCCCAAATATCACTATGAATCAATGTGAATGGGAGGTAGGAGTATAGGGTTGTTTGGGATATGAGGATCGTGTCATTTTGCAAATTGGCAAGTTTCACAATGAAAAGGAACAGAATTTTTATTGAATAAATTTGGAAACACATGTTTCATATAATCAAAACTAGGGTGGCTGATCGACAATGCCACAAACAATATATCATTATTCGTGAATTTGAGCTAACCGGCGCTCGTCTTGCCTTCCACGTTTCTTTATTCTTTGAGGTTGACCCTTCAAGGTAGAACAATCCATCCCATTCTCTAGAAGTCCCAATCGTCCTCCTCGTTCTTAAATCCTGAAACACACATAAACCATCATCAAAGATCACTCGACATATTTTACC
Organism: Acacia pycnantha; assembly: GCA_025563575.1. Classification (NCBI taxonomy): domain Eukaryota; kingdom Viridiplantae; phylum Streptophyta; class Magnoliopsida; order Fabales; family Fabaceae; genus Acacia; species Acacia pycnantha. The sequence continues at coordinate 244,866 of JAMWYP010000290.1, forward strand.
GCTAGTCAATTTGCTTACGAGATCGATTACGGGTAAGTTCCGGTACAAACAAAACGTTATGTATTGCCAAGTGGTCGGATAATGTAACAGTACCAATGCCCTCAACTTGTGTGAATACACCATTAGCTACTTTTACTTTGAGGTGTTCATGACAGAGTTTAAGGTTTCGGAATAGAGTTTTGTTACCAGTCATGTGATCCGTAGCTCTGAGTCAACAATCCGGTATCGTCATTGGTCATCACGGCATTGAGAGCAATAATAGAATTACGATTGTACAAGATTCACGCTGGGAACGAGTTAGACTTATTCGTTGTTCGAGCATTCTACGGAACATCCGTAATTCCTCTTGACTAAGGTGATTGTCACTCTCCACCTTTGGTCCAGTTGTGGTCGGAGTGACTTTGGAAGTTTGATTTCCCGGAGGGTTTTCCATGGAGTTTCCAGCATTCTTCCTTAGTATGGCCCTTTTTCTTACAATAGTTGCACCATTTATTGGTTTTGCGGTCCCAAGATGGTCCCTGAACTGCAAGAGCTGAGCTTTCAATGTTGCTTGGTCCACTCCGGTTCAAGAGTTTCCTACTTTCCTCAAATTGCACAAAGTTAACTACATCAAAGAGTTGTGGGAGTGGCTTCTGCCCCATGATCCGTCCCTTACCTCCTCGAAAACATCATTTAGGCCTAAGAGGAAGTCGTGTATCCTTCCTTCTTCCACAATTTGTTTGTACAATTGTACATCTTTGAGAGTTTCCCAAGGGTGGACCTCAAACAAGTCTTGTTGTTGCCACAATTTCAGCAATGCATTATAATATTCAGTTACGGACTGATTACCTTGTCGTAGATCCCGAAGTTGTCTCTTCAGGTGAATCAGGGCAGCAGTGTTTTCAAGAGAGGAGTAGGTCCTCCTAGCGGCATCCCATATTTCCTTTGCCGTGTGTGCAAGCAGATATCCCTCACTGATCTCCATGGTCATTGAATTACACAACCATGTCATGACTTGGTTGTTTTCAGCAAACCAGGTGTCAAAATTAGGGTCATCGGGGGCTACCATTAAACTTATGGCTAATAGCCATAATGCGATGGTCTGTAAATTCTCAAGCCATCTCCGAGGTTCATTTGGTACTTGGGTTGATGGTCATAGAAGAAGGAGAAGAGGAATTTTGAGTTTGAGAATCGGTACCGGTCATAAAACCCATGGGTATGTTCCGGGAATTGTTCCGAACATAGGAGGACCCTGAGAGGAATCCATGTTTCTGGAAGAAGGAAATAGTCGCTGGAATCTGGAATTTTCGCCGGAGAGTTCGCCGGAAAATTCAAAAAAGTCACCGGAGAATGTACTAACCACTGGGTCTCACCGGAAATCAGAGCAGGAGGCCGAAACAAGAAGTCGCCGTCGAGAAAACGCCGTCACGCGCCGTCGCAGCTTCGGTGATCGTCAGGCGCGTGTACACCACGCGCCGTCGTGGAGACGCCGGATCGTCGCCGGACTTCTGGGTTTCGCCGATCGGAGCCCTCCGGTCCTTCCAGGCTAGGCGGTGTAGTCTATACGTTATATTTGAAAATAGTTGTTGTAATTGATGGATACAGAGCAGAAAATAGTGGAAATGAGATGTTACTTTATAATATATGCTTAAGAATGTAACATTTGCATCTGGAAATATGTATATCTTGTCTACCTTGAGAAACACCTATAAAGGAGACACCTATAAAGGAGGGGAATAGAGGCATCATGCACCATCTCTATTTTTTTTTTAAAAAATCTAATTAAGCTGACACAATGTACAGTTTTCTGTTTCCTCATTTAATTTTGAGGATCTTTTTATTATATTGTTTGATATTGCATTACTTTACACTTTCCTTTATGCTGACATTCTTTGTTTTCCTGTTTTACTTTGGAGAATAGGTTGCTAGAAGAAGGTCTGCACACTTGCAGAAGTACCCTGATGCCAAAGTGATAAGTTTGGGAATTGGTGATACTACTGAACCCATTCCTGAAGTCATAACTTCCGCAATGGCAAAGGTTAGGCTTTCATCTGAATGAAGCTAACATATCTTCTGTATTCTGAATTGTGGTTTCATTCCTATGAAATTACTGCTCGCATTGGATCTTCACAATTTGTTGTATCAAGGATTCTAGTAATGACCAATGAAATGAATCAAGTGATAGTGGGTAAATTGAAAATTAATCATGTGTTGCTTTACTCTTATTGTGCTGAAATGTATTAATGGTTTGAAAAGTGTCCTATAGTTAAGTTCTCGAAGGATGTTTGATATGGACTGCTTATAATTTATAGAACAAGTTTCAATCAATGCCTTTAGTTTTTGTGGCAGCCATCTATATGCCCCTTCCATACATAGTTACATTTGCTTAACGTTACCTTCCATAAATGATAGAATATGTAAGAAAATGATAGATTATGCATACACACTCCTATTATTTTGCTGACTGGAAAGTAGCATGATAAATGATGCTATGTTTTATTCAGTTAAATAAAACTAGTGCTTTTTGTCCAAAAAAAAAAACACAAAAAAGAAAAATAAAACTAGTGCTTTGCCTGATATAAGCACTGAAATTGCTTATTCTTTGTATCAGAGATCACTTGCATTATCTACCATAGAGGGTTACAGTGGTTATGGATCTGAACAAGGTGAAAAGGTATGTGGCATTGACAGTTTCAAGAGGTATTGTTTGCTCATTATTATATTTATAAATTATAAATCCTTTCATAATGTTTTGCCTATCCTCTCATATCATGTTCTGGTGAGCACTATTGATTTTTCTTAAATATTATTTTGGAAGATTAATTCTGGAATTGTAAATATTTGATAAAGACTGAAGTTGAAGAATGAACAAGGCAAAACTAATATTTATCATTAGATATATAAGTTCAAGTGTCTTAAATACAAATAACTCGAATAAATGACTTAAAAAATCATTATTCACCATACAGGTATTCTACTAATCTCACATTTGCTATTCATACTAACGCTCCTATGTAATAAATAAAATATAAAATGCAGAAGAAATAAAGATTGCTAAAAATAAGGAAATCATGTTCTTTTGGCTGCTTTCCCCCTGTTTTTGCATTAAATTTCACTTTGATCAACGTCAACCTTGTCTTCACCAAATTTTCCTGTAACAACTATCACACTCCTTAGTATATCGATGCTAATCAAGGTGATAATATGCAGTTTAGTAGGCCAAACAGAAATAGCATAATATACTGATATAAAACTCTTGATTACATTACAAAAATTCTCACAGGATCTATACATAATGTTTACAATTACAAAATTTCTACTATACAATTACAAATGACAACTGACAGAAGCCTTAGCCCAATCCAGAACCATCAACTACTGATATTCGCCGCCATGCCCTGGGAGTTGTGTCTAATACACTGTCGATTTCACAAATAGTATCATGTATCATGGGTTGGGATCCCAAAGAAACCCAGAGTAACAATTAATCTCATATGCAACGTATATACATTATATGAAAGTAAATCATAATCAGAAACATAGTTCACAACAGCATATCAACATTCAAGGATCATATCACAAACCATATACAGCAGGGAACACAGTCACAACCACATGATCCACTACCATAGCGCTGGGTACTCAATAGGGATTATTAGGTAAAACTCTCCAACAATTGAATGCTACTAGGTTCGCCACCCAAGGACTGCTGTCCAATGGGCCCTACATCTAGCCATCGGGAAGCTAGCCCCATGGTCGGTCATTTCGTTCAATTGAGCCACGAGTAGTGCTGGCCTCCACACGAGGCGGGACTATCACAAACTTGATTTAAACATTCATACAAAGAATGTGAGAGCCTATCAAGCTTCCGGCTCAACTTCAAAATTCCTTGATGGCTTCGGGCGAATGTCACTTCCTATAAATTTTCATTCGCGGACAACCGTCACTATGTATGCAAACTCTACACATGTCTAAAATAGTAGGACTAGTTCTCACATTGTGCCCAACTTAAAGATATAGGGTCAAATACTCATTACAATTGTCAGACTTTTATTTCTTCTATTTTCGAACCTTCGACCAAAACTGCCAGAATTTTCAACGAAGTTTGAAAATTCATAACTCATGGTACAAGTGTCCAATTAGGGTGGTTCCAAAGGCTATGTGACCCTTGTTAAGTTTATTTTCAAGGAAAAATACCATCCACAACCAGACATACGCCCACTAGTCCATTTTTAATCAAACAAAGTACCATTGTCCAGATTGACATTCCTAATTCAAGGGTCATTTTCAACAATTCATATCTCCACGTGTACATATCCAAATTAAGCATTTGACCTATCAAATTAATGTTCGATATCCTGCACAATTTTTCATTTTAAACACATTGGAAGTATCAAAATGGACAAAATCCCATTGCTTCCCCATGTCCTGATCTGGCCGAAAATATGACATGAAGAAAACAAAAAGGATTTTCCAAATCTCACTTTAAGAACACAATGACTTAGCCCTAGGTTATCTTCTAGCTTGTTATTTAGGCCTTTAACATACTTTATCCCATTTTTAACCAGATGGTCAACACCTACCCTTAGGCATTCATACTTCCAAAAGCAAGAAATTAAGGAGAATTTGATTCCATCACCACCAACAACAAAAACAAGCATCAAGAGGCTAGAAACATCACTTACTTGGCTTGTTTCTTGTGTTCCTTGCACTTTTCTCTTCCTCCTTTGGTCCTTAGGGTTTCGGTCTTCACTTTAAAACCATCACATAAGAAGACTTATTAGGGCTAAAGGCTTGCACATGAAAAGGAGAAGAAGAGATGAAAGTTATGACATGATTCCTTACCTTGAACCCTTGGCTTTTCCTTTCCTTCTTCCTTCTCCAAGTTTTGGCTAGCACCTCCTTTTTGAGTTTACTTGTATTTAGCTGACCTTTAGCATGAGGAAGGGTGTGTTTTGATTGAATTGCCCCTTCTCTCCTTTTCTTTTTTTCTTTTACTTCTCACATGTGATCAATATGGCATGTCTTCTTATTTTCTCCCTTGTCCTTGCTCCCATCCGAAATGTGTGTGTTTATGGCTTCTTGAATGTCCTCAAACATGAGTCAAAAATCATTAAATTCACTTTTCCTCCTTGCTAAACATGTGGCAAAAAATTGGTACATGATTGGGAGGCTTATTTAATACACTTTGACTTTTTGGCTTGAGATCACTTCTTCTTTCCTTGTGTCCTTGTTTTGGTCAAATTTATGGCATATGGAAAGAAGTCTATGACTCATCCTTCTTGTCTTAATTGCACACAAAGTCAACTTACTTCCCTAACATGACATGGGGCAATATTTGATGCAAGAAGTAATAATTACTTGGACTTTGAACTTTGACCTATAACATGTCATGAATGCAAGAAAAATCCATTTGATCTCTTACCTTTCTTAGTTGGCCGAAACTTGCATGCATATGTGGCTTCATAAATGCTCTTCAAGATGTGTCAAATTCAATTAATTTCATGCCTTTCTCTTGTGTACACTTGGCCAAAATCTAAGGCTTATATAAGAGGCTTATTGATTTCAACTTTGACTTATGTCACATGCTCTTATCCCTCTTTGGCCACTTAGCTGAATTTGATGATCAATTGGGAGGCTTCTTGATTACTTTTATTGACTTATGGTCACATGCACATGTGTTTGGTTAAATATTAAATAAGTGTGATGTGGTACATTAATTTCTTATACAAAACTCATTTTCGCACAACAACCCAAAGCTGACAGAATTTTCAACTAACTTTGAAAATTCATTTATGTCCATATGTCCAATTGAAATGATTCCAAAGGCTATGTGACCATTATTAAGTTTATTTTGAGGGAAAAACACCTCCCATAATCAATCACATGCCAACTATTCCAGAATCAACCTTTAAGACACTGGTCTAGAAAATGTTCCAAATTCTAGGGCTAACTTCAAAAATTCATAACTCATGGTATATAGACCCAATTGACCTGTATGACCCATCAAATTAAATATTATCATGTCTACTTTGATTCTGGAATGTTTCATAGCCATTGCATATCATTTGCTTAGTCAAAGGCACGCCACAAATTGACTGCCTTCCAGGAATCCAGTCTACCAACATCAAGGGAAATCCCCTTTAGAATATTGTCACACTTCTTGAACTGGGCTTAATCATCTGCCTAATAAAGGCTTATCCTCAAGTCTCTAGGCCCAAAATTCAGGATATAACAACTCTTCTGACTTTGGCCCAATGATTCTTCCTTTTAGTGTATATGTGGAGTAGATGTCTACCAATTGCTTTATGCAAATAGAGTTAGCCAATTTTTGCAAGTTGGATTTGTGTGCCATCTTTTGTCTTTGGTGGTTGACTTCTTAGGCATAAGTTAAAGCTTGTAATTTCCTTTTATCATTCAATATATTTGTCATTTGAATATGGATTGTTTCCTTTTAATTTCAACCTCTATTATAACAAAATTGATTTAACAATGGAATAGTCTCTTTGTTTGGAGTGATAAATAAAAATCTGGAGTCCATTTAACAAGTTTTAATGTTTATTCTTGGGAAAGTTAAGTAAATGACAAGATTTGACCATGGAAGCTTTAAGTTCCTTGTATTTTGTTTATAATAGTATTGGAGATTAAATTTTATTTCTTATTTGATTTTCCATGAAATTTAATATGCTTGAAGAATGACAAGAATTGCTAATCTATGCAGCCATTAAGAAGGGCAATTGCTTCAGCACTTTACAACGATATTGGCCTTGAGGAAGACGATATATTTGTTTCTGATGGAGCAAAATGTGACATATCTCGTCTCCAGGTTAACTATATTCTTTAATATGATGTCTAACTTTAATTGTGGGAGGGGAGAAAAGAATGGGTTTTTTTTTTTGGGGGGTTTGAATTGGGAGTTTTCCATGATCAACATACTATTTCTAGATCTTACTCAATGGCATTCTCATATTCATTTTGTGACAGATGATGTTTGGTTCAAATGTAACAATGGCGGTGCAAGACCCATCATATCCGGTAACTTTTATGTGCAGTTGTTTACTATGATCCATCAATTTCTTGGACGTTTCACTTTTGCTTTCAATTGATGAATATGTTGAGTTGCTTATGTTTTCCGACGCCAAAGAAAATGTTGGACAAGCAGTGATGCCAGAAACATGTTGCTTATAAATAATACAAGTTCTCACATTCAAGTATATGTACTGCAACCACAATATACAACAGCAACAAAGCCTTTTCCCATTAGGTAGGGTTGGCTACATGGATTGCAGGACACCATTATGCTCTATCAAAAACCAAATCTTTAGATGAATTGAGAGAAAAATATAATCTCACTGAGATTTATTGACAAAAAGAAGTCCAGTACTAAAATTTACAACTTAAGATAATGAGTTAGAGATGTTTGTGAAAATTTGAACCTGTCAAAGTTGGCAACAAAACAAAATTGGCATTACTGTGTATTCTCTCTCCTGTCCCTAATATAAGAGTTAGTTTGGGGATGGATTTGGCCTTGAATATAAGACCTTAATCCACTTTGCCTCCCAAATCCATGACTTATTTCCCAAAGTAGCCTTATTGATTGCACATATTGAGTTTCCATTTAAGGATAGTTATGATTAAGGAGGGTATTTTAGGGAAACCAATCCATATTTGATACAAATAATGAACTAATTTTCTTAATATTTACTAATTAGTTACCTAACTCTTATATTAAGGACCGGGTAGTAATTTAAAGGATATAGGATTATTAATCCTCTAGTAATTTCATATAACTCACTTCTTTTTACCTTGGTAACAAAGGTGATGTATACTAGCTTAGGGTTTGATTTCTTCTGGAGGATTTTTTCTGAATCTCCTATAGCATATTCTTAGTCAACATCCAACTTGACAGCACAATCCCAAATTTAACTTTGTTAGGCTAATGACTAAATTTCTATTTCATGAGCAAAACCATTGACTCATCCGAGTAAGGCTCATGTGGTTACACAACTCAACTCGTGGCCTAGTCCACTATTGCTTTTCCGATCGACAGCTAATCGAATAGAAACATGAAGCTAGTAGTTGAATTATGTTTACCATTAATCACAAGAAAAGAAAGTGATCAAGCTAATCTATACAAAATTTATACAAAAGTTCATTACACTCCTTGATACATGATGGAGTCACTCATTGGCTCTGCACAATAAACTCTTACCCATTAGTTTAAACCTTCAAAGAAAAATGCTTTTTCAGTATTTGACTGGTCAAAGATTCTACCACTAATTTCAAAAGTGGGATACTGACATATGGAAGCACATATGAGCTTAAGTTTACATCTGAAGACCTGGTTTGTATCTTATCTTTATAAATGTCGTGGCATTTTTTTACGCAGGCTTATGTGGACTCCAGTGTTATAATGGGTCAGACTGGCCAATATCTGAAGGATGCCGAGAAGTATGGAAACATTGAATACATGAGGTGTAGTCCTGAAAATGGTTTCTTTCCTGATTTATCATGCTTATAACTTGCTAACCTTCTAAACAGTCTTTCAAGGCTTATGTGGACTCCAGTGTTATAATGGGTCAGACTGGCCAATATCTGAAGGATGCCGAGAAGTATGGAAACATTGAATACATGAGGTGTAGTCCTGAAAATGGTTTCTTTCCTGATTTATCATCAACTTCTCGAACAGACATAATATTTTTCTGTTCGCCCAACAATCCTACTGGTGCTACAGCAACAAGGGAGCAACTAACTCAACTAGTTCAGTTTGCCAAGGACAATGGGTCTATAATTGTCTATGATTCTGCATATGCATTGTATATTTCAGATGACAAACCACGCTCCATCTATGAAATTCCTGGAGCCAAAGAGGTATACCAGAAGTCTCTTCTCATTCTCTCTATCAGAACTGATTCTTAATGATTAGCATTTTGTCAACAATTAATATGATCATGAATTTGGCAGTAAAATATAATTAGTTTACCCTTGAATGCATGTGGTGGATTCTTCTCTTATTCAATATATATAGACGTTTTTAGTTATTCGGATTGCACTTAGTTGATTAGTTCCTGCATTCTGTCGCATTAGAGAAGCATTCAAATATTCATTCCCAATACCTGTATGCCTCAGATTTTTCATGTCGGTGCTTCACAGGGCTACAGTAAAGTTGAACAAGTTTAATAAGCATCGGCCAATTGAATTCATTTTGGAAACTGCTTTTGACCATCAAGTAATGTACTTTTGTGTTTCTGTAGCTTGATAACATGTTTGAATACTTACAACCATCGTAGGTTGCAATTGAGACAGCATCATTTAGCAAGTATGCTGGTTTCACTGGAGTTCGGTTGGGATGGACAGTGGTTCCAAAGCAGTTACTGTTCTCAGATGGTTTTCCGGTTGCCAGGGATTTCAACCGCATTGTATGTACCAGCTTCAATGGGGCATCCAATATTTCTCAAGCAGGTGCTCTGGCTTGCCTCTCACCAGAAGGCCTGAAGGTTAGTTATTTTTTTTATCGTTAAAGTCTTAGAATTCATTTCACAAGCATGCTATGTTCATACTAAATGCTATTCCCTCCTTCCCTTATTATAAGATCCAAATAACCGATTGTGTGGTTTAAGGAAACTGGTAAAATTCGTTAAAAGTAATAAATATTTAGAAAATGTATTTTCTTTTTCAAATAGGCCCTTATAAATAAGTGGGTAAACATCACAGAGTAACAATGAGAAAAATGATGAAAGAAAATGCATGAGGAAAATTAATTAGGGGTAAAATTTGTAAAATGAATTTAGCGCTCAGACAATCCCAAAGTGGATATTATAAAAAGGGACAGAGGGGGATACCTTTACTCGATCGTGTTCAATGAACTAAATTGCATGTCATAAAGAAGGATAGCTGATTTGACAATTTTGTGAAAATTGAAAACATGAAAGATAAGCAGCGTGATGATCGACTTGCTGAAATCGAATAATGCAGGCTATGCGAGATGTCATTGGATTCTACAAAGAAAACACAAACATAATAACAGAGACATTTGAAACTCTGGGATTTAAAGTATATGGAGGCAAAGATGCTCCATATGTGTGGGTTCATTTCCCTGGGAAAAGTTCATGGGATGTATTTGCTGAGATTCTTGAGAAGACTCATGTGGTTACAACACCTGGCAGCGGTTTTGGACCCGGCGGGGAAGGTTTCATCAGGGTCAGTGCCTTTGGTCACAGGGAAAATATATTGGAGGCCTGCAGAAGATTCAAGCAACTTTACAATTGAATTTAGAGTATGCCATATAATAAATTTTATGCTGCATTGAACTGAAACTGATCTATTTTCCCTGAGATCTAAGAGGATTTGTTGTAACATTTTTAATATTGCTTAGTGAGTTTGCTTTGGTTTTTTTCATCTTACCTTGTGAACATGGAGCCTCTGTAGCTGAACATATATTTATATTGATGTCTTTGAACGGTCTAGATCTGTTTCTACTGAGGATGTCCAAATCCTGCAATTAGACTTTGGCGGAATTTTTAGACTTCCATCAAAATACAAAATTAATTTGGACGTTATCATTCATGCTTTTATTTAGGGTTAATGTATAAATTTACTGTGGAAGTTTTCACTTAAGGAGTAATGTTGCTCTAGAAGTTCTTTCGGATTCAAGGGTTGGCTTGGAGTGTTAAAATAAAGCAATGTTTCCTCTTTTTTAATGATTAACTTTAATTTTTTAATTGGGTGGGCCTGAAAACGGAAGGAGAATGAAAAATTATAAAACTTAAAATCGTAACGTAAAAAAATTGTAAAAACATAAAAGCGTTTAGAAAATTTATAAAATCATTTTAATGAAAAAAAATCGTAAAAACGTAAAATAGTAGTGGTAAATCGAGTTCACGTCCCCTTACAAAGTTGTTATAAAAGTGCAAACTTCATTAGATTGCTATTACTTATGCAAAACGTCCCCTTACAAAATCGTTATAAAAGTGCAAACTCCATTAGATTAACCATGATTAACGCCCTTGAGAGTTAAGGATACATATGTTAGCAAAAGGGGGAGAGAGAGAGAGGGTGGGAAAGGTGGCTTATATAGAGAAAGTTACCCAATCTAACTAAATGTGACTCCTAATCACATTCCCACGGTACTGAACTCTAAGAGGGTAGGTACCCCCTGCCACTTCTCCCGTAATGAGTTTACTTAACTGGAATTGGGAAGCTTGAGTTTCTTAGTGCAAAAGAGACGAACGTAGCAACTGATCTTTTGGCAAAGGAGGCATTACGTAGTGATAGGAGTGTTGTTTCTTTATCCTATAACTTATTTCTTCTTAATATAGCGGCGCCGAGATCCTCCCACTCTCTCTCCAGGCTCTGTAACGAAGAAGACGACCTGCGTTTTGACCAGGGACCAATCTGAAAAGTTCAAAATTTTGTATGGGAACTACATTGAACATATTAGAAATGTTAATGGGTTAAATGGAATTTCCTGAACATATGGGTTTTTTTTAATGTAATTTTCCTTGGTCAATTTTCTTCATTGATTTGAAATTTTCAGAAATTATAGGGCATTTTCTGTAATTTTTTCCAGTTCTCAAAATATTAATTCCGATCCTCCAAAATCTCAAATTTTCTTTTTAAACACATACAATGCAAAATTAAGCATAAGGTAGCCTCAAAAGTCCAAGAAATCGTTTGCATAGATAATTAACAATTATGACCATTTTATCCCTAATTACATTTAATCCAATACAAATATTCTTAACTCAAATTAGTGCTTAATCATGCAATAATGTCCTAGAAAATTCATGAAAAATCCCAATTTGATTATGAAAAAGCATATAAATATGGGTTAATCACCCAACATTTCTATCCCAATTTTTTTTAAAGAAATATCTATCTATGTGCATTGTGATGGATTAATAGGAACAAACATTGCACATTTAATATGGAAAATATATGACTCTTGACCAAAAAGCCCATTTTATCGGGAGAATTTTGTTGGCTCGGATACGTGTTGCAATATGTAAGATCAAATATGCCAACATTGAAATTGTAATTTTGTTCTTGTAAATATTGATCTAGCATAATAATAATCTCACATGTAACTATCTTATAAATGTATCTATCAAATTTATTGAACAATTATATGGTTTACATGTTATTTCAATGGGTCCATATATTTTAGTTTTATATATTTCCATAAATGCAAATATTCATTCCAAATCATAATTAGTGATACTCTAGTAATCAATATTTTTTTTTAGAACAAGCAGTACATGACAATTCTTGAATTATATAATTTGTTGGTTATTCATGAAGAATATTCTAGTTCTTTACTGGATGCCAATAGTGATTTTCAATAGTTTGTTTGTATCATATATATGACTCGGATGATCACACAAGTAATGCCAACAATAAATTTATTTGGATCAGTAAACTTCTGGTTTACTTTGACATGTTGCTTAACCAACAACAAACCTTTCAATTTTCATAAGATATTTGATTTAAAATCTTGATATGACATCTGGGAGATCAATAGGCCTTGTGAGGAAGTATATAAGTAGAGCTTTTTAATATTAACTCACACTTATACTCTGACAATCTATGTTCAATATTAACTCATACTTGCGTTCTAAAAATCTCCCCCTCAAGTGTGAATCATTTGAATATATATCTCTTATTTTTGTATTTCAAAAACGGTGATCAGTATATAGTAGGTCAATAACTTATCTTACACTTAGAAATCTAAATGTTTCATAGTTCATATACAATTATGGATTTCAATCTAATTGGGCTATCACTTTTGAAACCCTTTAATGAATTATATAATTTATCTCATAAATTTTCATGATCAATTCTTCTTCACCAAAAAAAAAAAAAAAATCTATATTAGTTCCTCAATAACTACATCAATTTTGTGTCAGATACATTCTTTAGGAACTAACAAATATTATTGCATTTCTATACATCATTTCTCACTAATAACAATATACTTCGATTTGCTTCTTTTGATGCATTTTCAAAATATGAAATGGTTAGAATCTTCCACCACACATGAAGAGATCCATAATTGAAATAGATAAAGATAAATGCATTATAAGATAAAATAATGAATATTAATGATATTTATAGTTTTCTTACAAATTTTCCCTACAATTTAAGAATCCATAAATTTGACTTGTACGATATTATATATAGTTTACACATTACAAAAATGGTTTTGTCTAACAAACCAAAATCAACATAACCTATTCATAATGAATTTTCTCATATATAAAATTAAATAAATTATCATTCTCTCAATTCAATTGTGTCATAAATATATAATTTTTTTTTTCACAAATGTCACATAAAACTAATTTAATCCCAATACTGAAAATTGCAAAGTATTTATGTTTCTTTCAATAATGAAACGTTTGGGAACTAAGAAAGGAGAGAAGAGATGAAAAACAAAATGAAAAATAGGGCTAGTGGAAGAAAGTACCTTTATGTTGGATATTTGAGTTGCGCGATTGATGGGAAATCAGTGACGAAACAGAGAAGCAGGAATATAATCCCAAGAAGAACATAAAGCCAAGTTTGGAGTTTTTTGTGGGAAAATTCCACTAATTATGAAGTCAACAAGCTCTTGTTTATTCAAACATATATGCTAGAAATATAAGAGTTTAGGGATGAGAATATGCAAACTGTGATTTTGTAACATCCCATTTTCAAAAGCCGAATAAATTTTTTTTCATCAGAGTAGAGTATCGGAGCAAGAGAGTAACTGATACATATATTCAAAATGCCAACTGGCTAGTTGCAGTAACGGTACATTGACGGTACATTGTTCCGAGTGTTTTCAAATGTAAATGACAACAAAAGTGTCTCCCTGGCGATACCCACGCCGTGGCAACAAAAGATAGTCTTCAGCCGAGTCTCTATGCGTGCTGTTTGCCTTTATCCTCAGTCCTTGGTCCTCCTGACCCTGAAGTTATGTTAAGAGCTGAGGTCCAACGCGTACCGGACCTCAGGTAACGATTAACCTCATGTTCACATATACAATATACGGATTACAGATATTCACAACAATAACAGTATATGAGCACTTAACAGACTTATCATACGCAACCAATGCAGATGTACCGCTCCCAGCGATTTCAGGTGCACCGCTCCCAGCGAATGTGGATATACCGCTCCCATCGAATACAGATGTACCGCTCCCAGTGCATGCATATGTTCAATTATCTTCTAACACCAATATGCATTCAAATAACATACCACCAATACGCATACAATACACATAACACATATACGCATACCATAAACATCAGAGTTAGTGTTACCGTACGCGAACGTACCTTCGTTGACGGAATTTCGGTATGTCTGACGATCAGAACGTGATCACAGATTGTAACATCCCATTTTGAAACGCGGAAATTTTTTTTTTCAATCAGAGTAGAGCAATAGAGCGAAAGAGTAATTGGTTCGTAGCCAAAACATTAACCATTGTGTAACATTGTATTGATTATAGTAATCCTAAGATTCGGAAAGTAAACAATAGAGAGAAAACAGAGAACGATAAGGTAATACGTAAAGCAGTAAAGATAAAGGTGACTTCGTCCGCAAGTCTACTCCTACTGCTTGCCCCGGTCTTCGATTCGTTGTCCTCCGGACCCTGAAGCTATAGCTGAGATTCAATTTACCACATTGAATCTCGGTACAGTGAATCTCGGTTAACCTCATACCCAAACAATACAGTATACAGACAACAGATATTCTAGAGCAAATACAACAGTATATCACTACATAAGCATATAGCAGATGCATGATCATTATGCCGACAGAACATAAGCACAAAGAAATATGTAAAGCCCCATAGGGTAAACAATAACAACAACGGCTGCACTATTCACCAGTGCCACGATACTCACTCGTGTCCTCAGCGCTAGGAAAACATAACGGCATTACTAAGACATAACCCGTATAAAACTGTCTGTATAACGGTCTACGAACGTATCCTTGACATATATGTATTTAAGCAACACAAGATTAGTGTTACAGTACGCGTCCGTACCTTCGCTGACGGCGTTCGGTACTTCTGGCGGAAAAACGTACTTTTCTACAGAAAAACGTGAAACAGCGGCACGTTGGGCAGCGTAACGGCAGCAGATCAGAGTTTCTGATATCCTATAAGAATAATATCACTTCCATTAGTGATTTGACATAATAACTGGCATTTTAGGTAAAAATTACCATTTTGCCCCTATATCCCTAATCGGCGGAATTTCGCCGGCACTTCGCTACTTTAACTTCCACTTTTCGGGGACTCAATCCCTACCAAGTTTTACCTCTTTAGGCATCTTTCAATGCAATGAGGCCTAAAACAATAGTAGGAATCTCACTCCCTACTTACTAAATCTAACTACGGAACTAAAGACTAGAACTTAAAAACTAAGGACCGAAGAATTTACCCGTTGAAGACTTCTGCACAATTTTTTCCAGAGCTTCTCTCTCTTCTTTCTCCCTCTAGATTTCGGCCAAAGCAAGAAGGAATGGTGTGAAGAATTTCAAGAGCTTGCCATCCTATTTATAGAATTTTGAAAGGACACAAAGGGAATTTTCAAAGTTGTTTTAACCCTTTTGGTCCAACTTCTTCAACAAGTTTTTGCTCCCCCTTTTTCACCCTTGGCCGACCTCAAGGGCTGATGTGGCAGCCTCCCATTGGTCCAAAAATGGTGACTTGGCTTGCTTTATGCCCGGTCTAGCAGAATTTCCCCGATCGGTCACCGTTTCGCGTAATCTCGGAAAATCTCAAAATTCGAAACTCGTTTTCGGAATCATCAATCTCTAGAGAAAAATTCACTGATTCCAAATATGTTCAGATAAATTCAAACTCATTCCTAGATGTTGAGTTAGAATTTATTTTCTTCATATCCAAAAATATGCATATCTACATTTTTCCCTATTTTGTTTTATTAGGAAAATGCACAAACGGCTTCAGAATTAACTTCCGGAAGAGTCTAACGGAAGATAAAATTCCACTGATCAATATTCTACCCTGTCTTTGGAAATCCCATTCCTAGATCTCTAGATAGGATCCGTTTCCTAATTTTTGAATTACTATTCATCATATTTCACTTTAATTAATTATATTATTAAAATAATTGCAACTTGCAAAAATTTATTTTTTGTTCCTATCTTCAATTTTTCTTGGGCAATTCGGCTGGCCCTTTATTTTTGGTTATAAATATTTTTTTTAATTAATTAATTAATTAATTATTTACTTATTTAATATTTCCAAAAAATTCCACAAAAAACCCTAATTGGTCCATTCTTGTATTTAGGCTTAAAAATACCTAAACTCAACTATTTTCCCCCAAAATTTCCAATTAATTAACAAATATACTTTTACTAATTTTAGACCAAAAACCACAAATTTTAGGGTTCTACATAATTTTCCTTGAATTTCCTTTGCTTATGCTTAAGTAATTAGCCCAATATTACTTAATTACTTAGTTATCACAAGTTTATAATTTTCTTACTTAGAACACCTCATTGTCTTCATACTTTTGCATTAACATTAGAACTTCCATGCCTCTTGCATTATTCTATAATTTACAAGGGTATTTTGGTCTTTTTATTACTTTTTGAACATTCTTATACAATTTCTCCAAGCTTATAATTTATTAAATTATCATAATTAGAGATAATATACTCTCATAATTCACTTGGTCATTCTATTGTTTTTTTAGAATTTTTCATAAATGTTCAAAGTTATTTATGTCCCTTAGGGGCATTTTCGTCATTTTGGCACTTTGGCCTTTAAATTCCCTAACTTCCTACAGAAATCAACTTAGAAAATAGACTACAATTTCACAAGTCATAAAACCATAACTTCGCTTTATCAGAAATATCCAATTTATTTATAATATTCCAGATAACAAAATCCGGGTATTACACAGATATCCTATAAGGGTAACATCGTATTCATTAATGATCAATCATCATAATGGACATTTTAGTCCCAAATTACCATTTTACCCATGACCTCACTAATCGGCGAAATTTCGCCAGAGCTTCGCTACTTTGACTCTAATCTTCCAAAATTTTGCTATAACTCTTTTTCCAACATAATTTTCGAAATATATATCGTATTTAACCCTAAAACATGATATTAAAATCATACTTGGAAGATTAAAGATCAAACTAACATTCCTACTATAACTACCGAACGAAAAACTAGAACTCAAGACTAGGGACCGAAGAAATTACCCAGAACTTCGCTACTCCTTCTCCAGAGCTTCTCCTTCTCTCTAAACTCTCTCTCTATTTCGAAATTTCTAAGGCAATTGGTGTGAGAATTTCAAATGGAGGTGAAGGGCTATTTATAGGCAAAGTCCATGAATCTCAACCCTTGGATCTTCTTTTGCATCAGCGGTTAAGAAGATGAAGATGTGGCTTCTTACAAATCATCCATTTTCCCCTTCTCTCCACCACAAATTCGTCCCCCCTATGTCATCCCTCCAAAGATGAAGTCATCCCAATGATGTCACCCTTGCACTTTATGAAATTTCTATCGATAAAGTTCCCTGTTCGGTGTTCTAATCGCGTAATCTTAAATAATCTCAAAAATTCATTAACGTAGTCTTGGAGGTCTCTACTTACTCTTGAGAAATATCTGGGTTAACAAAAATTATGATCCCATTAAGGGTATTTCCTAGCCTGCTGATCATTTTAAGATAAACGCCGTCGGTTACGGAAATGACTTCGGGTAACACCAACTTCGGGACAAAAATTCACTGATTCATAATATGTCTTGATGTTAGAAACCTAGTTCAAGGATTTCAAGATAGGATTTAATTTCTATCGGTTCTCATTTATCCTATTTTCTTTTTACAAAATATCTCTTCTATTTTTCCATTTTTCCTTCCACTTGCATTTGTGTTCACACCTATACACAATTCAACATATTTTTTCTCTCTCCCTCTTCTGATTTTCGAAATGTAGGCTTGATTCTTGACAAAAGATGTTGCTTTCCACTTGTAAATATCCCATGTGCATGTGTCCTCATTGGTTAGTGCTTATTGTTGACTTTTCAACCCTTCATCAACAAGTTTTCCTTCTTCTTTTCTTCTAATTTTCGGCTCCCTCTCCCTCTTAACCATCTTTTTATTTTGTCATTTACTTTCCAATATGCTTTAATATATCTTATATTAATTACCTAGAAATTCTCCCATTGGTTAATGCATTTTGCCAAGGATTAAGGTTCAATTAATTAGAACCATTAGATTAACTTTATAAGATCAAATCTTGGCCTTTCATTGGTTACTAATCTTTAATTAGGGTTTGCACCTAATTAACTTCAAACATTTCCTTTACCCATGCTTAAACAATTAGCAATTAATTATTTATCTAATCACATACTAATTGTTGATAATTTTCTTAATTAGGATTAATCATTTTCTCACAACTATTTTACTGACATTGGTAATTTATGCTCCATGTATTATATTAAAAATCATAGAGTCATTTAGGGCTCCCAAAGTAATATTAAATTTTCCCCCTTATTATTTCCAAGGAAATAATTTATTAAATTGCCAAAATTAGAGGCAACATACTCTCTAATTTTTAATAAATATTTTATTGCCTTTTAAGATTTATCATAATATTCTCCGGGTATTTTATGTCCCATAAATGCATTTTTTGATCTCTGGCACTTTAATTCTTCTAATTTCAAGAGAAATTACCTTAGGAAAATAAGGTAAATATGACTCAAGATTTGAGACCACATATTCACCTGTCTCCAATAGGTATTTTTTACTAATTTATGATATTTATCATAAATACGATTTTTAGGGTATTACAAATTTATATTGGTTCGGCCCAATCGTTGACCTACGTCTAGTCCCCAAGCTCCACTTGAGATTTTCAATTCACTATCTTCTTGTTTAATTCGGGCACAAAAGAAGCCTATATATACAACTTGATTACATGCTCTGTACTCGAAGTAATCCTCTCACTTGGATTCACTCCCCTTTACAAGCTGTAATCAATACACCCACTTGATTACACACTATGTACTCGAAGTAATCCTCTCACTAAGATTCACTCCCCCTTACAAGCTGTAATTAATACAATGGGTTTCCCACTCAAGATCACCCAATCTTGAGTAACTCTCAATAAAGTATTTACAATATATCTTCTCTTAGAAATGAATGAATAAATACTGAAGTACAATACAAATCATTTCACTCTCGATGATGAGCTATATAAGCATTGAGAACAGAGAGCGTATAAGATAAATGTTGGATTCAGAATATCAGCATTTTGACAGTGCAAGCTCGTGTCACACCGTCTATTTTGAATCCTTCTCCTTTTATAGTTAACGGAGAGCATTCGACCGTTGATCAATTTTACCCGTTTAGAATACGATCGTTGAATGTCCGTTGGAAGTAGCCATTAGACTTGTTTAAACTTTCGTTAGGCATAGATGGTTTCCGTTAGGCACAGATGAATTTTGTTGGGTACAGTCGACCGTTGCTTCATTAAATGCATTCGCCGTCGATGCACTTGTGTAGAAGTTGACTTAAAATAAATGCCGGAATAAGTATGCCTCGAAGGATCGTATTCGTCTGCTCAGAGCGTTTATTCCATTTGTAGACTTTGTTTACGGTGAGCATTAAATGCTATTGACACGTCGGATGCTTTTAGGTTAATTTCAATTTAAGCAAGGTTAATCAACTAAAATCCACTCAAAAAGACAATTAGAGATGATACAAATGAGTTTAAATGAGATAACCAATGAGTAGATAATAACCCATAGTGATTAGAATTGAATTTAATGATTTAGCAAAGTGTTTTGGAATTCTGAAGAATCTTACTCTAGTAGCCTTCTAAATTACACTAGTGCAAAAAAGGGCTTTAAGACCGTCTCATTTAGCCTTCTTAATGTACCTGTTTCGTCCGGTCTTAAAAGCATTTTTTGCACTAGTGTTACTTGAGTAATATCGCATATTTTCAAAATAAAATCCCACTGGAAAGTTATTACTTGAGTAATATCGAAGGTATTCAAAAAATAGAAGCCTCTGTAGTGTGTAGCGAGATTACTTGCTAAGCATATATATATATATATATTACTTGAATAAGGTTCGAAAGTAATATCACATATTTTCAAGTTAAAATCCCACTGGACTGATATTACTTGAGTAACAACATTTGTTACTTGAGTAATATCCCAAGCATTTAAAATAATAAAATTTGTAGCGCAATTACTTGCGAAGCATATATATGTTACTTGAGTAAGGTCCAAAAGTAATATCGAATAGCTCTTAGAATATGAGCGACTGGAATCAAAATTACTTGAGTAACGTTTTTGTTACTTGAGTAATTTTGAATGGCTTCTCGGAATAATAGCGTCTAAAACCAAAATTACTTGAGTAACATTTTGTTACTTGAGTAACATTTTGTTACTTGAGTAATTTAATGTAAGTTAAAATTAATTGTTCCATTAGCGACATTACTTGAGTAATTAATTATACTTGCTCGAGTAGCTATATCTGGCAAAACCTAAACTTACCTTTGAAGTCGACATTACTTTGAGTAACACCAAGAATTACTCGAGTAATTTTCTACTGATTGATCAAACAATATTTTGCATTCTGTGAACACTCAACAACTTCATTAGATGAGGATTAGTCGGGTAACTAAAACAACTTACTTCGGTTAACTAAAACAACTTGAGTAATTATAATCTTAACATAATTAATATTTACTGATTCAAAAACACAATTTCTTTCCAACAAAAAGCTTTAATCAATTAAGTCTTGTTATCATCAAAACTCCGAGAACCAACAATGATGAACATCCAAATACCATAATATTTAAATTTGCAAATAAATTGGCACTATACATTAAAATTTCAAAATAACCAATATGTACTTCTTCTTTTTTTGGGTCTATTTGACTTCATACATCACCCATGAACACATATAAATATCACAATATCAAATAATAATTTCTCTCTCAAATTAATCACAATAAATTTAAAGTTAAATACTATTCTTTCACCTTTACAATAAAATTGGATATATTTCTCCACAATTCACAATTATGTGACTTTTACTTCAATAAATTGATATATTTTGTTCATGTGGCTTCTGAAGATCTTGTAACATTTGCTAACATGTAATATTATTTTGATGACTATAAAGATGTTATTTTTCAATGATCATGGTAAGACAAAATATTATTGACTTTCAATTTTATATTATAATATGGTCATACTCCCTCCGGTCCTAGTTATAAGACAACATTTGAAAGTTGGTTTTGGTCCTAATTATAGGACAACATTCTAATAATTGTCAATTTTTTCCTAAAATACCCTATTTTATTCTCTCAAATGTGTTTGATTTTTTATAAGTATATATATGTGGACGCGTATACTCTTCCAGTCAACGAAACTTTTAGAAATATGTGTGTATTATCTATATATGTATATATGTGTGTGTCTACACACAAATATTTATAGACACTATAGACACACACACAATATATGTGTGTCTACATATATGTATGTATATATGTGTGTGTGCGCGCACATATATGTGTGTGACTACACATATATTTTGTGTGTGTGTACAAATATATGTGTGTGTGTGTGTGTCTTTACATATATATTTTATGTGTGTGTCCACACACAAATATATATAGTCAACACACATATATTTGTGTGTCTACACACATATATTTTGTGTGTGTGTACATATATGTATATTTGTGTGTTTGTCAATATGTGTGTTTAGAAATATAAACACACACATATATACATGTATATCTTTGTGTGTGTGTGTGTGTTTATGTGTGTGGGGGTGTGTGTGTCTATATGTGTCTGTATATATGTGTGTCTCTCTCTATATATATACACATATATATGTATATATAGTAAGACCATTATTTTAATGAGATAGCAGGTGGAAAAAAAATTTAGGTTGGAGAGGCATGTGGTAGGAGGTATTTATTTACTTTCACTTAGGTCATTTTAAATTTATATAAGGACATTTTAGGAAAATGAGTAAAATGATCTAATTTAACTTCTTTCCTTAATCTCCCCTAAATCGGTTAAATATGTCCTATAATTAGGACCGGAGGGAGTAGTAAGTATTATTCTCATAGATATGTTTTGTGCGTTCATTTCAATAGCACATTATTAATTTGGTCTTCTGGACCCCAAAAAAAATATTTCATTATCAATTTGATCTTTAGAACCACAATAAACTACAAGTCTTTTCTTTTTTTTTTTCAATTGGATGTTTGAACTTTTAGCCTTCAAGACTTGATATATTTGCAAAAGTTATACCATCAAAGTTTCACAAATTTTTCCTTGTCATGTATTTACTACTAGAATTTATAGTGTTCTTTTAAAAAAGAACTATAATAAAAGTGATGTGACTTCTTGTCATCCAATAATAAAATTAAGAATATTATGGCTACTCCTACTTCCCATTCAATATAATGCTATAAATAAAATAAAATGATAAACAAATAAAATGACATAAAATAAAGTGGCAATAATACATTATAAAAAAAATATAAATAAAATGAGTAATATATGTAAAAAAATAAATTAGGAGAAAAAAATAGAAAAATGAACGAATTTATAGTAACAGAGATAGCAACAATGTGAGTAACAACGCATAAAAATAATAAAATAAAATAATACATACAAAACGAATAATATAAAACTAAAGGATAACATAAATAAGAAATAAATAAAAAATGGTGATGAGATAAAATGGTAAATGTAAAACGAATCACTTAAAACACAATAGAAATAAATAATAAAATATTATAAACAAATGAAACAAATAAAAAATGCCAATGAGATAAACAAATAAAATAGCGAATGGAAAAAGAATAAAAATAAATACGAAATATAGTAGTGCGTAGATGTATAGCAAAATAGAAACAACATAATTAGATAACATAAAATAAAGAAACTCAAGGAAAGAAAAAAATTCCATCACTAATTCCTTGTAATATATTTTGTGACAGAAATTTTTTGAGAGTAACTCTAAGGATAACTAATTTCCATCTCAATATTATTTTATCTTAAAAAAATTAATTAATGATATGAATATAAAAAATAGTATTATTAAATAAAAAAGATAATTATTGGCCATCAAAGTGGATCTCATAATTAAATAAAAATAATTTTATATGATATGAACGTAAGAAATAAGTAAGGGATTGTTTGCTGACTTAAAAATAAACATAAGTACTAACCAATAAGTTGTTTGTTGAGGTAGTAAGTAGCATCTCATCTGTATGGAGGAGAATACAAGTTTAAGTCCCAAAAAGCGCACATGTTGAGAGAAATGAAAACAATTTCCACTCTATGTCATATCCCAGGACGATTAGCCAAATTCAATTATGAAAAAAACTAGGAGGCCTCAAATAATTGGGAAAATAGGATGGAATTATTTTATAGGTAATTTGAATTTATAATGTAACATCCCATCTTTAAAAGCAGAATAATAATATTTTTTTTTCATCAGAGTAGAGCATCGGAGCAAAAGAGTAACTGATTTATAATCAAAACATCAACCATAGTGTAATATAATAATGGTACATTCATCCGAGTGTTTTCAAAAGTAAATAATACATAAACAAAAGGGAAAATCTCCGGCCAGAAGTCTACTCGCGCTGCTTGTCCCTATCTCCAACCCTTGGCCCTCCAGACCCTGAAGCTACTGCTGAGGTCCAATGCCCATTGGACCTCAGGTAACGGTTAATCTCATGCTCAAATATGACAGTATATGGATGTCAGATATTCATAACAATACAGCAGCATATCAGTACATAAGCACACAGCAGATGCATGATCAATACAATGACAAGACATAAGCACACAACAGATGTAAAGTCCCACACATATGTCTGCACATACCCAGTGCCACGATAACAACTCGTGTCCTCAGCGCTAGGAAAACTCAAACGGTATTACCAATACTATAACCCGTGTAAAGCTGTAAGTATAATCGGTGACCCAAAACAGAGTCTTGGCCTATGAACTTATCTATCACATATATGTATATGAGCAGCACAGAGTTAGGGTTACAGTACGCGTCCGTACCTTCGTTGACGGAATTCAGTACTTCTGACGGAAAACGGTATGTTTGACAGCCGGAACTTGATCGCAAATATCCTATAAGGATAATATCGCATTTATCAATAATCATCATAACAGTCATTTTAGTCATAAATGACCATTTTGACGACTAAATTTTGCCAGAGCTTCGCTACGTTGACTCTAATCTTCCAAAATTTTGCCATATCTCTAACTCCAACATATTTTTCGAAATAAATATCATATTTAACCCTAAAACATGATATCTAAATTATACTTGGAAGATTAAAGATCAAACTAACATTTCTATTATAACTACCGAACTAAAAACTAGAACTTAAGACTAGGGACTGAAGAAATTACCCAGAGCTTGCTACTTTTCCTCAAGCTCTTCCTTCTCTCTTCCCTCTTGAAATTTCGGGCAAGATGATTTGGTGTGAGTTTTTGCAAATGGAGGAATGGCTATTTATAGGCAAAATTGTGCACTATTCACAACTTTATCATCTTGAATTTTGACCATAGGATTTAGGGTTTTTGTCATGGCTCAATCCTCCCCCTCCATTGCCTTGGCCGACCTCCCCCTTAGGTCATTCTCCAAAATATGACATCATGCACATGATGTCACTCCCTTGCTTTTTGGATTCATCTGATAAAATCCCCTGTTCGGTGTTCTAATCGCGTAATCTTAAATAATCTCAAATATTCCTCAGCATATCCTTGGAGGTCTAAGCTTCCTCTTGAGAAATATTTGGGTTAACAAAAATTATGGTCCCATTAAGGGTATTTCCTAGCCTGCTTATCATTTTAGGACAAACGCCGTCGGTTACGGAAATGACTTCGGGTAACACCAACTTCGGGACAAAAATTCACTTGTTCATAATATGTCCAGATGTTTAATACTTAATCCAAGGATTTCAAGATAGGATTTAATTTCTATCGGTTCTCATTTATCCTATTTGCTTTTTCCACAAATATCTCATTTTATATTACTATTATATTACCACTTGCAAAACTCATAATTTTTCTCCCAAAAATTCCAATATTTCGGCTAGCTCACCCTTTTCCATTTTTATTTTGTTTTTTAATTAATTTATTGTAATACCCTAAAAATATGTATTATAATTTAGTAAAATTATACCTATCAAAAATAGGTGAATATGAGATATCAAATATTAAGTAATAATTAGCTTATTTTCTAAGGAAAAATCTCTAGGAAATTAGAGAGTTTAAGGGCCAAAGTGCCAAAATGACGAAAATGCCCCTAAGGGACATAAATAACTTAGAAAAATTATGAAAAATCCTAAAAGGCAGTAAAATGACCCGGTGAATTAGGAGAATATATTATCTCTAACTATGGTAATTTAATAAATTATGAACTTGGAGAAATTGTATAAATGTCCAAAAGTCGTAAAAGACCATAATACCACGTAATTTGTAAAAATGCAAGAGGCATGAAAATACTAATGTTAATATAAGAATATGAAGGTAATGAGGTATTGTAATTTAGGAAATTATCAACAAGTGATAAAAGAGTAATTAAGTAATATTGGGCTAATTACTTAAGCATAACTAAAGGAAATTCATGAATAATTATGTAAAACCCTAAAAATGGTGGTTTTGGTTTAAAATTAGTAAGAATGTAATTACTAATTAATGGGAGATTTTTGAGAAAAATGGATGAGTTTAGGTATTTTTAAGCCTAAATGCAAGAATAGACCAATAGGAAAATTATGTAAAAATTATGTAAAAATAATTATTTAATTAATTAAAAAATTAATCAAATAATAATAAAAAACGAAATAAAAAAAAAGGGCAGAAAAAAAATGAAAAAGAAATGAAAAATAATTTGTGCAACTTGCAAATATTTTAATAATATAATTAATTAAAGTAAAAATGATGAATAGTAATTTAGAAATTAAGAAACGGATCCTATCTGGAGATCTAGGAATGGAATTTCCAATGTCAGGGTAGAATATTGATCAGTGGAATTTTATCTTCCATTAGACTCTTGCGAAAGTAAATTCTGAAGCCGTTTGTGCATTTTCCTAATAAAACAAAATAGGGAAAAATGCATATAGGCATATTTTTGATTTGAAGAAAATAAATTCTAACTCAACATCTAGGAATGAGTTTGAATTTATTTTGACATATTTGGAATCAGTGAATTTTTGAAGAAGTTGATAATTCCGAAATGCGTTAAAAATAGGACACGTTCGGACACGTTTTTCGAGAAAACTTCAACTGGACTGTTGGAACCCTGTAAGAGACCAAAATCTAAGTTAAATTAGATATTATTGATGAGGAAAAGAAGATCTTCAGAGTTATGAATTCAGAAGTTTGAGATTTCTCCGAAATCACGCGAATCGGAACCGATCGGGAAAATTCTATCGGTACGGGCAAAAAGCAAAAAAATGGCATGGTGACTCATGGAAGGGAGCTTCACGTTTTGGAGGCTTTCCATGGCCAAGAATCATCCAACAAAACCATAATTTTCCATGGTTTATATTCAAAGAGAAGGAGTTTTGAAAATGCCCAAAATACCCTTTCAAATCTCTATAAATAAGAGGCCTTGCCTCTTGAAATCTTCACACCAATTTCCACTCCTCCTTTGGCCAAAATCTTAGAGGGAGAAATAAGAGAGAGAAGCTCTGGAAAAATTCTGAAGAAGTCTTCAACGGGACATCAGAAACTCTGATCTGCTGCCGTTACGCTGCCGACGTGCCGCTGTTTCACGTTTTCCCGTAAAAGTACGTTTTTCCGCCAGAAGTACCTAACGTCGTCAACAAAGGTACGTTCGCGTACTGTAACACTAATCTAGTGCTGCTCATATACATATATGTGATAGGTACATTCACGGATAGAGATTCTGTTAGGGGTCACCGAGGTACATTCACGGTTAGAGACTCTGTTCAGGATTACCGATTATACATACAGTTTCACACGGGTTATAGAGATATTAATACCGTTAGAGTTTTCCTAGCGCTGAGGACACGACCGTACATCGTGGCACTGGTGAATAGTGCAGGCACTTTATGGGACTTACATGCGCTTTACGCTTATGTCTTGTCATTATATTGATCATAGTTTGTTATGTCATGAATATCTGTCATTCCCTATACTGTTTTGTTTGAGCATAAGGTTAACCGTTACCTGAGATTCAATGCGGTGAATTGAATCTCAGCTATAGCTTCAGGGTCAGGAGGACCATGGATCGGAGATCGAGGAAAGCTGCACGAGTAGGCTCATGGTTGGAGAGCATGTAGCACGAGAGCTCTGAGACGAAGATGTCACTTTATCGTTTTCCGTAATTACCTATGAGAACAATAGGGTGCTGTATCAACACTGTATTACACTCTGGTTATCGTTTTAATGGAAATCAGTTACTCTTACGCTCCAAGGCTCGACTCTGATTCTAAAAAAAAAAAATTGGCTCTGGAATTGGGATGTTACAATTATGGTATCAGAGCAGTTCTTTCTGGCAAGTATTTAACTATGTTACCACGAACAGTTTGGTGCCGAAGGCAAGGCTAGTCTACGTGGGTGTGCCAATCAGTCGCCGTATAAGTCGGTGAGGCCCCCATGGTAGACACTTACCTGGCCTTTCTATTCGGATAACGGAGTTAGGTTCTCAAGCCTTTTAAACTTTGAGCACATTTTGAAAATGAGTACTGATATGACCTTAGTGTAATGTTGTAGTAATGAACATAGATGAACATTAGTATACCCGTAATCCCGGAAGCATGAGACGTAACGCTCATAGATCCATAGTTACGAAGACGGTGGGACGAATACGAAACCCGGATACCTCTATTACCACTTGTTATCGCTAAAAATCCATATAACTCGACATCGGTTTTGGTAAACTGTTAGTTTTGATTAGTTTTGATGATGTCTTATATAGATGTCATTCTTAATAGCAAAAAGGTTGCATACTACATTTATCTTTTACTTTGACTAATTATTATATTTAATGTAGATGCAAAGTTTTATGATGGAGAATGTTGATTGAAGAAAGAGCTCTTGCACAATATAATGGGAATATCATAATATTAAGGAAGCAAGAGGTTATCAAATGATTTTGGGGGATAATCTAGAAGGAGAGAAGAAATTGAAGAAGGAAGAACTTGCAATGCAATGGAATATCTTTATTGAAGTTCTTATATTGATGCTAGAAGTATCCAAGATCATATGGAAGCTGGAACGGATCAATTCGAGTTTAAACCATCAAAAATCAGTTCCGGGATGAGCAAACTCGAGTTCATAACTTGCAAACTCGAGCACTGTAATGTCCTCGGCAACTCGGCGCCTCTGGACAAGTCAAACTCGAGCTTAGAACTCAAACCTCAGGTTTGGAACTCCAAACTCGAGCCCATCATTAGCAAACTCGAGCCTGTAGTGTCTTCAGCATTTCGGTGTCTCTGGACAAGGCAAACTCGAGCCTATTAGTTGGCAAACTCGAGCTTACAGCGGTGTTCAACATTTCAGCTACTCTGTTCCACGTTTCACTCGGGCGACGTGTGGTCATTCGATGATATCTCCTAAAATACAGATCGGATTGAAGTGAAACCAGTGGCATATGAAACTAGACTCCCAATGCGTCATTTTGATATATAATTGAAGCCAAACGGAGTCAAGATGAAGGAGCTATGAATTTATGAAGTTGACAGTGATATTCACGTCACACAAATGACCAACCTTCAATGTTTTGAGTGTATCTCACAAACGGAGAATCCAATTGAGCTGAAATCGGTGGCATTGGAAAGTAGACTCAAAGGGCTTTAAAATCGATAGTTGAACCAACCAAAACGGAGTTCAAAACAGGGAGATATGGCCCCCGAAAGTAGACAGTCTGTTCTGGGTGTTGCACAATTGCTGAGAAGCAAACTCGAGCCTATTAGTTGACAAGCTCGAGTTCGCGGGTTCTGAGAGAGCTACCAGGTCGCGAAAATCATCCAAACTCGAGCCTATAAGTGACAAACTCGAGCCTAGACAAGACAGAGAGCAAAAGATGATTTTGAAGAGACCCAAACTCGAGCCTATAATTATAGACTCGAGCCTAGATGCTGAAAAATGTTACAAACTCTAGAGTTTCCTCTGAACCTCCGGTTTGCACCTTGCGAAGCTGAACTCGACCCTTGCAAACTCGAGCCTACTTATCCAAGCTCGAGTTCATGACCCCGATTCAGAAAAACAGCATTTCGAAAGTCTCGTTTCTCATCAAAGAACATCCACATGATTACCCAAATGACTTATACTTATTCTTAACATTATTTATATCATTTGTGTACATGTTTCAGATTATTAAAGCTTGAGAGAACATCAATCTTGACAGAAATCAAGATCTAGAAGATGAACTTGCTGCAGATTTTCAGAAACACGAAAGAGGACTGAATCCAATCAGAAACTTGAGGAAACGAAGCAAAATGGGCAACTTCTTTGGAAAGGAGGATAATTATCCTCAAACGGTCAGAAAGCAAAGAGACATGATTTGGTAAATCTATTTTAGGAAACACCACATCATGGGCAAATATTTAGGACGCTCCAACAGAAAGTCTCCAACTAAATAAAGATTATGCAGAAATGAGAATTATATAGAAAGGCTCCCAACAGCTATAATTTTGAATGGAGTCAAATCGAATGGATATGCAACGGTCATAATCTTCAATGCGAGCAATCATCAGATATTCAAGAAACATTATGACCCAACGGCTATATTCCTCATCCATGACCACAACATCTAGAAATTCAAATGGAGACAATACAGAATTGAGAAGCAATGGTCATATGAAGATTTGCCGCTATATATAGAGCTGCATACAAACCTTCAAAGAGAGACAACAAGCGAGAGGAACAAGCTTACACCTTCAACATGCTATTACTCGATGTGATTATCATTTACTCTCGATTTTCAATGTCTATAAATCATAGAGAGTGAAATGTTTTTATTGTACTTCAGTGTTTATCCATTCACTTCTGAGAGAAAGAAGAATCATTGTAAACATCCTATCATTCTACCTTAGAGTTACTCAAGATTGGGTGATCTTGAGTGGGAAACACATTGTGTTGATTACAACTTGTAAGGGAGTGAATCCTAGTGAGAGGATTACTTGAGTGCGAGTGTGTAATCAAACAGGTGTGTTGATTACAGTTTGTAAGGGGGAGTCAATCCTAGTGTGAGGATTACTTCAAGTACAGAACGTGTAATCAAGTTGAAAGAAGATAGTGGATTGAAATTCTCAAGTAGAGCTTGGGACCTGGACGTAGGTCAAGGATTGGGCCGAACCAAGATAAATCACCGTTTGCATATTCTCTTCCCTTATCTCTTACATTCCAAAGATATATGAATGATTGCTTATCACTTTATAAATTATTATTGACATTCAAACTATTTCCAGCAAGTGAAGAAAAGTTCTTAAAGTTCTAAGTTTTTAATCAAACACCCAATTCACCCCCCTCTTGGGTGATAGCCAAGTCTTTCATTTGGTATCAGAGCTAGGCTCTTGTTTAAAGGACTTAACAGTCTCAAGAGTTATCAAATGGCTAATTTTGGGTGCTGCTCGTTTTTGAAAGGTTTTGACTTTACCATTCCACCACTTTTCAAAGATATTGATTTTTGGTTTTGGAAAGCTAGAATGACTAGTTTTATCAAAGCAACTGATTTTGATATGTGGAAAGTCTTTACAAATGTTTTTGACTTTACTCCAAGAAAGGATTGGACAGAAAAGATATGAAAATGTTTTCATTGAACATTAGAGCAATGAACATATTATATAGGTCTTTAATCGAAAAGATTTTGAGAAAATCAAATGTTGCTCTAGTGCTAAAGAAATTTGGGATACTCTTGATTCTATTTATACTTCTAACAATTGTGTTGAAGTTGAAAGTGTTGACAGTTCATCTAAGACTATATGTTTTACATCTATGGTGATGAACAACTGGAGAATGAAGAAGGGGAAATCATTGAATTCAGCAAACGCTTCCATAATCCAGTCAACAGAAAAGAACAAGACGAAGAGGATTCCCAAGAAGAACTCATGGAAGATTATGATCAATCATTATCTAGAGTTCAAGATGCACATGTGGTAAACAATTCCAATTCTTCTTGTGTAGTTAAGAAAAATGATTCTAAACATCTGCATAAAATTGTTCTGCATCCATTTACCGATTCTATTTTGAAAAACAAACATGTTTTCGAAAATCATTTGGAAAATCATGTGGGAAGAAAGAATATACAAATATGGGTCATTTGACATTGCATCCACTTGACCAATACAATTCTTGCAAAACTGCTCATAATACGCATCATTCTATTGTTTGCAATTATTGTGGTAAATCTGGACATATTTCTCATACATGCTATATTAGAAGAAATTATAATGTGAGAAATAAATCTGTTTGGGTTCCAAAAGGACAAGTAAGGTCCAATACTAACAGTCAAGGACCCAAGTATAAATGGGTACCAAAACGTCCATCTAGTGCTTTATGTGTGCAGATTGATTTGAAAACCAATGGACATAAGGGTACCGAGAAGATGAAGAAGAATCAAATAGTTTCTCAAGAACCTACAAGGAAACTCATATCGCTTAGGAGAACTTGTGGAAAAGCCATTGCTTTGGAACTACAAGGTCAAATAATAAGAAGCAATGGATACAAGCAAGAAGAGTATCTTCCACCTCAAGAACAAACTACCATAGAGTACCATTCAACTATCTTGAGGAGAACAAGAAAAGGAGAACCTCTCAAGTATCAAATAGAAGACTCTTGAAGTCTACATTTTTCGAGAGAACTTTGCAGATACCCATGGAAAGTCATATGAAGAACAAATGGGTAAGCAAAGCCAACACTCCAAGTACCTAAGGTAAAGGTATACAATTGTAAGACCTCCTTTCCTATCATTTGAAATATTCATTGAGGTTTTACATTTTGTAACCTTAGGAATTAACATTGCAAACTATCTTTCAAATTGGGCTTTAACATCCTGATTTATTCTTCAAAGGGATTGCAATGTTAATAACTTAATTCTGTATGCATACATGATGATTTGAAAAGAAAGTATCTCTTTTATGCATAAAGTCATGATTAATTCATTGTGCTCAACTATGCTGAATTGATTATATTCATAAGAGCATGTGAATTTTTGATTTCTACAAGCTAACAAAGATTGGATCCAAGAAAGGTTGGATACCAAGAAAGAAAAGGATTTATACAACTTTGTAGGATCAAAGAAAGCTTCTCAAAGATGCAACATAGAGAAATGATCCAAGTCTTGAGAAAGCTAAACAAGCTATCTTTGGATGTTGATGGTGAACATTGGAAAAGGAGTTATCTACATCAATCCATCCCAACCAAGCAAGCTTCTATGAGGACAAGAGGAATTACGGTGATATCTAATTCTTGCCTCTTACTATGATTATATTTAAATTCATTTTTGGTTTGTCTTTGGTTAAGTTAAAAGGATTTGGAATTTATTCAATTTCAATCAGAATTTTTCTGTCAAAGCCAAACTTCAGTTTAGAAATGCAAAATCCAATTTGAATCCTCCAAGAAAATGAGTTTAAAGAGTTTACAAGTATGTAAACTCGAGCTGCAGATGCAAGCTCGAGTTTGCCTCTGGCGGGAAAGTTTCCCAATTGAAAACCATTTCTTTAAACTCCAGAGTTTTGTGTAGAGTTTGTTAAACTCCAGAGTTTTGTGTAGAGTTTGTTTAAACTCTAGAGTTTTGTGTAGAGTTTGTTAAACTCCAGAGTTTTGTGTAGAGTTTGGTTAAACTCCAGAGTTTTGTGTAGAGTTTGCCCTTGGCAGAAAGCTTCCAAGTTTTTATATTTTCGCAAACTCTAGAGTTTTCTTTTAAACCTCCGGTTTGCCACTGTTCCAAAACTCAAACTCGAGCCTAAGAATTTAAACTCGAGCACGAACTTTAAATTGAGTAAAGTTATTTTACGCTAAACTCCAGAGTTTACACCAAACTCTAGAGTTTACGCTAAACTCCAGAGTTTGCACCAAACTCCAGAGTTTACTCTAGAGTTTATATTTAAACCTCAAGTTCTCGCTAAAATGCTTAATTTTGTTTTGACATGAATAGTGTCAAACTCGAGCCTAAATTTCTAAACTCTAGCCTAAATTTTTGTGTAGAGTTTACTCGTGGTTTGAGAAATAAAAATAATTTACAAAACATGTAAACTCGAGCCCGAATCTCTAAACTCGAGCCCGACCTTTGAAAATGAGTAAAATTGATTTTCAAACTCCACTTATCTTTACAAACTCCGGTTTGAATTTCTAAACTCCAGTTTGCCTTTCCAAACTCCAGTTTGAGTCAACCACGTTGTTGAAATTATCTTGCTCGAACTTGTGAAATCTTATTGTTTGATCTTTATATTCCATATCATCAATCACTAATATTCCTAATTACATTTAATCAAATTGTTAGTGAGTTTCTATTGATCAAACAAGTAAATTTTTGCATAACTTTATGAGTTTATATTTTTGAAAATGCACAAGTCTTAAATTTTCTTGGATTTCAACTTACAATGATGTTTTGAAAACATATCCATATTTTGATTGCATTCAAATAATGTTTCAAAATTGGAAGTTAATATTGTATTCTGAATGTTGGATATGCTTCAAACTTGTCTAGTTGAATTTTCCTATCATTCACATATTGATCTTTGATATTCAATGTGTTGCTTGAACTCCCTTGTCTAATTCTCTAACTAGTTGGACTTCATGTCTAATAAGTTATCCATATATGAGTTTCAAGCCTATTTTCAAGAAAAGAACTCAATTCATGAAACTGTTATTGGCCAAGTTATTCCAAGATTTATAAATGTTCATTGAATGATAATGCATTAACCATTAAAGGAATAACTTACTAGGATAAAATTCTAGAACTCTAATCATTTGGATTAATGAGTTTGGCCTAGTAGTCATGTTACTCAATTACATAAACTTTGTCTTCATCCATCTTTGAGTAACTACATTCAAATTATTGCTTTGAATGTTCATACACTTTCAAGACTCTTTTCTAAAAAGCAAGTTTATCTCTTGTCATAGCAAAGTCATTGTGCTTATATATCTCTATTGTGTCAAGCATGTTTCGTTAATGCTTTACCTTCATGACTTTTCTTTGTTGAGGAAAATGTTCAACATGTTCTCTTATTCTTGAAGCATTTCGATTTATTCATTAAACATGTTAACTTCCACCATGTTTTAAAGTGAGCATTGTTTTCAAGCATGTTTCAAATATGACTCTTTCATTCATCAAAATTTTGATTTCATATTTCATTATCATGATTTGAAAGAACATTCCAGATTTGAAACAATTTGCATAGTCATTTTTGGAAAATCTGATTTCATTCATGAACTATGATTTGATAAATGCTTATCATTATGGATAAGATTTTCTATGCTCATTGATCAAACTTAGTCATGCATTCATTAAGGGGAGCTTCACATTCACATGTGTTTCATATCTTAAAAGCTCATCTCCTTTATTTGAAGAAAACCCTTTTAAGCATTCTCATCTACATCTACTATGTTGTATTAGTTTTGATGATGAATTAATATCATATTTTCCTTCCATCATCCTAACTTGAAAATATCATATAGAAAGGGATATTTTGATATCATGCTGCACTAACAAATCTCTTGGCAAAGAAAGTGTTCAATTTGTAGCAGGAGATTCTGTTATGTACTAGGACATTCCTCAACATACTAAAAGGAGAAACCATTACATTGAGGAAATATATTTTGATGTTGAAGCTGTGATATGAAGTACAAGAAAACTTCTTGAAGCCAGCTAAGACATGTTCTGCAGAAGAACTGTATGAAAGAAAAGAGAAGGATGATCTCATACAAGAAGAAAGCAAGCAAATGGACTTCATTGATCATTCATCAATTTGCAAAATCAACATGAGCATTTCTAATCTCTATCTTTTATATTCATTAGAAACCTTGCACATGTTTGGTATTTATATGCTTTAATTGTGAAAGATGTTTTCAAAAACCTCTCCAAACTCTTTCAAACTTGTTTTCATAAAAACATTATTGCATCATATTAAGAATGAAAACAATTTCAAATTGGGGAGAGAAAATCAATTCTTTGATTCTGTATAATTTAGTTATATACTTGTCTCGCTACAAGCATCTCTTCTTTAAACTCAACTTTTGCTAATGACAAATAAGGGGGAGAGAATGACAAGAAAAATATGTTGGGTTTAATACCTTTTCATATTCATACATATTTTCCATAAAGTATTTGCCATCATCAAAAAGGGGGAGAATGTTAGTTTTGATTAGTTTTGATGATGTCTTATATAGATGTCATTCTTAATAGCAAAAAGGTTGCATACTACATTTATCTTTTACTTTGACTAATTATTATATTTAATGTAGATGCAAAGTTTTATGATGGAGAATGTTGATTGAAGAAAGAGCTCTTGCACAATATAATGGGAATATCATAATATTAAGGAAGCAAGAGGTTATCAAATGATTTTGGGGGATAATCTAGAAGGAGAGAAGAAATTGAAGAAGGAAGAACTTGCAATGCAATGGAATATCTTTATTGAAGTTCTTATATTGATGCTAGAAGTATCCAAGATCATATGGAAGCTGGAACGGATCAATTCAGAGTTTAAACCATCAAAAATCAGTTCCAGGATGAGCAAACTCGAGTTCATAACTTGCAAACTCGAGCCTGTAATGTCCTCAGCAACTCGGCGCCTCTGGACAAGTCAAACTCGAGCTTAGAACTCAAACCTCAGGTTTGGAACTCCAAACTCGAGCCCATCATTAGCAAACTCGAGCCTGTAGTGTCTTCAGCATTTCGGTGTCTCTGGACAAGGCAAACTCGAGCCTATTAGTTGGCAAACTCGAGCTTACAGCGGTGTTCAACATTTCAGCTACTCTGTTCCACGTTTCACTCGGGCGACGTGTGGTCATTCGATGATATCTCCTAAAATACAGATCGGATTGAAGTGAAACCAGTGGCATATGAAACTAGACTCCCAATGCGTCATTTTGATATATAATTGAAGCCAAACGGAGTCAAGATGAAGGAGCTATGAATTTATGAAGTTGACAGTGATATTCACGTCACACAAATGACCAACCTTCAATGTTTTGAGTGTATCTCACAAACGGAGAATCCAATTGAGCTGAAATCGGTGGCATTGGAAAGTAGACTCAAAGGGCTTTAAAATCGATAGTTGAACCAACCAAAACGGAGTTCAAAACAGGGAGATATGGCCCCCGAAAGTAGACAGTCTGTTCTGGGTGTTGCACAATTTGCTGAGAAGCAAACTCGAGCCTATTAGTTGACAAGCTCGAGTTCGCGGGTTACGAGAGCTACCAGGTCGCGAAAATCATCCAAACTCGAGCCTATAAGTGACAAACTCGAGCCTAGACAAGACAGAGAGCAAAAGATGATTTTGAAGAGACCCAAACTCGAGCCTATAATTATAGACTCGAGCCTAGATGCTGAAAAATGTTACAAACTCTAGAGTTTGCTCGAACCTCCGGTTTGCACCTTGCGAAGCTGAACTCGACCCTTGCAAACTCGAGCCTACTTATCCAAGCTCGAGTTCATGACCCCGATTCAGAAAAACAGCATTTCGAAAGTCTCGTTTCTCATCAAAGAACATCCACATGATTACCCAAATGACTTATACTTATTCTTAACATTATTTATATCATTTGTGTACATGTTTCAGATTATTAAAGCTTGAGAGAACATCAATCTTGACAGAAATCAAGATCTAGAAGATGAACTTGCTGCAGATTTTCAGAAACACGAAAGAGGACTGAATCCAATCAGAAACTTGAGGAAACGAAGCAAAATGGGCAACTTACTGGAAAGGAGGATAATTATCCTCAAACGGTCAGAAAGCAAAGAGACATGATTTGGTAAATCTATTTTAGGAAACACCACATCATGGGCAAATATTTAGGACGCTCCAACAGAAAGTCTCCAACTAAATAAAGATTATGCAGAAATGAGAATTATATAGAAAGGCTCCCAACAGCTATAATTTTGAATGGAGTCAAATCAGAATGGATATGCAACGGTCATAATCTTCAATGCAGAGCAATCATCAGATATTCAAGAAACATTATGACCCAACGGCTATATTCCTCATCCATGACCACAACAGCTAGAAATTCAAATGGAGACAATACAGAATTGAGAAGCAATGGTCATATGAAGATTTGCCGCTATATATAGAGCTGCATACAAACCTTCAAAGAGAGACAACAAGCAGAGGAACAAGCTTACACCTTCAACATGCTATTACTCTGATGTGATTATCATTTACTCTCTGATTTTCAATGTCTATAAATCATAGAGAGTGAAATGTATTTTATTGTACTTCAGTGTTTATCCATTCACTTCTGAGAGAAAGAAGAATCATTGTAAACATCCTATCATTCTACCTTAGAGTTACTCAAGATTGGGTGATCTTGAGTGGGAAACACATTGTGTTGATTACAACTTGTAAGGGAGTGAATCCTAGTGAGAGGATTACTTCGAGTGCGAGTGTGTAATCAAACAGTGTGTTGATTACAGTTTGTAAGGGGGAGTCAATCCTAGTGTGAGGATTACTTCAAGTACAGAACGTGTAATCAAGTTGAAAGAAGATAGTGGATTGAAATTCTCAAGTAGAGCTTGGGACTGGACGTAGGTCAAGGATTGGGCCGAACCAAGATAAATCACCGTTTGCATATTCTCTTCCCTTATCTCTTACATTCCAAAGCATATATGAATGATTGCTTATCACTTTATAAATTATTATTGACATTCAAACTATTTCCAGCAAGTGAAGAAAAGTTCTTAAAGTTCTAAGTTTTTAATCAAACACCCAATTCACCCCCTCTTGGGTGATAGCCAAGTCTTTCTTAAAAATATCTGTTCCTTCATCGTCTCAAGTTGTTGGTAATCCATAATGTATAGAGAAGGCTGCTGAGACAAGACTACAGAACTCGGACGAATCTTTGCGCTAACCAATATGGAGCTGGCGAATCCTCAGGAAAAATCCAAGATACTATCGATTAGTAAAAGTTCATGTTAGTTGTAAACCGATTCGGGTGTTAGACCAATCAATTTCTTTTGATACTTGTACGGATCCTTTTGGGATGCATACATATGTAGTAGCTACACCATTAGGTGTAAGCTTTTAGCTTGTAAAGCGTGTTTTGAACCAAGTTGTAAGTATAATATAAATCTTGTTACTACCACTTCATAGTATCAACAACATTCTCAATCGTGATAAACAAACAGTGATGAAGAGCGGTGACAAAGAGAATATATTATCCTCATAAGCAGAGGTAGAACTGATGAGGGAACCAAATCTTTATTCAAAGACAACTCAGGCACAGATTGATTCTCTGTTGATTGATGCCTCGCATAAGTTCAATATCCAGATCACCATACCAAAATTTCATATCGAAGCTGAAATAGCAACTTGATTCCCAGTAATATTCATATAGGGGAAAAGTCCCAAGTTTTCGACGTAGCATCAACTACTGTAAGTTGAACAGGGCAACTGTTCAAAAACAAATACTCACTTTCCAGGATCGATAATCTACTCCATTATTTAATTCCTGCATCTTGTCAAGATTTCCTTACGCCCGGAACACCACCAGTGGTGAACCAAAACTAGTAGCGATGTAGAAAATAAGTAGCAAGTGGATTGAGGCTCTGTTTAAGGTCACCGACTCGGATGGAGGCTCTGTCTAGGGTCACCGACTCGGATAGAGATTCTGTTAGGGTCACCAATTATACATAACGGATAGAGACATCGTTTAGGGTCACCGATTATACATGCTACTCTATATCTAAGTTGCTCAACGGAATTGCCGGAGCAGAAATTTTCTAGATCGGATATGATTGATCACATTTCTACATAGTTGGTACAAGTCACAAGAGATCGTAAGAATCTTTTGGTGATTGTGATGATCATATATTCTTCGAAGCCGGTGTCAATAAAGCACCTCAAGGGCGAATGTATAGTTCGCATTTCGTGAGATCATTTCGGGAGATCATTCAAGTATTCATTGAAGACAAACCAATCGCTATTAGATAGCCTTATTTCCAAACATGATTAGACTTCCATAACAATTTCCATATTGATTAAGTTATATTCGTAGTGATCATGTCATTATGTAGGAGGTATCTTATGTTACCATGGTGTGTGGGAACCATGGGGACATTTTTGGTATCCATTTTGGTATTTGTAGTGTTAACAGCGGTGTGTGGGAACCACGGGAAACATTATATATCAAAGTACGGAATGATAAGATCTTTATGGATAAACCGAGGCGAATTCCTGATCACCAAGAAGGGCGGCTGACGGATGGAGTGAAGATCCGACGTGTATAGTCCAAAGTTCGAGTAGGACGGAGTTAGTTAGTACAAAGTTTAGATGGTAGAGTGCAAATTTCGAGGACGAAATTTTGTTTAAGGGGGGAAGAAATGTAATACCCTAAAAATCTGTATTATAATTTAGTAAAATTATACCTATCAAAAATAGGTGAATATGAGATATCAAATATTAAGTAATAAT
The DNA here is from genome assembly GCA_025563575.1 of Acacia pycnantha. Lineage (NCBI taxonomy): Eukaryota > Viridiplantae > Streptophyta > Magnoliopsida > Fabales > Fabaceae > Acacia > Acacia pycnantha. The sequence goes on from JAMWYP010000290.1 coordinate 284,493, forward strand.
TAACTTATTTTCTAAGGAAAAATCTCTAGGAAATTAGAGAGTTTAAGGGCCAAAGTGCCAAAATGACGAAAATGCCCCTAAGGGACATAAATAACTTAGAAAAATTATGAAAAATCCTAAAAGCGATAAAATGACCCGGTGAATTAGGAGAATATATTATCTCTAACTATGGTAATTTAATAAATTATGAACTTGGAGAAATTGTATAAATGTCCAAAAAGTCGTAAAAAGACCATAATACCCTTGTAATTTGTAAAAATCCAAGAGGCATGAAAATACTAATGTTAATATAAGAATATGAAGGTAATGAGGTATTGTAATTTAGGAAATTATCAACAAGTGATAAAAGAGTAATTAAGTAATATTGGGCTAATTACTTAAGCATAAGTAAAGGAAATTCATGAATAATTATGTAAAACCCTAAAAATGGTGGTTTTTGGTTTAAAATTAGTAAGAATGTAATTACTAATTAATGGGAGATTTTTGAGAAAAATGGATGAGTTTAGGTATTTTTAAGCCTAAATGCAAGAATAGACCAATAGGAAAATTTTGTAAAAATTATGTAAAAATAATTATTTAATTAATTAAATAATTAATTAAATAATTAATCAAATAATAAAAAAAAAACGAAATAAAAAAAAGGGCAGAAAAAAAAGAAAAAGAAATGAAAAATAATTTGTGCAACTTGCAAATATTTTAATAATATAATTAATTAAAGTAAAAATGATGAATAGTAATTTAGAAATTAGGAAACGGATCCTATCGGAGATCTAGGAATGAGATTTCCAATGTCGGGGTAGAATATTGATCGGTGGAATTTTATCTTCCATTAGACTCTTGCGGAAGTAAATTACGAAGCCGTTTGTGCATTTTCCTAATAAAACAAAATAGGGAAAAATCCATATAGGCATATTTTGGATTTGAAGAAAATAAATTCTAACTCAACATCTAGGAATGAGTTTGAATTTATTTTGACATATTTGGAATCAGTGAATTTTTCGAAGAAGTTGATAATTCCGAAATGCGTTCAAACCGGACACGTTCGGACACGTTTTCGAGAAAACTTCAAGCTGATGTTGGAACCCTGTAAGAGACCAAAATCTAAGTTAAATTAGATATTATTGATAAGGAAGAGAAGATCTTCAGAGTTATGAATTCAGAAGTTTGAGATTTCTCCGAAATCACGCGAATCGGACACCGATCGGGAAAATTCTATCGGTACGGGCAAAAAGCAAAAAAATGGCATGGTGACTCATGGAAGGGAGCTGCACGTTTTGGAGGCTTTCCATGGCCAAGAATCATCCAACAAAACCATAATTTTCCATGGTTTATATTCAAAGAGAAGGAGTTTTGAAAATGCCCAAAATACCCTTTCAAATCTCTATAAATAAGAGGCCTTGCCTCTTGAAATCTTCACACCAATTTCCACTCCTCCTTTGGCCAAAATCTTAGATGGAGAAAGAAGAGAGAGAAGCTCTGAAAAATTCTGAAGAAGTCTTCAACGGGACATCGAAACTCGATCTGCTGCCGAATTCTGGCATTGCAAACGACGTGCATTGTTTCACGTTTTCCGTAAAAGCACGTTTTTCGCGAAGTACCTAACGTCGTCAACGAAGGTCTGTCATTATATTGATCATAGCTGTTATGTCATGAATATCTGTCATTCCCTATACTATTTTATTTGAGCATAAGGTTAACCGTTACCTGAGATTCAATGCGGTGAATTGAATCTCAGCTATAGCTTCAAGGTCAGGAGGACCATGGATCGGAGATCGAGGAAAGCTGCACGAGTAGGCTCATGGTTGGAGAGCATGTAGCACGAGTGAGCTCTGAGACGGAGATGTCACTTTATCGTTTTCCGTAATTACCTATGAGAACAATAGGATGCTGTATCAACACTGTATTACACTCTGGTTATCGTTTTAATGGAAATCAGTTACTCTTACGCTCCAGGCTCGACTCTGATTCTAAAAAAAAAAATTTGGCTCTGGAATTGGGATGTTACATTTATATTATATTTTAATTGTCTTACATTTATTTTACAAAATCCTCCCATTGGTCCATACATAATTACATGGATTTAGGCATTTTAAATTGTTAGAATTATCATAGCCTTAGATCTTGCTTTATTAGATTAAATCCTAACCATTGACCATTGTTTAATTTGTCTAATTTGATTAACAAGCTTAATTAGGGTCTTAATCCTATGATTAATAATCTTTTGTTACACAATTAATCTTTAGGGATTTTATGTACTTAATCTTATCCATTTTCCTTAATCATCTCTAATTACTTAGCATTTATATTTATGCTAATCTTAACCATTAATATTTAATTAAGGGGTTTTACATAATTAACTTTGAATATCTCCTTGATTCATGATTAAACAATTAGCCATTAATTATTTATTTAATCACTTACTAATTGTTGATAATTTTTTTTGATTAGGATTAATCATTTTCTCATAACTATTACACTGACATTGATAATTTATGTCCCATGCATTATATTAAAAATCATGGGGTCATTTAGGGTTCCCAAAATAACATTTAATTTTTCCTCTCTTATTTCCAAGGGAGATAATTTATTAAACTGTCAAAATCAGAGACAACATACTCTATAATTTTTAATAATTATTTAATTGCTTCTAATAACATTTTATAATATTCTCTAGGTATTTTATGTCCCACAAGTGCATTTAAGGATTTTTGGCACATTATTCTTCCTATTTTCAAGAGATTTTTCCTTAGAAAATTAAAATAAGGTAAATGTGACACAATATTTGAGGCCATATATTCACCTATTAAAAATAGTCATTTATTCATCTCAATATAATATTCCAGATAAATAAATATCCGGGTATTACATCTAAAAATGGTTTTATGTTCAAGAAATGGAGAGTTTTGTTCAAAGAATATTTTAGGGAATTTAACCCCCCCCCCCCAAAAAAAATATTTTCTTGGAAATTATGGGAAATATTACTTTAGGACTAAATTTGAGCTTGAGAAAAATTAGGGAATTACTCCCTAATAAATATGAATTTTTGATGTTTTTATGTTAATAATATGATTAAAGAATCCTCAAAAAGAATTTATCAAATATTAAACCCATATTAATTGGGAAATTATAATTAAGCAATAGGAAGAACACTCCATGGTCTTTTTTTTTTTGGCCAATAACACTCCATAGTCTTCCAAAGGTACATAGGTGGCGTAACTCAAAGGAGAAATAAATGGAAGAAGAATTCTTGACCACATATCCAAGAGGCCATTAAAATATGATTTTCTTAAGGATGTGGACTTGGGATTGATTTTCCAATTGAGTTAATGATGTAATAAACCATCTAAACTCCTCCAAATTCTCTTAAGTTTCATCCCGTGAGGAAAAGATAGATGAAAACCAACAGCGAAGAGGGAGAAGAGAGAAGAAGAACAACTAAACCTAGATAAGTTTGTGGCCAAACTTCATCTCAAACCTTACTTCTTGAGTTTAAAGCTTTTACTACTACAGAATTGCACATATATACTAAATACTTAACGGTTATAGCGAATAAGTGATATGTATATTGAGGTGGAGTTGGCGCTAGAATATATAACGCTAATACTAAACAGTTAAATATACACAGTACCATGTATTGAGAGGCATAATCCACAAAATCAAAAATATAACAGTTGTAATTATTAACAGCCATTTATTGACTGACAAAAATGACGGTTCTTACGAAACAACCGTCATGTAATTAATATTTTCAAAACAATTTGTCCTCCAATTTTATATTAGCGAAAACAAAAACAAAAACATAACGGTTATAATAATTAACTGTAAAGTATGAATGACAAAAAATATGTTTCTTAAGAAACAACTGTTATGTAACACTTTCAAACAATCTGTTTTCCCAAAATTTAAACTCTAGAGTGCCTTTTCATAACCCTCACTCGGTCCAACACCGGGGTACCATTTCTCCTTAGTCAAAATCCTTTGTAACTTAGTTCAATGTACACTTCAATTCTATTTAAACTCACCTATACCTCTTGTTTCTTATTACTTTTTCTTCATCAGCCTCCTCCTTCTCTCCTTCATTGAACATGAGAGAACTCTTTTCATTTTCCCTCCTCCTCCTTTTTTATTTAAGTAATTAATAATCTCTCTTATTATGGGATTTAAATAACTAATTTACAATTATTAAAGAAGTTAGTTTTGTTAGTTATTTGTAAAAAAAATATGTTTTAGATTTTTCTAAAATACCCTCTTGAATTATCATTAAATTTGCATTGAAATTATCCCTTTATGAAAACCCCTTATTAAGTGCATGATAGTTTGGGAGAAAATTTATATATTTGGGAGATAAATTGGAGTAAAGTGTAATATTTAAGATAAAAGCTAGCTCCTATATTTACGCCCCGAGTGAATATTAGTTTTCTTGTGAATTTCAGGTTGGAATTTCCTGGCCAATCAAAATTCAAACAGTACAAAGAATAAAATTATAATAAAACGATTATATTCATAACATGACCATCATAATTGGCTGATTTATTTAGAGCAATACATTTAAGAGCTCGTTAAACAGTATCAGCAGTAATCATCGCACACCAATGGAAATTACATCAAATTTCATAACTGCTTCTCTTTTTTGCATTAGGGTGACAAAAATCCCCCTAATAAGCTCCAATGGGGTGGAACTTGACCTTAAGCGCTTCCTCGGAACACAGCTTCAAAACCGAGAGGTCTTCTTTATTGTTGAAGCTTTGGGTCGAAACAAGATGCTCGTCAACTTCATGGAGAACGAAAACAAGATTATAGGCATCAATCTCATCTTTAGCTTTCTTAATATGAAACGAACCAGGAATGTGACGTTTGTCAGGTGGACCAACCACTAGAGGATACACAGCACAAGCATGAGCTTGAACTCTCCAATTTGGTGGATTTGCACATTCAGATACCCAAGAGAACTCGATCTCCAACGGGTCTCTTGGGGTGATGTTTTTCGCTTCCGGGTGTCCGATCGTGTGAAATATCACCTGCTTAGCGTCAACGGCCATCACCACCGAAATAGGGCATGTTTGGTTTCCGATAAGGTCGAGTGAGATCGCTCTTTTGCAGTTCTTTGCATCACGAATGTGATAGGGTTTCCCAGTTCGGAGAGGATTCTTCTCTACGTCGAGCACATCAACAACTTCAGTAGCTTTTGAACACAAGACAGAGAGAAGGGAAAACAGTGCAAGTAATGCAGTCTTCATCTTGGTTTGGAACTATGAATGTATTTGGTTATTTCTTGAGTGTGTGTGTTATGGGAGGTTCAATGGCTTCAATTTATAGAGTTAAGGAGAGAGTGAAGAATAGACTTGCATGAAGTAAAGCATGCTTGAAGGAATGGTGAAACTGGGAGATGCTAAGAAATGTGGAAGGACCAGTGTGTTTGGTTTCCATATTGAAGGACCATTATATTCTAGAGTTTGCTGAGAAGTAAAGAACAAGTAACCATGTTGTATACAAGGTTGGATCCAGAACTTTTATGAAGGGTGAGCACCAGTGGTGGGGGGATTCGGGGGCAGTGCCCTTGAATTTTTTTTCTTTAGGAAAGTTTTAAATGCATTAAAAAAACAAAAGAATATAAAGAAGAAAAGAAAAGAATATCAAAAAAATATTCATGAAATGAAGTGATACCGATGATATAATAAGAGAGACAATTATTTTATAAACCTGTCATTTAGAAAAGCAAGGCTAAATGCGGTAAAAAATGCAGCTACATAAATTACAATGAAGAGTGGGCACTCAATAAGTTCAAGTAGATATATTTTAATAACAAAAGTATATTACAATAAAAATAATTACAATGTCATCCTTCTAGACTTTAATTTTTTGGAATTCGATCATAATTGTATTATTATCAATGCTATCAAATACATCTTTTTCAATATAAGGCACTAAACAATCATTCAACCATTCCTCATCCTCCAATTACGAAGTGCAATCTTGATGTATTAAGGGTGGACACTTAATTTAAGAGTAGACAACCATTCAAACATATATTATTTTTTAAAATAAATAAATAAATAAATAAATCCCAGACGACGTCGTTTCAAGGGTGGGCACTTGCCTCCCTTCTCTTATACGTGGGTTGGAGCCATTGGTTATATACTAGCTTGTTTCAATCGATCTACAAGTTTCAGTGCAAACGAATGCTACAATTTGTAGTTTCACATGGACTGCATCCACTTCTGTTCCTCATACTAATCTCTCACAAGTATTCTAAGATATCATATTTATTTATTTTTAGTAAGGGAGTTATAATTTTAGTTCTTTACTTCCATTGGATAAGTGAACAGAAGTTTGTCTTAGTTAAGGGAAGGGGCTTTGGCTGCTTAATTAGTACGAGGTTTAGAGTCGGACAATGCTTGAATATGACGCTGTAACCATATAAAAAAAACACTAGCATATATCATGCATGGCCTTGATCAAATGACACTCACAAAAGTGAGATGAAAATTAGGTCACTTCTAATACGTGGGTCACACAAAAATGAAGCATCTCGGTGTGTTCTATCCCTTCCTTAATTCATATAAAAATATAAGAGCCAAGAGGATTTAAATTTTAGGGAAAATCCATACAGGGGCCCAATTAAGGCCCAGAATCTCAAAAAAGACCCCAACAACTTTTAGATCCCAAAAAAGGCTCAGGGCCTTTTCTGGTATAAACGTTAACAATTAAATCAGCCCCATTAACAACTAAATCAATACCCGTTAACAACTAAATTAGTCGCATTAACAACAATATTTTAACAACTAAATCAGTCATATTAACAACAATATCAGCCCCGGTTAACAACTATATCAGCCCCGTTAACAACTAACGTTTTAATTAAAATCCCAGAAAAGGCCCTAGGGCCCTTTGTGGGATCTGAAAATTGTTAGAGCCTTTTTTGAGATCCTGAGCCTTAATTGGACCCCTGTATGAATTTTCCCCAAATTTTATGCTCACCTGGTAAGCATGATATTCAAGTTTGGTACCAAATTGACAACTACGGTTATAGTGTAGGTTTTTTGTTTTGTTTTTAATAGAAAAGTGTAGTTTTTTAGGGATAACGAAATTTTTTAACGCTCAAGTTTTCCTTAATAATCACTTTGATCCATGAAGTTGAGACAAATTTAAAGGACCAAAAGTTTATTGTCTCCCGTTTTTTGTTAATTACTTGAGCAGGAACATCTCTCTCATCTCATGCTCTTTGCTACTTTTATTTTCTTGTCTTTTCTGGCCGTCCTCCATGAAACACGTCTTGCTTTATGCTTACTTTTAAAGTTTCTATACGAAGACGTTGGCTCTTTATTATATAATTGATCAGGTAGGCAAATCTATGTTAAAATTGATAAATTATAATGTTTATTTAGTATAAACTTATGTAATATATAATGTTGAATGATTATACATAAAAACATTAACAGTCAAATAATATATATAAATATATTGCGATATTCATATTTATTTCTTTTTTTTTGATTTGATCAAGAGTTTCCTTTAAAGGGCAAATAATTCTCACCTTTTCCAACAAGTGTACTTCCAATATTCGAACTTATGTTTTCCTCCTTACGAGGTGAAGCCCCCCCTTAACACCTTAACCAACAACTTAATTTTAAACGTATAATTTTATCTATCTTAATTTTTCATAAAAGACCATCTTAATTAATTGTAACTTTTTTCATCTTAATTAATTTCAGCATGGTTAAATCAACATATGGTTGGAGTGGTACATCTTCATGGGACATTGGACCATCTTGTTTGTTCCACTCACGCCCGGCCTATCATCCTTGGGGTGGGTAGAATGTTATTATGAGAAATGTAAAATTTAGGGAAAATTTATCTTAGGGCCCATATTGGCAAAAAAAAAATAATAAAAAAAGACCCAAGAAAAAGTCAATTGTCAAAAAAGGCCCTAGGGTCTTTTCTAATATTATTTCATAAAACGTTAACAACTAAATCAGTCTCATTAACAACTAAATCAATACCCATTAACAACTAAATCAGTATCATTAACAACAATATCCTAACAACTTAATCAGTCTCATTAATAACTAAATCAATATCCGTTAACAACTAAATCAGTAACCGTTAACAACTAATATTTTATGAAATAATATTAGAAAAGGCCCTAAGACTTTTTTTGACATGTGACTTTTTCTTGAGCCTTTTTTGACATTTTTTTTTTGTCAATATAGGCCTGAGATGGATTTTTCCTAAAAATTACTTAGTTCTATTTTAAACAAAGAGAAATAAACCATATAAAGAATGAGCACTTTTTTTTTTTTTATAAAGTAGCCGAATTATATTATATGTAAAAAGAGAAGTACACAAATATAAGAACAACAACACCAGACACCCACTTACAAGAAAGTTAACAAGATAGGGCATGTAAAATGTTTAAATACAACTTTCTGAAACGAGCCAAACTGATGATCAAATTAAAGCCTTCAAAAAACTAAGGGATAAAAGTTTACTACTACACTACTACAAAGTAGGGATTTAACGTCCTAAATTAATGACTGTTTTAAAAAAATAAACGTTAAAAAGTAGACAGTGACTTTTTTTTTTAATTTTTTTTTCTTACTTTTAACATATGTTTTTTTTTTAAAAAGAAAAACATATATTAAAAGTGCACATTTAACGTCTGTTTTTAAAAAACGAACATTAAATATAGGTACACCCAATTATTTTTGTAATTTTTTCCTTACTTTTAAGGTCTGATTTTTAAAAATGGACATTGAATGTATACCCAGTTTATTTATCTTTTATTTACGTTGAATGTATAGAGCTTGATTAGATGTGGAGATGACGTGTGTGGAGTAGACCGCAACATCTTTTCCTTCAGCTTCACTCCTTTCTCCTCTTTTTGTCTTTTCCTCCTTACACTCTCTCGAGCCCCTCCCCACTCTTGTCCCTCTCTCATTTTGACATCGAAGTACATTGCCCTCCTCATTCCCTCCTCTCTCTGATGCCATCAAACCCTTCCCCTACATCCATCATCTCCTTTCCTTCCTCAGCCTTCGGTGCTACCATCGACCTCGCTGAGAATGAAGTGCCGCCATGGACCTCATCGAGAGAAAGTGCATAGCTGTGATAGGCTTCAGCATGGAATAGTCCTCAGATCTTCAACAAGGATAGAGTGATAGGCTTTGACCAAAAATAGTCCTCAGATCTTCGATGAGGATAGAGTGATAGGTTTTTGATTGAACCATAATTTTATATGATTTTTTCATGATTAATATGATATTTTTAATGCATTTCCTAGGATATTATTGCATTATTAAGCATTAATTTCAGTTAGGGATATATGTATTGAATTAAATGTAATTAAGGGTAAAATGGTCCTAATTTGTTAATTATTCATGCAAATGATTTTTTGGACTTTTGATGCTACTTGTGCTTAATCTTGTAGTATAGGTGTTTAAGAAGAAAATTTGAGATTTTGGATGGTCAAAATTAATATTTTGAGGATTGGGAAAAATTACATAAAAGGTCATTGCAATCAATGAAAAAAGGGACTCAAGAATATTATAGAAAATACCCATATTTCTTCAAAATTACATTTCTTCCTTCCAAATGTTTAAAGTATTGCACTTTAGTCCCTCTACAAAACTTTTTAAATGTTCACATTGGTCCCTGGTCAAAACTTGTGTTTTCACCAGGAACCAATTAGGTTCTTCGGGATTTTTGTGAGGGGTGAGATGGCTTTAGCACTGCGGCTATGAGATTGTTGGGAAGATACGAGAGTTGAGAATCAAATGGAGACTAGACTTGCACTTCGTCTAGCATTAGTCATCTATGTTGCATGGACACTGACACGCGACACGAGACACGACACGACACTCCGACACGTTAATCCTAAAAAAACCTAAATTTCGACACGTTAGGACACATTTTGATATTAAATATGTATTTTTAAATATAATTCACATTTAATACAAAACATCCTTAAAGTGTAGAGTGTAGATAGGTAAAATTTCATGTGATTCAGTAAAAAAAAGAAAAGAAATCCCATTATTTAAATCGCTTCATATAATTCAATGTCTATAATACTCGGGTAGACTACTTATAACTTTAAATATTTGCATCTCCATCCCGTAAAATCATAGCCTCTAGCTCTGGCTCATCAAGTGAAAGACTGGCAACTTCAAGATCTACAATATCATCAAGTGAATCAAATGTATCTCCAACAATGTCCCACAATTGATGTTCTCCTTATGTATAACTTGGATTGTTTCTTGTTAAGAGTCGAAGGTTGCTATGCACATAAACCAAGTCTTCAGCACGTTTTGGAGTGATGCTATTCCTCTTCATGTAATGCACAAAAGAATAAGTACTCTAATTGCGTTCAGCACATGATGAAGAGGAGGGTTGTTGCATAAGTCTCAATGCTATCTTTTGAAGCAAAGGTGTAGAAGTACCATAAAGTAGCCACCAAGCTTTTGGATCCATAGTGGATTTAGATTCGATGGCATCTAAATCGCCAAAAGTTCCACCATTGGTAATAAAATCTGCATACTCCCGTGTAATTTTGCTTCGGTCCTCCGAGGCAGGAAAAAATCTCCTTAAGCATTTTTGTCGCTCTTAAGTAATCTCTACATCCATGTGTGGAGGAACTCGACTAGAATCTTCTTGGAGCCATTGGTAACTATAGTATCTAAAAGATAAACAAAAAACAAAATATCAAATTATATCAAGAGAAGTATTAATTTTAAATTCAATCATTTTTTAAAAACTTACTTAGGATTCAAAGCATGCGCCAAACAATGTAGTGGAGTTTAATTTTTCGTCCAACGATCCACAAGAATATGATGCACCACATCATAAAAAGAAGAGGTCTCTTCCATCCTCTTTCCTTCTTTATGATATTTAGCTTTCTTCACTTTCTCAATCATCTCATCCCACATATCATATATCAACTGAAGACAAGGTCTATCAGTTTCACACACTCTAATCATATCATAAATAGGAGCAGTGAAAGCAAGTATGTAACCAATTGAATCCCAAAAATCATCATCCAATAATTTTTCCTTCACAAATCTGGCCCTCCCAAGATTATCATCTTTATAAATACTCCATTTTTCACTTATCACCATATTTTGGAGACCACCCTTTATCAACTTGAACCTCTTCAGCATCACAATCATTGAGGCAAAACGAGTATCAACAATAGAAAGCAACTTCAAATTTACAAACTCATTATAAATGGACAATCTCATAGAATGATTCATAATGAAATGCTTCATTTGAGTAACATCTCCTACAATATCAGAAATCCAACTGCATTCCTCATATGCTATTTGATTGTTCTCCACATTCTTTGTAGCACAAATATTTTTCACAACCAAATTCAATGTGTGAACAACACACGGTGTCCAGGTAATAGATGGAAATTCCTTGTAACACCCCCAATTTCTAATAGTTATGATAACATAAAATTTCAAAGAGTTTTATAAATAATTACTGAAATTCAAAATAACCAACTTTGGGAAGTGTTACCGCCGCATTTGTACTGAGAGAAGTGCAAGGCTAACTTATTACAATAACATAAATCCAAATTTAAATAAATTTTTTTTATTCAGAGCATAAAAAGAAATATAAAAACTAGCTAGAATTAACAGAATATTCTTCCTCACTTTTCACTGCTAGCCCTAACCTTTAGAACCTGTTTCACTGAAAATCTGCTCCCTCGGAGGATCATCGCAGCCCATAACACAAAAATCAGCAAAGCTGATAATCCTAATAAAACACAATTTAAATAGCTCAAATATATTAATCAAATCAAATATATATAGTCATATGGTAATTGCATCAAATATTATTCATTATCTTTTTAAAATTTATTTAGACCCGGGAAACCTTGCCAGTCTGTTTAGTGGGAAGAGAACTATGGTAGACCCGGAAACTTGCCAGTCTACCCTGTGACCCGGAAACCTACCAGTCACAAATCATCAAATTGGCCATAAAACATATCTTCCTAATGTGCACACCTCTTCCCAAAGCTACTACTAGTGTCCCGGAAACCTGCCAGATACCACTTTGGGAAGAACGGATACTATCTTTTCACATCATATAAATATCGGAGGCATAAAGCCCAAAGGTTGTGTTCATCACTTTAGTAGGTACCATCCCAAAGCTATCCTCCCACGATTAAATTATCTTAATCACACAAAAATAGATTTCTTGAATTTACTATACATACTGCAATTTGTCAATCACTACAAAAAAAACGATGAAAAACCGTGACTAAATGAGCGGGTTTAACGTGTGTTTCGAGACATTAGTCACGGTTGTTAACCGTTACAAATAAAATTGTAGCGGTTTTAGTAACGTTTTAATAACCGCTACAGAACAAATAAACTTGTAGCGGTTGTAGTAACGATTTCATAACCGCTACAGAATAATGTGTTGATAATTTTACATTTTTATTATTTTGAATATTTGTCGCGGTTACAAACCGCTACAAATATTCCCGCCATTTTTCACCAAAAAATTTGCCGCCATCTCGAATATTTGTAGCGGTTTGAAACCGCTACAAATATTCCCGCCATCATGTGATTTTGAATATTTGTAGCGGTTTCAAACCGCTACTACAACCGCTACAAACAACCCGCCATTTTATTTTTCAATTTTGTATCGGTTATTGTAACCGCTACAAATTCATTACGATTTTTTTTTAAAAAATCATTTATCAGCGTAATTCAGTAATTATTATTAATATATTTTTTTATTAAAAATAAAAGGTAGTAAATTATGAAATTTAAATATATAAGGTGCATGTATAGAAACAAAATAATAAGATTATGTAAGTAGAATAAGTACTAAGAAATGAGGTGATTAAAACAATACTCAATATTTAAAAATTATATGTACAAATCAATTGAATAATGTATATGAAATAATAGGGAAAGTTGAAAGATATATCCCGTTCAACTGCAAAATAACAAACTTTAATTAGTACAAGAACTATAAATTAGTATGAGAAACATTAGAATTGATCCGGTTACATGGTACTTACCCCTTTCAAACTCACGATGTTCTGAAACGTAAAAATATTTGAGATGACTGAGAGAAAACGTGGGTAGAAAAGAAGTTGAGGCATATTAAATGAGGTTGGGTGGGGCTATTTATGGTGGGGTCGTGCATCATTTTGTAGCGGTTGGTGTCTCACTTTTTGTAGCGGTTATTGTATTTAGTAGCGGTTTTGAAGGTGTTTGTAGCGGTTATTGTAGCGGTTTAATTTGTCGCGGTTTTTATGTTTTTGTAGCGGTTATATTGTAGCGATTCTTGTAGCGGTTTAATTTGTCGCGGTTTTAAGTGTTTGTAGCGGTTATATAACCGCTACAAATTAATTTCGAGTTTTTTTAAAAGCATAATATGAAAAGATTTCATATTACAGCATAGGCATTAAGTGTTTCTCTCAATCTTCTTCACCATCCCTACAAGGAAAGTTTGCATAAAATGTTACGCGTGAGGTCAATATGTTTGAACACAATTAAAACTTTAATTAAATCTTACTATTTTATAAAGCATAAATTTAAAAACGTCCGAACTATAGGTAAATTGTCATCGCCGTGCAGGAAGAAGTCTTGAAGTTGGCGGGCTGGAGCGGCTCACAATCGTATGCGACGTTATCACCATCGCCCATGTCGTAAAGGTCCCGAGGCTTTAAGTGAACCACCATATTCCAATCCTTGTGCCTCTCATCGGCCACATAATAAACACGATGGGCCTCGATGCAAGAATATACGGCTCGTCATCTTGACCGACCACCGTGAATAGGCCGGGAGAAATTCACCGATGTGATCCCTAAGTCGTCGATCGTGAGTCCCCGGACGTTGTGGTATTCGCCCACAAACACTTGAACAACGTCACGGTGAAAAGGCACGTGTAACTTATCCTAACCACATCAAGCGGCTTTCCATAATACGGGACGTCACCGAACCGCATGTTCCGTCACTGCTTGCTCGCATAACTCCTCGTCCCAAACGTGCCATATACACCAGAGTTTTGGGTCAGCAATCCCTGATCTCGTGCGACGGTGCAAAACTTAAAACCATTGACATTGTATGCCGTATATCTTAGGGCGTGGTCAAGAGGGCCTAGCGCGAGAGCTCTGAATTCTGCTGAGTGTGGGTTGTGGTCGTTCATTATTCTCCTCCTAAACCAACTCTGGAATTCTCTGTGGACCTTTCTATCAATTTCAGAGGATGTACGTGTACGGATCCTCGGTTCACGCTTCACATGACTCTGAATTCCCTGCAATTAAACATGCAATGACATGTGAGTATGTATAAAATGTAAGGAAATATATAGTATGCAATGAAATCCTTACGAAGGTACGGTTCAACTTTGGTGCGGTTAATCAAGACATGTTGGTGTGCTTGAAACTTCTCAAGTGCCGTGAGTTTGAATTTCTCACTCCCGCCAACTGCTCTACCAACACGAGGGATTAACAACTCTGTTGCCTCCGGCTCCGGCTCAGGCTCAGGCTCAGGCTCAGGACAATCGTCTACACGAGGCGGTCGGTTGAATGACGTCTCAATGTCATCGAAGTACCTGGAACAAAAATACAAGACCTCATCCCCTCTCAATAGGATACATCTATCGGTCTTGAACCGGGCCCAGCAAGCTTTGTCTCTTGAACAAGGTGTCTTGTCGGGTGAACCATGGCCGTGAAGAATGACGGAGGAAAGAGCATCTCCAAATGACAAAGCGTAAGAATGATTTTCTGCTGCAGGTGGTCGAGCTCCTCCACTATCAAAACCTTGGAACACGGCTTGCGGAAGAAAGTACAAAGCTCGACCAAAACGAGAGACACATCGAGAGGCGGCGTATTTTCATGGCGGCGGAAGTAAGCTGTTGCATAAGCACATGTGAGTCATGACTCTTCACCCTGTAACCTTTCGAGCACGCAAGTCAATACATCGTGATATGTTGCTTGAATACCGTCGGGAACTTTTATTTTCTTCAAGGTAGCGAGAAAGATTTCCTTATTCGGCTTTGTCAGGGTAAACCTTGCCGGTTGAAATCTGTCATGCTCATCCGGCCACGCGTCTCCACGAACGCCCATCTCCCGTAGATCTTTCTGGCTGCGAGATGATCTTTGGACTTGCTCAGTTCGTTGAGAATCGTGTACAACACATTGTCGCACACATTCTTTTCAATGTGCATGACATCCAGGCCGTGTCGGAGCAAATTATCTTTCCAATACGGAAGAGTGAAGAAGACACTAACCTTTCGCCATTCTTTGGGGCATAGAACCGAAGCCACAGCAGTCTTTGTCCGGCCCTTGCCGGATCGTTCTTTTCCCAAACTCAACATCAACATCCACGAAGTGCTCTATGATTTCTTCACGAGATAAATTTCGAGGGGGTCCTCTTTTTCCTGTTGCCCATTAAAACGATTGCGTTGCAACCTAAACTGTGCGTACCATCGAGAAACCTCCGATGACCCATGAAGCACCACTTACGACTGTAGGGAAGGCGCACTGAGTCAGAGTCAAAATTGCAAGCTGGGCACGCAAGGCCGGTATGCACATTCCACCCGGATAATGTCCCGAGGCCAGGAAAGTCGCTTATCGTCCAAATCAAGGCCGCACGCAAGTTGAAAAGTGTCTTCTCGTGCGCGTCGTACGTCTCCACACCTACATTCCACAGCTCCACCAACTCCTTGATCGGCGGTTGGAGATACACATCAATGTCATTTCCCGGTGCCTTTTTCCCTGGAATGATCATGGACATAATGAAGGAGCTTTGTTTCATGCACATCCACGGGGGCAAGTTGTAGGGTATCAACATAACTGGCCATATACTGTAGCTTGTGCTAAGATTCCCAAACGGATTAAAACCGTCGGTCGCCAAAGCAAGACGGACATTCCTAGGGTCCGACGCGAAATCTGGAAAGCTTGTGTCGAACGCTTTCCACGCTTCAGCATCACGTGGATGTCTGAGTTTGCCATCTTGATTCTTATCATCTTGATGCCACCTCATATGCTCAGCTGTCTTAGACGACATAAACAATCTTTGCAAACGAGGTTTTAAAGGAAAGTACCTTAGAATCTTTGCGGGTTTCTTCTTTTGCTTCTTCCCTTTCCGAGCGTCCCGAACCTCGATGTGTGACACTTCTTACAAGTCTCCCTCCGATCGTCCTCTCCCCAATAAAGCATACAGTCGTTTGGGCAGGCATCTATTTTTGGTAGTTCAAGCCTAATCGTTGATTATCTTCTTCGCCTCGTAGAAGGATGAGGGAATGTCCGCGTCGGGGAACGCATCTCGAAGTAATTCCGGGAACATCGACATTGCCTTATCAGTGATCCCACACATGCACTTGATATGGTACAATTTGATCAGAAAATATAACTTTGAGTATTTATGACAACCTTGATACAAAGGACGATCGCTCTCATCCATGAGGCTGAAAAATTCCTGAGCTGCATCATTCTGAAGAAAACGAGTTCGGACCCTGCACCTCGCTGTGAAGTTGTCGTCCTGAACACCAAAAGCATCACGAACAGATTCATTAACCGGATCATCTTGATGTACTTGATTTCCTACTTGTGAGGTTCGAGGAAGATGAAGCCCATATCCCATACCACGTTGCTCACCATGAACCTCCCAGAATGTATATGCTTCTGGGAAAGGCTTTACAAGAAGATGTTCCAAAGCACAATCCCGTGTTTGCCACTTCTTAAACTTGCATCGTAAACAAGGACACACGATCTTGCCATTAATGCTAGCGTGAGAGAAGGCGAAATCTAAGAAAGTGTTCAATCCCGCTAAATACACAGGAGAACTACGCGGCATCTTGATCCATGACTTATCCATATGTAACAAACAAATTTAGGATAGAACATAAATGTGGACGACTCACTTTAATTACATCCGAAGCAAAAATTGGGATCTTTAAATGCATCGATTGGTTTGTAGCGGTTAAATAACCGCTACAACAACCGTTGCAAACATCACCTTTGTCACGGTTTCAAAAATGAACGCGACAATAACCGCTACACAATTTGTAGCGGTTTAAGGAATAAACCGTCACAAATCTTGGCGCCAAAATTCAATTTTGTTCAACGAACACAAAATTTGTAGCGGTTTGAGGAATAACCGTGACAAAGCTACAAACACAAATTTTGTAGCGGTTTGAGGAAGAAACCGTCACAAATCTTGGCGCCAAAATTCAATTTTGTTCAACGAACACAAAATTTGTAGCGGTTTGAGGAATAAACCGTGACAAAGCTACAAACACAAATTTTGTAGCGGTTTGAGGAAGAAACCATGACAAATATTGGCGCCAAAATTCATCTTTGTTACGGTTACATTCTACTGAACTGCGACAAGCTTTGGAAAAAAAAAAATAGCGAAAAATCACAGAATTATAAGTTAATATAAAACTGATTAGTCATGGAATAATTTGCTTTTGCGCACAAAATTAGTAAAAAAAGCACAAAGCTTTGATGCCAAAATTTGCTTTTGCTTAATTAATCATATGTGTCTCAACAAATCATTTGATTAATTGAGTTAATATATTACTGATTAGTCAATCATGAGTTAAATGATATATCCAAACATTAGAAGTGCTTAACCCATAATTAAAGCACTTTTTTAAAAAGCAATGGAAAAAAAGCCCATCAACAAGAAAACAATATAATTAAATATAGTTATATCAATCAACTCTGTTTGGACATGAAAAGAGAAAAAAAAAGAAGGTCTACATTTCAGGAGCATGATCATCAAGTCCTCTCTGATGGGGGTTTGTCTCAGGAGGGGGTGGTCCACGACCAGAGTTGACAGCGTCGTCGTCATCGGCGGCACGTGTCTGGAATCATCAAAGAGGAACGGAGGAGGCTCGGGAGGCTGGAAGGCGTGCGTCGGGACACGGCTTGTTCGGCACGCCACAAACGAAGTCCGGTTCGAGTTATGACGGTCCCACCAACGGTCGATGGTCTCACTGCTGCGCCTATTCTGGCCTCCTCGTCGGCCCTCCGTGCGGCCTCAATTGCGGCAAGCTGCTCGGCAACCTTCTCGGCAATGATCGCCTCGAAATCTCCCGGCTGGTGGCCTCCTCGAGCCGGAGGGTCGGGAGCGGAGGAGGAGCCCTGTCTCGGGTACACCATGCTAGGCAGGCGCCAAGGCCAAAACCCCTAACGCGGCCGGGATGCTCGGCGGGCCCAGGCGGCTTTCAATGGGGCCGTAGGATTCACGGACCCGTGACTCGGGGTTTGCGACGCTCGTAGCTCGCCTCGGTATTCTCAATCCGGGCGACCAACAGAGTTCATGAACCATTAATAAAATAACGGACGATCAATTTAAATATACAACATTCATTATATAAATAATGTTTTTTAACTTACTATTATCTCCTCTGTTGCCTCAGAGGTCGGCGTCCCATCTGCGTGTCTATGGGTGCGTGTCCACAACTTCCCATAGTCCGTGTGTGTGTTCTCCTCCTCCTGCGGTGTGATGGACTCTCTGCGTGCGCGGCTTCTTGTGTTCCTTTGCGACAAAGCTCGCAAGGAGGAGGAAACAAAATTTAAATTTAAACCCTAAACTCAATTTAAATTATCAATTAAGTGAAACAATTAATTAATTTAATAAAATGTACCGCCCGTCGGCACCCTCCTATATTGGACGAAAGCCGCCCACCGATGCGGATCCACGCCGTGGGACTCTCTCGATCAGGCTGCTGCGGAGGAATAGTGCCGTCTCCATTCATAATATTGTAGAGACGGTTCCTCCGGCTCTTCCACCCTTCCCCACTTTCATCATAACGTACCTCTTGTGTTGTTCGCGCAGTTTAAACTTTTTCTATATCATAATTTCATTATTAATTATTAATGAATTAACAAACAAATAAGGAAAGAAATAAACTAAAACTTATAACTATTAACATGTACAATTTAATTAAACAATATTGACTACTTGTAGAACCTCTCAAACGCCTTGTTCTTTGTGTCCTTTGTCACTTTCTTCCAATCCTTGAAATAAATTGGGAACCACCCCCAATGGCCACCAAACTCAGACAGGAATCGGTTCATCAGGTGACCGCCGTTGCCAATCGCACAGTGCATGCAGTCGTTCCACGGGACTACGACCCGACACCGGCCATCTCCCGATCCGTCGAGTGAGAGCGGAAACATCCAGCGTCCTCCTGCTGATGTTCCTGTGTCTATCTGCAAGTTTACAAAAAATTGAATTAAACGTACCGAAATTAAATTAATTTCTCACAAAATAACTAATTACATATACCTTCGACATCCACAATAAATCCGGTGGAACGCGAAGACGCCGGTCGGGGGACTCGCCGGCCCCAGAGAGGCGGAGGTATATGTCGGGTCACACGCCTCTCGTCTGGTCCCCTCTACTACTACCGCCCCTTAAACCCCTTCTCGGTGGGCCATTTACTTTTCCCTTTCCCTTACCTCGTCCGAATCCATAATGTAGAGAGGTGTAAGTTTAACAGTAAGAACGGTGAAAACTAAAACCGTTGGGTAAAGGTAGAAACGGTGAAAACTCAAACCGTTACAAGTGACTTTGAAAATGGCGTGTCCGGCTTATAAAGCCGTACGATTTTGTAGCGGTTATACAAAGGAACCGTTACAAAGTTTACATAATTGTAACGGTTGTAAAATAACCGCCACAAAAACCGCTACAAAATAGTTGACCGTTGATATTCTGTAGCGGTTATTATGAAACCGTTACAACAACCGCTACAAAAAAGAAGACCCTTCAGATTCTGTAGCGGTTAAGTTTTAACCGCTACAATTTATCCACATCTTGTCGCGGTTATTCTTATTAACCGCTACAAAATGAGTTTTTGAAAAAAATTTCAAGCGATTAGTTTGATTCATAAACTTTAAGAATCAAACTAATTGGTTTGTTACAAATATTTAAAAACAAACCTTCAATTCATTTATTTTTTTCCTTTAATTTTTCTAAAAGTGTCCACACTAATAAATTATACATAATGACGTAACCGAAAATAATCCAACATGTCCGTGGGGATTCGGATTCAGTATAGCCGCCGATCTCCCACGAAAAACTTGCTGAGTCATTTTCATCAGAGATATTTTCGTGAGACAACGGTGGCTATAATGGAACCCAATCTCCGATCGCATGTTGGACTGTTCTCAGAAGAGTAGAAGTCTAAATGGCAAAGAAATGAGTAAACCTTCGCTTGTCCTTGAACGAATTTCCTCGCAAGGAAGAGAGAGGCAAATATCTGCAGCTCTTATCACCCGAGATAGGAGATCAGAGCTGCTGATATGTGCATGTCTTCGACGACCAAGCGAGATAGTTCATTCAGTTACAAGCAGATATTAGTAATTTCTTTAATTTTTATAACTGATGTACGGTCCCTAAACTTTATTTATAATGTCAAAATTTGTAGCGGTTAACTGTGGAACCGCTACAAAAATGTAACTTGTGCCGCGGTTGACGTCGCTCTTCCTGTTTTTTCGAGTCAACCGCTACAAATATAGCCGAAGTCGTGTCGTCATGACTTCCGTTACTATTTAGTGACGGTTTAGGGATAAAACCGCTACAAAGTGGAATTTAGTAACGGGTATTTTGAACCGCGACTAATAAACCGCGACAAAAGAGGGTTTTTTTTGTAGTGAATTACGAAAACCAAGGCAAGACTATTAAAAAGTACATGTATATATAATAGACACAAAGCAGATCGGTCAACTTGCACAAAAACCGAGGTAACCAAAGCAAAATATGTACAGGTATATTCATGAACCATGAAATCAGTAAATGGTTAGCAAAAGTTAATCACACAAATCAAAAAGGAGAAATATATATGTATGTAAGAAGGTATGACATTTTGTTTTCATAAAGTAATTCACGCTAACCAAAAAGGAAAACCATACATATAAATATACATACGCAGCGACACATTTAAGGGTCTTTCACAAAAATCGAGACCAGCATGTAACAATTAATTCATATTGTTCTAGGGATTAGGATTACATATAATATATATTTCACATAAAACAATGCTATGATATATTTAGAATCATAATCACTCTATCAAAATTCATATAAAGTTAACCTAAGACATATGGGGGTTGAGATTACATATAATATATATTTCACATAAAATAACGCTATGATATATTTAGAATCATAATTACCCTATCAGAATTCATATAAAATTAACCTAAGACATATGGGGATTATGATTACATATAATTTATATTTCACATAGAATAACACTATGATATATTTAGGATCATAATTACCCTATCAGAATTCATATAAAATTAACCTAAGACATACGGGGATTGGGATTACATATAATATATATTTCACATACAATAACGCTATGATATATTTAGGATCATAATTACCCTATCAAAATTCATATAGAATTAACCTAAGCTATATGAGAATTTGGATTACCTGGTCTCCTTTTTGCTAACCTCTAAGAAGAATAATTTGACAGAGTAAGAATAGAGGGAGTAGTAGAAGAGAAGAGGAGTATTGAGCGTTAGCTAGGGTTAGGTAGGCCTCTATTTATAATTTAAAATTAGGGTTTAGCTATGGGTTGGGCTCTTTAACTATTGTCAAATCATTAATGGCTATATTAAATTCAATCAATCAATCATGGTGTGAATTGTGAATTTAATGTGACTTGATTGACAAGTAGATGACTTATTACCTAAAACCTCTTTCTTAGTGCACAAGCTGAAAATTCCTAAGGCAATTAAAACTAGGAGTATTCGGCCCACCAAGGCTAAAAAAAAAAGATATTACTATTAATAATAATCTGGGGTATTACATTATTTCTTGTAACACCCCAAATTCCACACTTTAAATTGTGTCGGTTGACACTTGGTTTTAGAAAAATCGACAAAGTTCGAGGTGCTACATCAGAGTAATGCGAAAATGAAGAGCATGCACTAATATTTGGACAATGAGTAACTGATATAAAATGCCCCGACATATGATGATGCTTGACATATGCCGGTTACATTGAAAATCCCGAAGGAATATTTCTGTGATACATTAATACAGAGCTTTGTATAATTACAAACCTTTATGGTAACTATACAATCTTCAACCAAGCCGTAGCTAGACTTGGGGCAATGAATCTAACTCAGTTAATCAAACAACTTGGCCAGGTAGGTGTATATCATGGGAGTCTCACCGAGTTCACGACGACTTATTGACTAACCCACATAGACTAGCCCTGCCTTCGGCACCAAACTGTTTGATGTAACTTCATTAGATCCATGTCAGAAAGTAGGCTCTGTTAAACTTCTTCCGGCTCTTGTCTCGACCGGTGCCTCTTCACGGCTCCGTCCATCCATACCTCTTCACGGCTCCATCTATCGGTGCCTTCTCCGATCCTGGTTCCTTTCTTGAACCTTAGACAAATCTGAGGTCCAATACCCATCACACCTCAGGTAACAGTTAACCTCATGCTCAAGTAAAACAATATATGGCAGACAGATGTTCATTTACATTACAACATTCCATACATAGCACACAACACATGTAAGGTTACAACAATACATAAGCACACAGCAGATGTGTAATACCCTAAAAATCCCACTTATGATAAGTATCATAATTGGGTGAATAATACCTATTGGAAATAGGTGAATATGTGGTGTCAAAACCTATGTGGTAATTATGTTTTTTTCTAGAGCATTTCTATTAAAATTAGAAGAGTTAAGGTGCCAAAATTCCTAAAATACCCTTGTGGGGCATAAAATGCCTAGAGAATATTATAAAATATTGCAAGAGGCAATTAAATAATTGTTAAAAATTAGAGAGTATGTTGTCTCTAATTTAGATAATTTTTGGGACTATTTTCCTTGAAAAATAATGAGGCAGAAATAAATATTATTTTGGGGAACATAAGTGACCCAATAATTTTTAATATTTTACATGGAGTGTAAAATACCAATGTCCGTAAAATAGTTGTGAGATAATAATTAATCTCAATTAAGAAAATTGTCAACAATTAGTAAATGATTAAATCCCTATTTATTAGAGATTAATCAAAATGTTACAAAGGCACAATTAGGAGTTGTAACCCTAATTAAAGACTAATGGTTAAGATTAGCATGAGAATTAATTGCTAATCAATAAAGTTTGATTAAGAAGCATATAATATGAATTATATTAATGCCTAAAGCCTAATTAAACAATGGAATAGTTAACTATTTGATTAACCAATGGATTAAGTAACTACAAGATATAATTAAAGTATAATTTAATTAGATGAAATAAAGATTGAAAAGTCAATAATGGGGTGAGGGATTCGAATGGATGCAACAAGAAAATATGTATGGAGTGTAAGAGAAAAGTTGTAGTAGCAAACTTGGTTAAGAAGGGTTGAAGAGTCAAAGATTTCAACAAGCCAATAGGAGCACATAGAACTTAGGATATTTGAGCAAGTGGATGAACAATTTCCTTGGCCAAGAATTTTCCATGTAGTTCGAAATTGTGAAGAGAGAAAGAGAGAATTCTTGCAAATTTATATAGGATTAATACATTATATAAAGTGATTAAAGCAATTGGAAAAGTCAACAAAAGGGGGAGGAAATTGAATTGATTATTGTGTGTGTGTGCAGCCGAAATCATTGAAAAGGAAGGAGAGAAGAAATGTTAAAATTGTGTATGTGTAAAGTGAATAAGCAAGTGGATGAAAATAATAATAAAGAAAGGACGATTTTTGTGAAAAAGCAAATAAGATAAATGAGAACCGATAGAAATTAAATCCTACCCTGAAATCCTTGGATTAAGAAGAAAAAATCTGGACATATTATGAATCAGTGAATTTTTATCCAAAATTTGATGTTACCCGAAGTCATTTCCGTAACCGACACGGTTTGACCGAAAATCTTCAGCAGGCAAGGAAATACCCTG
Source organism: Acacia pycnantha (assembly GCA_025563575.1). NCBI lineage: Eukaryota > Viridiplantae > Streptophyta > Magnoliopsida > Fabales > Fabaceae > Acacia > Acacia pycnantha. The sequence goes on from JAMWYP010000290.1 coordinate 308,393, forward strand.
AATGGAATCAAAAATTTAGTTAACCCAGATACTTTTAAAGAGGAAGTTTAGATCTTCAGGGCTATGCTAAGGAATTTTTGAGATTCTTCAAGATTACGCGATTAGAATACCGAACATGGAACTTTATCGGATAAAATCCCATAAAGCAAGAGATGATTAATGCCCACTAATTACATCTTTCATTGTATCATTGGTTTGTTAGCTTAACCATGGTAATTAATGCTTATTTAGACAAATATTATTTCATTCTCTTTGGTTTAATTATTTTCAAATATAATTAGCCCTCATTTGATACTTTTAATTTGTCTCTAAATACTAAAAGACGAACAAAGCTTAGGTTTGTATCTACAATTACTAAATAATAAAGGACGCTTAAAAGACGCACAAAGCACCTTTTTTTTTTTTTTTTTTTTTTATAAGCAATTCTATTATATTCACAATATTCATTGCTTTGAATCTTTGACCGAATTGCTTTCAAAACGGATTACTTTAGCAGAGCACTTTTTCCGAGAAAAAGTAAAAGACTTACTAACACTTTGGATTAACAAAAAACGCAATAACACCAACACCTAAAAAGCAACAAGGCAACAGTGCAACACCGAAAGAGTGTTTAAAAAATAGCGACAACGAAGCACTGATAGAGAGCTACATACCTGCGATGCAAGTCTATGACAGCAGAGAGGTTCAGATCAAAGGCAAACGAAGCTAGTTTAGATCTGTGAAAGAGAGAAAAGGGAACAAGATTGGACTTGGGCGAAGAGAACGACGGTGTTTAGAATGTGAGGATCCAGATCCAGATCCAGATCCAGATTAGGTTTAAAACAAAATCAGGTTCAGATATGATATCTCTATCTCAATCGTTATCATTTTTGGATCTGGATCTCAATATCTCTTCAAATTGCGTTTGCTGGCCCTTATTTTGAAAAAAATATATTCCAAGATTGCCCCTGACCGTGTCCGACACGGTCAGGGACGCGTGTCCAACCGGTCAACGTGTCGGAGCGTGGTGACCACGTCCGACTTGCGTGTTCGGCCGTGTCGGAGTGTCGGACTCATCTGACACGCAAATTCAGTGGAAAAATGCGTGTTCGTGCTTCAGAGTCATTGACCTTCTTCCCTTAATCACCACTGCCAGCTTCGCTCTCCTTCCTCCTTAACCACAGTTCCATGAAGAAAGAAACTCTACCAGAGGTTTAACTGGTCAGAGGACATTGTGAAGACAAAGGATCAAATAGAACTCTGGCTTGCATTTTCCGTCACCACTGTCGATGGAACTATTGAGCTTTACCACTGTCAGCTCCTCTTTTGTTCTTGTTGGTGCTTCTTTCTTCTTTACTGAGCCACCATTACCGACAACTTGGAAAGGGATAGAGCTTTTAAACAAGACATATGTGTCTCGTGGAGTGAGAGGAGAGCAACTTTCCATGGCAGCTTCTGAGTTTCCTAGTGATGAGTTTTGGGTAGTGATGGAAATAGGCCAGGTCAGACTTTAGCTAAATAGGCTTGAGATTGTAATGGGAGTAGAAGGCTTGAGCATGAATGCAGGCTTTTTTTAAGGCTCAGGCTTGAGTTTTCATAAAGCCTAGTCAAACTTGAAGCCTTTTTAAATGCCTACTTACAAAGGCCTTTTTAAAAAGGCCTCATATTGTAGGCCTTGGAGGCCATAAATAGGCTTTATGCACTTTGAGCCTACCAAAACCTATTAATAGGCTTTGTAGGCCTTTACAATGTAAGCTTTTAGTAGAATATAAGAATGAAAAACAATAAATATTATGTTAATTATATGATATAAACATAATTATATTTATTTAATGTGTAAACAAGTCAAGTTAGAAGGCTTACAAGCTAGGCCATAATAAAATAGGCTTGGCCTATTTACACATCTAGGCTTTTAAATAGGCATTGGACTGACTTTCTTAACAAACAGGCTAGGCTAGACCAGACCCTAAACACGCCAGGCTGTAGGCCACTTGATAGGGGCCTGGCACTACAAAAAAAACGACCATTAGTAGCGATTAAAATGACCTATTTGTAGCGGTTTTAGGCGCAACAAACGACATTTGTAGCGGTTAGTGTAACCGCAACAAAATCCATTGTGGCAAGCTGATTTGTAGCGGTTAAAAAAAACCGCTACTACATATATATACATCGCTACTATATTTGTAGCGGTTGACATTGACCGTCACTAAATGGGCTGGGCTGACGTCGGGTTCGAGAGCTTAGTAGCGGTTAAAAAACCGCTACAAGTTAATTTGTAACCGATACAGATTAATCTGGTTTGCCGCCATTGGTTTTAATTTTGTTTGAATATTTGTAGCGGTTTCCAATTGCTACATATATTCCCGCCATTTTTTGGAAATTAAAATTTTCCGCCATGTGAATATTTGTAGCGGTTGATAACTGCTACAAACATTCCCGCCAGTTTTTCGCAAATATTTTTTGCCGCCGTTATTTTGAATATTTGTAGCGGTTTGTAACTGCTACTATGACCGCTACAAAAGTTCCCGCGATTTTATCCCAGAAAATGTTTTAAACTTAGTAGCGGTTAGTGTAACCGCTACAAATTCATGACTGTCAAAAAAAATTATCTATTGAGTTAATTATGTAAATATTACGTAATTAATAATTTTTTAATGAAAATAAAAGATATTAAAATATGATATTTAAATATATAAGGTGATTATATAGGTGGAAAATAATGAGAATATGTAAGTATAATAAGAACTAATAATGAGTTAATTAAAATAATAATAGAGTTAATTAAAATAATACTTATTGTTTAAAAAATGTGTGTACAAGTCATTGAATAATGTATCTAGAAGTAGAAGGAAAGTTGAAAAATATTACCGGTTCAACTGCAAAATAACAAACATTAGTGTAAGAATCATTAGATTTGATCCGGTTAAACGGCACTTACCCCTACAATTAGTTAACCTCTTTCAAAACGTAAAAAAACCTCTTTCAAAACGTAAAAATATGTGAGAAGACGGAGAGAAAACGCATGTAGAAAAGAAACTGATGCATATTAAATGTGGTTGGGTGGGGTATTGATGGGGTATTTGCGCATCGTTTTGTAGCGGTTGCAGTCTCACTTGTTTGTAGTGGTTGTATTTAGTAGCGGTTAGTAGTCGTATTTGTAGCGGTTTCTTTGTGTTTGTAGCGGTTATTTAACCGCTACAAATTATGTTCTGGATTTTTTTTTTTTAAAAAAAACTTAATAAAAAGATTACATATTACAGCGTAGGCACAAGTTTTTCTCTTAATCTTCTTCGCCATCCCTACAAAGAAAGTTTACATAAAATGTTACACGTGAGGTGAATACGTTTGAACACAAATAAAACTTTAGTTAAATGTTACTATTTGATAAGGCGTAAATTAAAAAACGTACCGAACTATAGGTAAATTGTCATCGCCGTCTGGGAAGAAGTCTTCGAAGCTGGCGGGCTGGAACGGCTCACAATCGTAGGCGACGTTATCACCATCGCCCATGTCGTAAAGGTCCCGAGGCTTTAAGTGAACCACCATATTCCAATCCTTGTGCCTCTCATCGGCGACATAATAAACCTGATGGGCCTCTGAGGCAAGAATATACGGCTCGTCATCTTCGATCGACCACTATGAATAGGCGGGAGAAATTCAGCGATGTGATGCCTATGTCGTCAGTCGTGAGTCCCCTGGACGTTGTGGTATTCGCCCACAAACACTTGAACAATGTCACAGTGAAAAGGCCTGTGTAACTTATCCTGACCACATCAAGCAGCCTTCCATAATACGGGACGTCACCGAACCGCATGTTCCCGTCACTGCTGCTCGCATAACTCCTCGTCCCAAACGTGCCATATACACCAGAGTTTTGGGTCAGCAATCCCTGATCTCGTGAGACGGTGCAAAACTTAAAACCATTGACATTGTATGCCGTAAATCTTTGGGCGTGGTCAAGCGGGCCTAGTGCGAGAGCTCTGAATTCTGGTGAGTGCGGGTTGTGGTCATTTATTATTCTCCTCCTAAACCAACCCTGAAATTCTCTGTGGACCTTTCTATCAATTTCGAAGGATGTCTGTGTACGTATCCTCAGTTCACGCTTCACATGACTCCTGAATTCCCTGAAATTAAACATGCAATGAAATGTGAGTATGTATAAAATGTAAGGATATATATATATATATATTTGTGTGAAATCCTTAATGAAGGTACGGTTCAACTTTGGTGCAATTAATCAAGACATGTCTATGTGCTTGAAACTTCTCAAGTGCCGTGAGTTTGAATTTCTCACTTCCGCCAACTGGTTTACCAACACGAGGGATTAACAACTCTAATGCTGATGGCTCCGGCTCAGGCTCAGGCTCAGGACAATCGTCTACACGAGGTGGTCGGTTGAATGACGTCTCAATGTCATCGAAGTACCTGGAACAAAAATACAAGACCTCATCCCCGATATAACCTTCTGCTATTGAACCTTCAGGCCACCCCTTATTCCTCACGTAAGATTTAAGTTTCCCAAGAAACCTATAAAGTTGATAAGGAAAAATTTCGATGCATCAATGGTTAAACGTGCGACTAGGGAGTGATGCTAAAGTAATTATTTTTAAACAAGTACCTCTCAATATGATACATCCATCGGTACTGAACTGGGCCAGCAAGCTTTGTCTCATGAACAAGGTGTACCGTCAGGTGAACCATGACCGTGAAAAATGACGGAGGAAAGATCATCTCCAAATGACACAGCGTAAGAATGATTTTCTACTGCAGTTGTTCGAGCTCCTCCACTATCAAAACCTTGGAACACAACTTCCGAAAGAAAGTACAAAGCTCGACCAAAACGAGAGACACATCGAGAGGCAGCGTATTTTTCATGGCCAGCGGAAGTAACTGTTGCATAAGCACATGTGAGTCGTGACTCTTCAGTCCTGTAACCTTTCGAGCCTACAAGTCAATACATCATGATATGTTGCTTGAATACCCGTCAGGAACTTTTATTTTCTTCAAGGTCGCGATAAAGATTTCCTTATTCGGTTTTGTCAGGGTGAATCTTGCCGGTTGAAATCTATCATGCTCATCCAGCCACGCGTCTCCACGAACGCCCATCTCCCGTAGATCTTTCCACGCTTGCAGATGATCTTTTGACTTGCCTGGTTCGTTGAGAATCGTGTACAACACATTTCGCACACATTCTTTTCAATGTGCATGACATCCAGACTGTGTCGGAGAAAATTATATTTCCAATACGGAAGAGTGAAGAAGACACTTACCTTTCGCCATTGCTGGGGCGTAGAACCAGAAGCCCTCGTAGTCTTTGTCCCGGCCCTTACCAGAGCGTCTCTTTTCCCAAACTCAACATCAACATCTTGAAGCTGCTCTATGATTTATTCACCAGATAAATTCCGAGGAGGCCCTCTTTTTTCCTGTTGCCCATTAAAACGATTGCATTGCAACCTAAACCTGTGTGTACCATCAAGAAACCTCCGATGACCCATGAAGCACCACTTACGACTGTAGGGAAGACGCAGTGAGTCAGAGTCAAAATTGCAAGCTGGGAACGCAAGGCCGGTATGCACATTCCACCCGGATAATGTCCGGAGGCCAGGAAAGTCGCTTATCGTCCAAATCAAGGCCGCACACAAGTTGAAAAGTGTCTTCTCGTGCGCGTCGTACGTCTCCACACCTACATTCCACAACTCCACCAACTCCTTGATCAGCGGTTGGAGATACACATCAATGTCATTTCTCGGTGCCTTTTTCCCTGGAATGATCATGGACATAATGAAGGAGCTTTGTTTCATACACGTCCACGGGGGCAAGTTGTAGGGTATCAACATCACGAGCCATATACTATAGCTTGTGCTAAGATTTCCAAACGGATTAATACCGTCGGTCGCTAAAGCAAGACGAACATTTCTAGGTTCCGCTGCGAAATCTGGAAAGACTGAGTCGAATGCTTTCCACCCTTCAGTATCCCGTGGATGTCTGAGTTTCCCATCTTGATTCTTATCATCTTCATGCCACCTCATATGCTCAGCTGTCTTAGACGACATAAACAATCTTTGTAAGAGAGGTTTTAAAGGAAAGTACCTTAGAATCTTTGCGGGTTTCTTCTTTGGCTTCTTCCCTTTCAGAATTGTCCTGAACCTTGAAGTGTGACACTTCTTACAAGTCTCCCTCCGAGCGTCCTCTCCCCAATAAAGCATACAGTCGTTTGGGCAGGCATCTATTTTTTCGTAGTTCAAGCCTAATTTGTTGATTATCTTCTTCGCCTCGTAAAAGGATGAGGGAATGTCCGCGTCAGGGAAAGCATCTCGAAGTAATTCCAGGAACATCAACATTGCCTTATCAGTGATCCCACACATGCACTTGATATGGTACAATTTGATCGGAAAAGATAACTTTGAGTATTTCTGACAACCTTGATACAAAGGATGATCGCCCTCATCCATGAGACTGAAAAATTCTCGAGCTGCATCATTCCTGAAGAAAACAGGTTCTGGACCCTGAACTTCTGCGGTGAAGTTGTCATCTTGAACACCAAAAGCATCACGAACAGCTTCATTAACCGGATCATCTTGATGTACTTGATTTCCTACTTGTGAGGTTCGAGGAAGATGAAGCCCATATCTCATACCACGTTGCTCTCCATGAACCTCCCAGAATGTATATGCTTCTGGGAAAGGCTTTATAAGAAGATGTTCCAAAGCACAATCTCGTGTTTGCCACTTCTTAAACTTGCATCGCAAACAAGGACACACGATCTTGCCATTAATGCTAGCGTGAGAGAAGGCGAAATCTAAGAAAGTGTTCAATCCCGCTAAATATACAGGAGAACTACGCGGCAGCTTGATCCATGACTTATCCATATGTAACAAACAAATCTAGGATAGAACATAAATGTGGATATAATGTTTAATTACATTCATAGCAGAACTTGAGCTCTTTAAATGCATGGAACACTTTGTCGCGGTTTTAAAACCGCTACAACAACCGTAGCAAACTTACGAGACAAATTTGTCGCGATTGATAACCGCGACAAATTTGAATCCATAATCTCGCCAGAGTGTTGTAGCGGTTAGGTGACCGCAACAAAATGTGGCGCCCTTTCAAAATTCATTTTGTTGCGGTTAGTTGACTAACCGCTACAAAAACCGTGACAAAATTTGGCGCCCTTTCAAAATTCAATTTTGTTGCGGTTAGTTCAGGAACCGCTACAACAATCGCGACAAAATATATTGTCCCTATTTTAGATTTAGGGTTAAATTTTACGTAATATTTTTCACTACGTTATTTATTTGACTATAAGTAATATAAATAAGCTATAAGTTTTGAAATAACGTACCAAAATTAATGATAACAAATATTTAACAAAATTATAGGTTAAACAAACCAAATATTTAATAAAACATAGCAAATATCCAGCAGTACAAAATAAAGTGTTCAAAATCAAAACTAACTATTAGGAGCATGATCATCAAGTCTTGTCTCATAGGGGTCTGTCTCAGGGGGGTGTGTGCACGACCAGAGTTGACAATGTCCTCGTTATCAGCAGCATGCGAGGGGGGTTCCTCATAGATGAACGAAGGGGGAGGCTCGGGAGATGGAAACCGTCTCTCAGGTAACAACTCTGTCAAGGCCCCGGTAACAGCTTCCCATCGCTGCCTATGACTAGCGTACCAACGGTCGAATTTTTCCTTCATGCGCCTATTCCTGGCCTCCTCCGCGGCATCCTGTGCATCAACCCTTTCGGCGACCAACACATCAACCCGCTCAGCAACCTTCTTCGTAATCGACACGTCAACCGCCTATGAAAGTGGCCTTCTCGAGCTGGAGGGTCCGGGACTATCAGAGGTGGAGCCCTTGGGGTACACCATACTAGCCTGGCGCCAAGTCCCATGCCCTTAACGCGCCCACGATGCTCGACTGGGCCCACAACATCTTTCAATGGGGCCGTTGGATTCACAGACCCCTGTGACTCCGGGGTCTACGACGCTCGCAGCTCTGCCTCGCTCTTCTCAATCCGGGCCTGACACACAGAGTTCATGAACGATTAAGAAAATAATTAAATCAATTTAAATATACAACATTCATTATATAAAAAATGATTTTTTAACTTACTATTATCTCCTCTGCTACCTCAGAGGTCGGCGTCCCATCACGGTGTCTATGGGTGCGTGTGAACAACTGCCCATAGTACGTCTGACGGCTCTCCTTCTGAGCCTTCTATTGCTGAAAGAATTAAAACAATATAAACTTTGTTATTTCAAAAACAAACAATCAGCATGTTAACTTTGAACATACCATCTCAATGTAGGTCACAACAAACGTCTTGGTCCCTGCCGTGTGATGGACCTTTTGCTTTGCCCGGCTTCTTGTGTTCCTCTGCGACAGAGCCTGCAAGGAGGAGGAAACAAAATTTTAATTTAAACTATATTTAAACAATAAATTAATTTAAATGAGATTTCAACAAAATTAAAGTAAACTATATTTAACCTTCAAATTAATAAATGTTTACACAAAATTAAATTATAATTAATTACAAAAGGTACCTGTCCGTCTGCACCCCTCCTATAATGGACGAAAGCCGCCCAGTGAATTGGGTCCACACCGTCTGGGACTTTTTCGATCAGCTGCTGCAGAGGAATAGTGCCATCTCCATTCATACGGTTGTAGAGACGACCCCTCCGGCTCTTCCACCCTTCCCCCAATTTCATCAGCACATACCTCTTATGCTTTTCCCGCAGTTTAAACTTTTTCTATATCATAATTTCATTATTAATTATTAATGAATTAAGAAATAAATAAGGAAAGAAAGAAACTAAAAATTATAACTATTAACATGTAACATTTATTTAAACAACATTGAATACCTGGAGAATCTCGGCAAACGCCTTTTCCTTCATGTCCTTCGTCACCTGCTTCCAATCATGACAAAATATCGGGAACCATGCCCAATTCCTGCCAAAGTCTGACAGGAATCGGTTCATCAAGTAACCACCGCTGCCGATCGCTGGTCTATGTCCTCGTTCCATGGGACTATGACCCGATACCCGGCCATCTCCCCGTCCATTTGAGTGAGGGCGGAAACATCTAGCGTCATCTTGCTGATGTTCCCAAGTCTATTTGCAATATTACAAAAACAATTACTATAACTACGTTTAAAAAATATTGAATTAAGCGTACCGAATTTAAATTAATTTCTCCCAAAAAACAAATCACATATACCTTCGACATCCACCAAAAATCCGGTGGAACGCGAAGACGCCGGTCGGGGGTTCCCGTGGTCCCGCTGGTTTTCCTGGTCTCTGAACTGCTCCACCTCCGCTATGGGAATGTCAATATGGATCTCTTCATTCTCGTATAAGTCGTCCAACGACATACTTGCTGTTCGATCTCCCCTTACGGTCTCTAGGGTCTCCGGGTGTGGAATTTCTTCATCGACGAAGAGCTCGGCAAACTCGTCCTGTCCCTGAGAGGGCGTGGGCTGAGAGGGCAGAGGTATATTTTGAGCCCTACGCCCTCTCGCCCGGCCCCCTCTACTACTACTGCTGCCCCTTAAACCCCTTTTATGGGGGACAACTGCTTTTCCCTTTCCCTTATATTGTACCATGATGTTGAAAAGTAGAAGTTTAAAAGTAAAAGTTGAAAGGTAGGTTGAAAGGTGAAAATGGTGAAAACTCAAAACCGTTAGAAGTTGTGACTTTGAAAATGAGAAACTACTGTTTAAAACCCGCTTGAATTTTGTAGCGGTTACTATGGTAACCGCTACAAAATTCAAATATTTGTAACGGTTCTATCGTCACCGCAGCAACAACCGTGACAAAGATGCATCGTTCTTCGTGATATTTTGTAGCGGTTAGAAAACCGCTACAAACCAAGCGACCCTTGCAATTTTGTAGCGGTTATGGTTAAGGAACCGCTACAACACAAGTGACCCTTGCAATTCTGTAGCGGTTATACTCTATAACCGTTACAAAATTATTATTTTTTCAAAATTCTTTTACCAAACTAATTAGTTTATGAATCAAGCTAATTAGTTTGGTACAAATATTTAAAATAATTAAGCTCAATTCATTTAAATTTTTTATTTTAGTTTTCCAAAAGTGTCGACAGTAATAAATTAAACATAATGAAGTCACCGAAAATAGTCCAACATGTCCGTGGGGATTCGGATTCAGTATAGCCGCCGATCTCCCACGAAAAACTTGCTGAGTCATTTTCTTCAGAGATATTTTCATGAGACAAAGGTGACTATAATGGAACCGAATCTCCGGTCGCATGTTGGACTGTTCTCAGAAGAGTAGAAGTCTAAACGCCAAAGAAATGAGTAAACTTTGGCTTGTCATTGAACGAATTTCCTCGCAAGGATGAGAGAGGCAAATATCTGCAGCTCTTATCACCCGAGATAGGAGATCAGACCTGCTGATATCTGCATGTCTTCAACGACCAAGCGAGATAGTTCATTCAGTTACAAGTCGAGATTTAGTCATTTCTTTAATTTTTATAATTGATGTACGGAGCCTAGTTCTATTTATAGAGCGAATATTTGTAGCGGTTAAGAATGAAACCGCTACAAAACTGTACATTTTGACGCGGTCAAGGTCGCTCTTCCTGGTGACCGCGACAAAATTGTGTCGTTTCGTATATTTGTAGCGGTTGTGGTGGTGCAACTGCTAGAAATCCACCGCAACAAAATTGGCGCCAATTTGTAGTGGTTAGGATAAAAAAACCGCTACAAATGTCACGTTACAAACATTCCCGCCATTGCGCGCCAAGGTGGCGCCAAATTTGTTGCGGTCTTGTTTTCGTTAACCGCTACAAATATACAAAACGACATGCCGCCAAGGCTTCCGTTACTAATTAGTCGCGGTTTAGTGAAAAAACCGCTACAAATTTAGATTTTGTAGCGGTTATGAACAGCCGCAACAAATAAACCGCGACAAACACCCGATTTTTTTTTAGTGTGGCTTATTCTCACCCCTTGGGTTCAAAACCTCTATTAACCAAAGAAGTGTTTTTTTAGTATCATAAAATTACCAAGATGCCCTTTTTGTTAAAAGAGAAAACCAATAGATTTTCCCTTAATCCCCATCCCTTGTTTGGCCAATTGTAAATAAAAAAGAAGAAGAAGCTTCTAGTGTAATATCTTGAATTTTGGGTCGAGGAATTTGAGGATAAGCCTGTATCAGGCAGACGACTAAGCCCAGTTTGGGAAGAGTCCCAAGAATGTCGAGAGATAGGAAGCCTCTTGGGGACTAAGTAACTCGGCTATATGGGTCAATGGACCTAGTATGTATAAGCCGTGGAATTAAAATGCCAATGGAAAAGGGGCACAGAAGACCTATACGGTGTAAATCCGGTTGGAAAAGATGCCACCAAACTATGTCCTGAGGTATGAGACAATTAGTTAAACGTAAATATGCTGGTATAAGTAAGTATAAGGATAATTAGTTAAGCGTAAGTTGTAATACCCGATTTTCGACTTACCGAAAATCTTGTATTTTAGGAATATGTTACCATATTAAATTGGTTAACATAAGTGACTTAGAGTCACATAAAATAGTGGTTGTTTTAAGAGTAAATAAGCCATGCAGGAATTATAAAACACTTAATCAAATCAAGTGTTAATTAGCAAATAATGGGCAAATTAGCTTGGAATTAATTAAGATGAATGTCATAATTCTTCTAATTAACTAGAGACAACTTAAAAGCATAAAAAGAGGGCTGATCATATTTAAAAATAATTAGGCCAAAGGGAAAAAAATAATACTTGTCTAATTAAGCCTAAATCCCTTTGTAATTAAATGGACCAATGAGAGCATTTGAGACATGTGGAAAGGTAATCCAAAATCTTAAAACACCTCATATATTTCGTTTGGCAGCTGGAGAATGAGAGAGAGAGGATTTATCATATAATATTAGAGTTGAAAAGTCAATATTTCAACTAACCAATGAGAAGCTTGAAAAATGGAATGTATTATTAAATAATAAATACTTTAAGAAATTAAAAAGCAACATAAATGGTTGTGAGAGGGGCCTACATGTCGACCAAACATGAATGGGTGAGATGGGATTTAATAAAGTGAATATAAGTGTAATACCCTAAAAATCATATTTATGATAAATATCATAAATTAGTAAATAATACCTATTGGAAATAGGTGAATATGTGGTGTCAAAAATAGTGTAGTATTTATCTTATTTTCTAAGGTAAATTCTATTAAAATTAGAAGAATTAAGGTACTAAAGAGCCAAAAAGATGCATTTGTGGGGCATAAAATGGCCTAAAAATATTGTGATAAATCGTAAGAGGCAGTGAAATAATTATTAAAAATTAGAGAGTATATTATCTCTAATTTAGTAACTTATTAAATTACAACCTTGGAAAAATTAAAGGGCAAAAATCAAAAAGTATTTTGAGGATCAAAATGCCCCCATGATTTTTAATATATTACATGGGACATGAAATACCAATGTCAGTAAAATAGTTGTGAGATAATGGTTAATCCTAAATAAGAAAATTGTCAACAATTAGTAAGTGATTAATTAAGTAATTATTGGCTAATTGTTTAAGCATGATTAAGAGAAAATCCAAGGGTAAATATGTAAAACCCTTTAATTAAATGTTTATGGCTAAAATTAGCATAAAATGCACTTGCTAGTTAATTGGAAAAGATTAAGAAAAATTAGTGAGATTAATTACATGGAAATCCCTAATCCTAGAAAGTTGCTAATCATGTGATTAGGGCACTAATTAAACTTGTTAATCAATTTAGACAAATGAATCATTAATCAATGGTTAAGATTGAATTTTGAAAGTCAAAATCAAAGGTCTAGGATTATTCTAGTAGTTTTTAAAGGCCTAAATCCATGTTATTTGAAGTGGACCAATGAGAGAATTTAGGTAAATTAAATATAAGATAATTAGAATATTATATATTAATTAAAACAGAAAAAAAAAGGAAAGGCTGGTCAAAATTTTGGGCAAAAGAAGATTAGAATTGTGCAAAATAAAATCATGATATTTTTTATGCAAGTGGTATTAAAATATTAATTAAAATGTGAAAAGCAAATGGGATAAATGAGAACCGATAGAAATTAAATCCTAACTAGAAAACCATGAATTAGGTTTCTATAGTCAAGGCATATTATAAACAAGTGAATTTTTAGCTCGTAGTAGGTTACCTCCGAAGTTATTTCCGTAACCAAAAAGGGTTATCCTAGACTGGCTAAGAGGCTATCTGATATTCAAAAAAACAAATTAGATAAATGGAAATCTATAGAAACTAAGCCATAACTTGAAATCCAGGGATGAGGTGGTAAACATCTGGGCATATTATGAATCAGTGGATTTTTGTCCCGAAGATGTTGTTACCCGAAGTGATTTCCGTAACCGAAGACGTTTATCCGAAAATGTTCGGCAGGCAACGAAATGTTCTGAATGGGATCAAAAATTTAGTTGGCCCAGACATTTCCAAAGAGGAAGAATAGACCTTCGAGGCTATGTTGCCGGATTTTTGAGATTTTCCAAGATTACGCGATTAGGACACCGAACAGGAAACTTTATCGGATGAAAACCCATAAAGCAAGAGATGATGCAGTGCATGACATCATTTTTTTGACTTTGGGGGAGGGGGAGGTTGGCCAAGCCAATCCAAGGGCCAAGAAGAACCTTTCAATGTAAGCAAGATCCAACAGTTGAGAATCGGTATGATAAAGCATGAATAGTAACCGAAAATCTTCTATAAATAGCCATGAACTTCAACACTTCTTCTTCACCAATTCACTTAGCTATTTTCAAAATATTGGAGTGGAGAAGGAAGGAATGAGAGGCTAAGCACCAAAGAAATTAAAAAGAGCTCTGATTAACACAATCATTCTCTATGTATGATTTTTCCCCCTTATATATCTCCTTTCTTTCTATGTATTTTCTTTTCTTTTTCTTTCTTTCTTTTCTGTTTTTTTTCTTTTCTTCGTTTCTTTCTTTTCTTTCTTTATTATCACAATGATTTATTTTATTTTATTTTTTTATAATCACAATGACAAAATCAAATATCTCCCCCCACACTTAAACTGTTGCACTCTTGAGCAACCCCCACACTTAAACACAAAACCTAGGTGAAACCAATGCTCAATAAATTTCCAAGGTGCGAAATAAAATGAATTTACGCTTAGGCTTGTAATGGGGTTTAGAAAAGAATGAGTCAAATAGGCACAAAAGGGCTAACAAAGGAAACATAATGCATGGGAAAGCTATTTGGCCAAAGTGGGGAAATTAAAAGAAAGAAAACAAGCTTCTATCATATTCATGCACGTAAGTGAAAAATGTAATTTCAAAAAGAAAAGGAGCAAGTTCTAGAGAACACAAATCATGAGCAGATACAGTATGCGAACGTACCTTCGTTGACGGAATTTCGGTACGACTGTTGATCAGAGCGTAATCACAGATATCCTATAAGGATAACAAAGTTTCTATTAATGATCAACATCATAACAGTCATTTTAGTCATAAATGACAATTTTACCCCTAACTTTACTAATTGGCGGAATTTCGCCAGAGCGCTTCGCTACTTTGACTCTAATCTTCCAAAATTTTGCCATATCTCTTTCTCCAACATATTTTCGAAATAAATATCATATTTAACCTTAAAACATGATATCAAAACTATACTGGAAGATTAAAGATCAAAACAACATAAGCTATGAACTTAACCTAGAACTTCAAGAACTAGGGACCGAATAACTTACCCAGAACTTTGCTACTCCTTCCCCAGAGCTCTCCCTTCTCTCTAACCTCTCTCTAAATTCGAAATACTTGAGAGGATTTTGGTGTGAGAATTCAATGAGAGCATGGTGCCTATTTATAGAAAAAATCCATGGATCTCAACCCTTGGATCAACTTTTCATCAACGGTCGAGATGAGGAAGATGTGGCTTCATTAGAATCACACAATTTCCCTTCTTTTCCTCCACAAATTTCGTCCCCTTATGTCATCCTTCCAAAAATGACATCATCCTCATGATGTCACCCATGTGCTCTTTATGAATTCGACCGATTAATTCCCTTGTTCGATGTTCTAATCGCGTAATCGTAAATAATCTCAAAAATTCATTAACGTAGTCTTGGAGGTCTATTCTTCCTCTTGAGAAATATTTGGGTTAACAAAATTTATGATCCCATTAAGGGTATTCCTAGCTTGTTAACCATTTTAGGATAAACGCCGTCGGTTACGGAAATGACTTCGGGTAACACCAACTTCGGGATAAAAATTCACTGATTCATAATATGTCCAAATGTTTACCACCTAATTCAAGGATTTCAAGATAGGATTTAATTTCTATCGGTTCTCATTTATCCTATATGCTTTTTCAACAAATATTTTTCTACTTTACTTGTTTTTGCATTCACACTTGACACATCTTTTTTTCCTTCTTTTTCTTCTCAAAATTTCAGTTTTCCCATCCCCTTTTCCCTATTCTTTTTGTTTTTCAATTAATTCATATTATCCTCTAATTATCTCATATTTATTTTGCAAGAATTATCCCATTGGTTGATTCATTTTCACATGGATTAAGGCTTGATTTATATGAACCATTAGATCATCTTTATAAGATTCAATCTTGGCCTTTCATTGATTAATAATGTTTAATTAGGGTTTATACATAATTAACTTTGAATATCACCTTTATTCATGCTTAAACAATTAGCAATTAATTACTTATTTAATCACTTACTAATTGTTGATAATTTTCTTAATTAGGATTAATCATTTTCTCCCAACTATTACACTGACATTGATAATTTATGCTCCATGTATTATTTTAAAAATCATGGGACAACTTATGTTTCCCAAATTAATATTAAATTTTGCCTCATTATTTTCCAAGGGAACTAATCCCATAAATTACCTAAATTAGAGAAAACATACTTTCTAATTTTTAATAAATATTTAATTGCCTCTTAGTATTTATCATAATTTTCTCAGGGTATTTTACGACCCACAAACTCACTTAGGGACTTTTGGCACTTTATTTCTTTTAATTTCAAGGGAAATTACCCTAGAAAATAAGACAAATACATCCCAAAGTTTGAGACCACATATTCACCTATTTCCAATAGGTATTATTTACTAAATTATGATATTTATCATAAGTGAGATTTTAGGGTATTACACTACTCCTTCTCCAGAGCTCCTTCTTCTCTCTAACCTCGATCTCTAATTTCGAAATTCCTCTTGAATTTTCGTGTGAAGATTATGCAAAGAGGTGATGGCTATTTAAAGGCCAAATTTGCACTATTCATCACGTTTTCTTCTTGAATTCTAGCCATTGGATCTAGGGCTTTAATCATCTTCCAATCCTCACCCTCCAATCCACCATGCCGACCTCCCCCCCCCCCTTTTGCTCAAAATGACATCATCCAAAATGATGTCATCCTTCATACTTTATGGGTTTATCCGATAAAATCCCACATTCGGTGTTCTAATCGCGTAAACTTAAATAATCTCAAATATTCCTTAGCATAACGTTGGAGGTCTAATCTTCCTCTTGAGAAATATTTGGATTAACAAAAATTATGGTCCCATTAAGGGTATTTCCTAGCCTGTTAACCTTTTTTAGGATAAACGCCAACTTCGGGACAAAAATTCACTTGTTCCTAATATATCCTGATGTTTAATACTTAGTTCATGGTTTTTGAGATAGGATTTAATTTCTATCGGTTCTCATTTATCCTATTTGCTTTCTACAAAATATCTTCTTTTATATCATTATTTTATTTCCACTTGAATAAAAATCACAATTACTGCCCAAAATTCCATAATTTCGGCTAGCTCCCCTTTTTCTTGAGTTTTTATTTATTTTTAATTAATTATATTATCCTTTAATTATCCTATAATAATTTACACAAATTCTCTCATTGGTTCTACATAATTACATGGATTTAGGCATTTTTATATCTTAGAATTATTGTAGCCTTTAGATCTTACTTTATGAAATTCAATCCTAACCATTGTTTTATGCTTGATTTGTTTAATTCAATTAGCAAGTTTAATTAGAGCCTTAACCATATGATTAGTAATCTTTTATTAATAAATTAAGTTTTAGGGATTTTATACATTTAATCTCGTCCATTTTTCTTAACCATTTCTAGTTAATTAGCATTTATATTTATGTTAATCTTGGTCATTACACCTTAATTAGGGATTAACTTTGGACATTTCCCTTGTTCATGTCTAAACAATTAGAAATTAATTATTTATTTAATCACCTACTAATTGTTGACAATTTTCTTAATTAAGATTAATCATTTTCTCACAACTATTGTACTGACATTGGTCATTTGTGCATCATGCATTATATTAAAATTCATAGGGTCACTTATGTTCCCCAAAATAATATTGAATTTTTCCTCATTATTTTCCAAGGAAAATAATCTCATAAATTACTTAAATTAGAGACAACATACTTTCTAATTTTTAATAAATATTTAATTGCCTCATAGAATTTGTCATAATATTCTCAGGGTATTTTATGACCCATAAGTTTACTTAGGGTTTTTGGCACTTTATTTCTTCTTATTTTAAGAGAATTTACCCTTGAAAATAAGACAAATACATCCCAAAGTTTGAGACCACATATTCACCTATTTCCAATAGGTATTATTTACTAAATTATGATGCTTATCATAAATGAGATTTTTAGGGTATTAAATTTCTCCCCCCGTTAAATAAAATTTCGCCCTCGAAATTTGCTTCATACTAACTAAACTCTGTATTATCTAGACTTCGGACCATACGCTCCGGATCTTTACTCTATCAGAACATTTTTAAGTCGTTTCTTTCAGTGATCGAAAATTCGCTCCGGCTTGACTACAAAGATCTTGTCATGTCGTACTTTGATATATAGTGTTTCTGTGGCGCCCATACACCGCGTCAACACCAGATACCATAAATGTCTCCATGGCGCCCATACACCATGGCAACACAAGATACCTTAAATGTTTCCATGGCACCCATACACTATGGCAACACAAGATACCTCATACTCAATGACACAATCGCGGTCGGATTGTAATAACTAAGAAACATGGAACGCGTGATGGAGGTGGTTTACGTAATCATATGATTTAACCGAATGGCTAACATCTACTTCATATATTGCCTAGAGAAGATTCCTAATAAGAGAGATAGTACCTTGGACCATCTCTGGGAGTTCTCTGTCCACTGTATTGGTTAGTGCGTACATTCGGCTTGGGTTCTGTGTCCTTAATCCCGTAGCTTTCTCAGGACAGTTTGTGATAAAGTGTCCTGGCTTCCGACATTTGTAGCAAACTTGTCTCCCAATACAGTTAAAACTAGGATGGTACCTTCCGCAATTTGGACACGGTTGGCATCCTGGCATTCGTGGGTTGTTCTGCTGCCTAGACCGGAATGGCATCTTGCTTTCTCTTTGGGAGTTTCTCCATGGTGCCTTTCTCTTTCGCGAGGAATTTCCATGGCTGACCTCGCTTTCTTCTAGCTCTGGTTGAGCCATATTTGGGAGTGCAAAGTTTATGAGTTTTGGTTCATAAATAGGTTCAAGTGGGTACTTCGGTCCAGAATGGTACACAGGTCCTGGTGCATGAATACGTGTAGGGGAGTATAGATTCAAGAGTTCAAGGTTAGGGTCATACTCTGGCCCAGGGTAATACTCAGGTTCAGGGTTAGATGCCGGTAGAAATTGGTATTCGGGTTCAGGAAAGTATGCAGGTTTAGGATTGTAGGTCGGTTCAGAGTTAATCTCGAACCTTAAGTGGGAGGGTCCTTCTCCATCCATCTTTACTGTACCCCATAGAAAACGTTAGACATATACAAGGAAGACAACGATTAGTATATCACAGACTTCATCGCACTAGTAAGTATACTGCACATAGACTTTATCGCACTTAGTATTTACTCTGCAAACAAACAGACACCCGCAATATTTCCCTCGTTCAGAATTTCGTTGGTTCTTTCCACTAAAAAACGGGTACGGGGAAAATGATGAAAAGTGGATCTAATCCAGTTTCCAGAAGGGTACGGAAATATGTAACAAAAGTTTCTCTGATAGAAGTTCTCAACATGAGTCAAATACTGCATGTACTTAGCTTTGTTGGTCTCAGAGTTTCGTCCGGCATGGACCAGCTCCATATATAAGCTCTGTGTTTAGGATGGTATTACCGTCCAGTACAAACTGGAGATTATCAGAATTATCAGAGTTATCAGAATTATCAGAATTATCAAAATTATCAGAGTCTGCGTCAAAGTTGATATCAATATCTC
Source organism: Acacia pycnantha (assembly GCA_025563575.1). Lineage (NCBI taxonomy): Eukaryota > Viridiplantae > Streptophyta > Magnoliopsida > Fabales > Fabaceae > Acacia > Acacia pycnantha. The sequence continues at coordinate 327,675 of JAMWYP010000290.1, forward strand.
TGATCTCCGGGTAGTCGAAGTTGTCGCCTACCGATGAGTGATGCGAATTATCAGGGTTATCAGGAACTGGTATCGATATAAGTACATACGATGGATATACCGGCTCTGGGTTAGAGTGATGCACCGACAGAGGTTGGTACACCGGTTCAGGATGGTATACTGGTTCAGACTGGTATACCGAAGTAAGGTGGTACACCGACGTAGGCTTATATCAGTACTCATTTTCAAAACATGCTCTTTAAAAAGGCGTAGAGCCTAACTCCGTTACTCAAACCAATTGGCCAGGTAGGTGTCTATCATGGGGGCCTCACCGAGTTCACGACGACTTATTGGCTTACCCACATAGACTAGCCCTGCCTTCGGCACCAAAAGGTTTGGAATAACTTAGTCAGATCTATGCCAGGACAACTGCTCTGATACCATAATTGTAACATCTCATTTTCAAGAGCCGAATATTTTTTTTTTCATTAAAACATCAGAGTAGAGCATCATAGCATAGGAGTAACTGATACATATATTCAAAATAACATCTGGAGTATGTCTGACTAGTCGCCGTAGCGGTACATTAATCTGAGTGTTTTCCAAAAGTAAATAACAACAAAAGAAAGTCTTCAACCGGGTCTCTATGCGTGCTGCTCGCCTTTATCCTCTGCCCTCGATTCTCCCGACCTTGAAGCTATGTTAAGGGCTGAGGTCCAATGCACCGGACCTCAGGTAACGGTTAACCTCATATTTACATATACAACATATGGATTACAGTTATTCATAACATTAACTGAATATATGCACCCAACCAATGCAGATGTACCGCACGGAGCGAATGCAAATGTACCGCACGTAGCGAGTGTAGATGTACTGCACGGAGTGAATGTTCCCTTACAGATATGTCTGGCATAGTGAATGTACCCCGAAAGCACATAAACATACAATAGATCATCAACCACATATACGCAAACAATACTCATAACACATATACGCATACAATAAATATCAGAGTTAGTGTTACTAGTACGCGAACGTACCTTTGTTGACGAAATACGGTATGTCTGACGGTCAGAACGTGATCACAGTTATCCTATAAGGATAATATCGTATTTAATCAAATATCAACATCATAACAGGTATTCTAGTCATAAATTACTATTTTACCCTTGACTTCACTAATCGGCGAAATTTCGCCAGAGCTTCGCTACTTTGACTCTAATCTTCCAAAATTTTTCCATATCTTTATCTCCATCATATTTTCGAAATAAATACCATATTTAACCATAAAACATGATATCTACAATATATTGGAAGATTAAAGATCAAACTAACATTTCTACTGTAACTACCGAATCGAAATACTAGAACTTAAGACTAGGGACCGAAGAATTTACCCAGAACTTCACTACTCCTTCTCCAGAGCTCCTCCTTCTCTCTAACCTCTCCCTAATTTAGAAATTCCTCTTGAATTTTTGTGTGAAGATTATGCAAAGAGGTGATGGCTATTTAAAGGCCAAATTTGCACTATTCATCACGTTTTCTTTTATAATTCTAGCCATTGGATCTAGGGCTTTAATCATCTTCCAATCCTCACCCTCCAATCCACCATGCCGACCTCCCCCCCCCCCTTTTGCTCAAAATGACATCATCCAAAATGATGTCATCCTTCACACTTTATGGTTTTATCCGATAAAATCCCCTGTTCGGTGTTCTAATCGCGTAAACTTAAATAATCGCAAATATTCCTTAGCATAACGTTGGAGGTCTAATCTTCCTCTTGAGAAATATTTGGATTAACAAAAATTATGGTCCCATTAAGGGTATTTCCTAGCCTGTTAACATTTTTAGGATAAACGCCGTCAGTTACGGAAATAACTTCGGGTAACATCAACTTCGGGACAAAAATTCACTTGTTCCTAATATATCCTGATGTTTAATACTTGGTTCATGGTTTTTGAGATAGGATTTAATTTCTATCGGTTCTCATTTATCCTATTTGCTTTTTACAAAATATCTTCTTTTATATCATTATTTTATTTCCACTTGCATAAAAATCACAATTACTGCCCAAAATTCCATAATTTCGGCTAGCTCCCCTTTTTCTTGAGTTTTTATTTATTTTTAATTAATTACATTATCCTTTAATTATCCTATAATAATTTACACAAATTCTCTCATTGGTTCTACATAATTACATGGATTCAGGCATTTTTATATCTTAGAATTATTGTAGCCTTTAGATCTTACTTTATGAAATTCAATCCTAACCATTGTTTTATGCTTGATTTGTTTAATTCAATTAGCAAGTTTAATTAGAGCCTTAACCATATGATTAGTAATCTTTTATTAATAAATTAAGTTTTAGGGATTTTATACATTTAATCTCGTCCATTTTTCTTAACCATTTCTAGTTAATTAGCATTTATATTTATGTTAATCTTGGTCATTAAACCTTAATTAGGGATTAACTTTGGACATTTCCCTTGTTCATGTCTAAACAATTAGCAATTAATTATTTATTTAATCACCTACTAATTGTTGACAATTTTCTTAATTAAGATTAATCATTTTCTCACAACTATTTTACTGACATTGGTCATTTATGCATCATGCATTATATTAAAATTCATAGGGTCACTTATGTTCCCCAAAATAATATTGAATTTTGCCTCATTATTTTCCAAGGAAAATAATCTCATAAATTACCTAAATTAGAGACAACATACTTTATAATTTTTAATAAATATTTAATTGCCTCATAGAATTTGTCATAATATTCTCAGGGTGTTTTATGACCCATAAGTTCACTTAGGGTTTTTGGCACTTTATTTCTTCTTATTTTAAGAGAATTTACCCTAGAAAATAAGACAAATACATCCTAAGGTTTGAGACCACATATTCACCTATTTCCAATAGGTATTATTTACTAAATTATGATGCTTATCATAAATGAGATTTTTAGGGTATTACAACAAGCGTAGACACATAGTCCACAAGGGTAAGTAACCAAGCGTAGCTAAAAGCCACGAAAATAAGCGTAGTAAGTTAATTATGACAAGTAGTAAAAAATCTATAATAATTATAATGGGACGCGCTTATTTTGTATACATATACATATATACGTTGTATATGTCCATTATACGTATATACGTTTGTGTACCAATAGATAACTATCATTCTTAATATCAAAACCTTATTCATCATATATATATATTTTGAATTAACATATATATATATATATGTATGTACAATCCAAAATAATATAATGGACACAACCAAAATCTTTTTGAATTAACGCAATCCAAAATAATATAATCTCTGCAATTTAGAAAGAGAAAAGAAAAGCCCTTATCTTCAACTTAGCAAGCACAATCAACCACCTCAAAGACATCTTAAAGGTTAACATAAGAGTAAACCAGCCTAAGCAATTTCAATGTAGAACAACAATTGACTGTTAGGTATGAATTTAATCAACACCATCATTAAAATATTCCATTGTCAAGTTCATAAGAATTCCTTCTCGAGCATTTAACCAAACACTTCATATGCATCATGTAAAATCAACTCATAAGCTTGAACAATATTAGTTTAACTGAATTTCTCTTGTATACAATTTCACAAGTACCTTGAGTGAAATCAAGTCATAAAACAACCATAATTGTAATACCCTAAAAATCTCATTTATGATAAGCATCATAATTTAGTAAATAATACCTACTGGAAATAGGTGAATATGTAGTCTCAAATTTTGTAGAGTAATTACTTTGTTCCGAGGGTAATTTCTCTTGAAATTGGGAGAAATAAAGTGCCAAAATCCCTAAGTGAACTTATGGGTCATAAAATACCTTGAGAATATTATGATAAATCCTAAGAGGCAATTAAATATTTATTAAAAATAGGAAAGTATGTTGTCTCTAATTTAGATAATTTATTGGATTATTTTCCTTGGAAAATAATGAGGCAAAATTTAATATTATTTTGGGGAACATAAGTTGTCCCATGATTTTTAAAATAATAATGGAGCATAAATTATCAATGTCAGTGCAATAGTTGTGAGAAAATAATTAATCTTAATTAATAAAATTGTCAACAATTAGTAAGTGATTAAATAAGTAATTAATTGCTAATTTTTTAGGCATGAACAAGGGTAATATTCAAAGTTAATCATGTGAAACCTCTAATTAAGGGTTAATAACCAATGAAAGGCCAAGATTGAATCTAATAAGGTGAATCTAATGGTTCTAATTAATTGAACCTTAATCCATGTAATAATAAATCAACCAATGGGAGAATTTTCTTTTGAATAATATAATAAAAATTAAAGAAACAAAATAAGAAAAATATGGGGAGGGGGAGCCGAAATTATTGAAGAAAAAGGAAGAAAAATGTGTGTGTGTGTGAAGGGTTGTGGATTGAAGATATTTAAAAAGAAAAAGGAAGATATTTTGTGAAAAACAAATAGGATAAATGAGAACCGATAGAAATTAAGTCATACCTTGAAATCTATGAACTAGGTTTCTAACATCAGGACTTTTATGAACAAGTGAATTTTTATCCTGAAGTGAGTTATAGCCGATGTCATTTCCGTAACCGACGGAGTTTATCGTAAAATGACTAACAGGCTAGGAAATACCCTTAATGGGACCGTAATCTTTGTTGATTCAAATATTTCTCAAGTGATATCTTAGACCTCCAAAGTTATGCCAAGGAATATTTGAGATTATTTAAGATTACGCGATTAGAACACTGAACAGGGGATTTTATCGGTTAAATCCATAAAGCAAGAGGATGACATCACTTGGATGACATCATTTTTGGAAGGATGCATAGGGGGACGTTTTTGTGGTAGAGAGAAGAGGAAATTGGGTGACTCTCATGAGGCCACATCTGCCTTCCCAGAACCGTTGATGCAAAAGATCCGAGGGTGGAGATCCATAGTCTTTTCCTATAAATAGGAACCTTCCCTTCACTTCATTCCTCACCAATTCATAGTGTAATTCGAAAATGTAGAGAGAGGTTAGTGAGAAGGAAGAGCTCTGAAGAAGGAGAGCAAGGTTCTGGGTAAGTTCTTCGGTCCTTAGTTCTTGAAGTTCTAGGTTAAGTTCATAGCTTATGTTGTTTCGATCTTTAATCTTCCAAGTATAATTTTGATATCATGTTTTAAGGTTAAATCGTTCGCGTACTGTAACACTAACGCTGATGTTTATTGTATGCATACATGTGATATGTGTATTGTATGTGGTAGCTAATAGCTTTGTTGTATGTCTATGTACTGTTGATAAGTTTACATTCACGGGGTGCCTATGTGCTGCTACACTTTCTGCCGGGGTGCCTATGTGCTGCTACACATTCTGCCGGGGTGCTATGTGCTACTACACATTCTGTCGGGGTGCCTATGTGCTGCTGGGATACGTTTGTTTGTGTGATACATCTGTTATATGCTTATATACTGTTAAGGTTGTGATTATCTGTAATACATATGTGTGTATGTAAACATGAGGTTAACCGTTACCTGAGGTCCAATGGGCATTGGACCTCAGTCTTAAATGTTAGTACAGGTAAGGATCAGAAACAGAGAAGGCACCGGTAGACGGAGTCTTAAAGAGGAACCAAGGGGCAAGGTCGTAATAATGCACCGGTCGAGGCAAGAGCCGAAAGAAGATTATCAGAGCCAGTTGTCAGGCATGAATCTAATAAAGTTACTTCGAATAATTTGGTGCCGAAGGCAAGGCTAGTCTATGTGGGTTAGCCAATCAGTCGCCGTGAACTCGGTGAGGCCCCCATGATAGACACTTACCTGGCCATTCTGTTCGGTTAACAGAGTTAAGTTCATTGCCCCAAGTCTAGTTAAGGCTTGGTCTAGGTTGTATAGTTACTTTTGAGAAATGTAATTGTACAAAGCTCGTATATTGTATCACATGAATATTCCTTCGGGATTTTCAATTTAACCAGCATACGCCTGGCATCATCATATGTCGGGGTATTTCATATCAGCTACTCATCATTGTCCAATTGTTAGTACATTGCTCTCCGTTTCCGCAATACTCTGATGTAGCACCTCAAACTCTGTTGATCGAAATTTCTAAAACCAAGTGTCATCCGACACCTTTTGACGTATGGAATTTGGGTGTTACAATCATCATCTCACATTTCTAACAAAGCAACTTCAAACATCCTTGCTAAATCACAAAGCCACCAAAATCAAATTTCTTAACACTTTTAACCTATAACAACCTCATACTCCACCGTTTAGTAATAATGTAACATTCAAATATCAATGAAGTTTCACAAAGTCCAAACATTCCAGTTCAACACCAAAATTTAGCTTTAAATTCTCCTTTCAACATTTTATGAAACACTTCATGTGCATTAAAATTTTGCAAGTTCTAAAACAAAGTTCCTCTTAAAATTAGAGCATCAACTTAATGCATGCTAGTTATAATTGGAATAAATTTATTTAATCGTCAAAATGTGGTACAACTCAATCACATACCAATCAGATTTCCCAAATCACACATACCGAACAAGGGGAAAATAAAGCGTTCTACTGCATTAAAAAAATTTGCAACTTGCTGAAAATAAATAAAAGCAAACAGAGAAGAAAATATGCCTACACATACATGGCAGCAATAATCCAACACAGTAGCTTTTAACCGAAGCAGAGGATTTCGAAGAAAATGATGACTTCCACATTGACAAATAGAAACAGCAAAGGAGGAAGAAGGTGGAGTTCTAGCACACCCACACCACAGCGATTGAGAGGAAATCAGTAGCTTGCGCAGAGAGTAAGAGAAAGTCAAAAGCAGTTTCCAAAAATTTCTCTCCTTTTTGCTGGGGGCGTTGATGAGGAATGAGAGAGAAGAGAGATAGAGAAAGCAGCGACTGAAATTTGGAGAAGAGGAAGAAGAGGATAGCATTGAGCTTGGGCACATTGATGAAAGCAATGGGGACAGAGGTGAGCGATGAGGGAATGACGATGTAAAGCTTGGGCACAAGCTTCCAGAATGTAAGGATTCAATTTTCTTTTTTGGGTCATCACATTTTCCCTACAATTTAAGAATCCATGAATTTGACTATATATATATATATATATATATATATATATATATATATATATATATATATATATATATATATATATAGTTTACACATATTGTAACATCTGTGAACTCATTATTTGTGGGACAATTGGATTTTCTTTATATGATAAAAAAATACCCACTTAATCCACTTTTGACTTTGGTACTATTATATATCACATCTTCATTCTCACTTTTCCCAACATATATACCCCACATACACTCATTTTTCTTCATCTCACACTATCTCTCAATTATCATACCTTCTATGAATAAATGAGGAGCAAGGCAACAACATGCATGCAACATTTCATTTTAATTTCTTTTAATCCATAAACATTCCACCGATGCTCCACTATCAGCATAAAGAAGAGGCAACTCACATATGCATCCAAACTTTCACTCATCTTTATTAATAATCATTTTCTCTATTCACTCACGAACACACGAGAAGCCAACATGCAAACTGTAATACCCTAAAAATCCTAATTATGATAAGTATCATGAACTAGTAAATAATACCTATTGGGAATAGGTGAATATGTGGTCTCGATCCTTAAGATATAATTATCTTATTTGATGGAAATTTCTATTGAAATTAAAAGGCATAAAGGGGCCGAAAATCCCTAAAATGCATTTATGGGTCATAAAATACCCTGAGATAATTATGATAAATCTCAAGAGGCAGTAAAATAATTATTAAAAATTAGAGAGTATATTGGCTCTAATTTTTGTAATTTATTAAATTATAACCTTGAAAAAATTAAAGGGGAAAAATCAAAAAGTATTTTGAGGACCAAAATGACCCCAGGATTTTTAATATTATGCATGGTGCATAAATTACCAATGTCAGTCCAATAGTTGTGAGATAATAATTAATTCTAATTAAGAAAATTGTCAACAATTAGTAAGTGGGTAATTAGATAATTAATGGCTAATTGTTTAGACATGGATAAAGGAGATATTCAAAGTTAATTATTTAAAACCCCTAAATTGGGATTAATGACCAATAAGGGATCAAGATTGGTATAAAGAATATTGCTAAGAAATTTGGCATAATTAAAAAGTATATTAGGTGAATTACATAAAATCCCTAAGGCTTAATTAAGCAACAAAGGATTAAGCAATAAGATAACTACCTAATTAAATATTTAGAGCATGGATTAATGAAATAAAGCAAGGTTTGAAAATTCAAAGGGGCCAGCCGAAATTACAAGGGAAAAATAAAGGAAAATTGAATGGAAATTAAAAATATAAACTTAGTGAAGAAGTTGTTGGAAAAAGTAGAAAAAACATATAGGATAAATGAGAACCGATAGAAAATAAATCCTAACTCAAAATCCTTGAATTAGGTAGTTAACATCAGGACTTATTCCAAACAAGTGAATTTTTAGCTCGGAGTAGGTTACCTTCGAAGTTATTTCCGTAACCGAAAAGGGTTATACTAGACTGGCTAAGAAGCTATCTGATGTTCAAAAAGCAAATCAGATAAATGAAAATCTATAGAAACCAAGCCATAACTTGAAATCCAGGATGAGGTGGTAAACATCTGGGCATATTATGAATCAGTGAATTTTTGTCCTGAAGATGTTGTTACCCGAAGCGATTTCCGTAACCGAAGACGTTTATCCGAAAATGTTCGGCAGGCAATGGAATGCCCTGAATGGGATCAAAAATTTAGTTAACCCAGACATTTTTAAAGAGGAAGATTAGACCTTCAGGGCTATGCTTCTTGATTTTTGAGATTAGTTAAGATTACGCTATTCGAACACCGATCGGGGGACTTTATCGGTAGAACCTCCATTAAGTAAAGTGTGACATCATGTTGGTGACATGGGATGACATAGGGGACAAAATTTGTGGTGGAAAATGGAGGAGAAAACTTGCTAGCTAAGGTTTCAAATGGAAGGCCAAGATTGAATCCCATAAAGTTGATCCAAGGGTTGAAATTCATGGTCTTTTCCTATAAATAGCCTTCAAGTTCTTTGCAATTGTTCACACCAAATTGCCTTAGCAATTTCAAAATACAGAGAGGTTTTAGAGAGAAGGAGGAGTCTAGAGAAAGTGTAGCGAAGTTCTGGGTAAGTTCATCGGTACCGAGTCTTAAGCTTTAGTCTTTCTTTCGGTAGTTATAGTAGAAATGCTAGCTTAGTCTTTAATCTTCCAAGTTAGTTTAGATATCATGTTTTAGGGATAAATATGATATTTATTTCAAAAATATGTTGGAGAAAGAGATATGTCAAAATTTTGGAAGATTAGAGTCAAAGTAGCGAAGCTCTGGCGAAATTTCGCCGATTAGCGAAGTCAGGGGTAAAATAGTAATTTATGACTAGAACCTCTGTTAGAATACTGTTCCTGAGTTAATGGATACGATGTTACCCTGTTAGGATATCCGGGAGGTCCAGAGTCAGGTTCAAAAGGGCCGGACAATTGGCCAAACACACGGTAGAAGGTACGTTTGCATACTGTAACACTAGTTCTAATGCTATGTTATGCTTGTATATGTTGTAGATACCATGAACAGGACTCTGTCCTGGACATGCACTGTGACTAGGGAACCATATCTAGATCACTAAATACAGCTTCACACGGGTTATAGTCATAATAACGCCGTTATGTTTTCCTAGCGCTGAGGACACGACCGTACATCGTGGCACTGGATATGTGCAGACCAAGGATAACCTTGCATGTTATTGTAGTTGTTATCAAATGATCATACGACGTACTGGCTTGATCATTTTTGTAATATTAGAGATATCTGTTATGCATATGTTGTTAATATAAGCATGAGGTTAACCGTTACCTGAGGTCCAATGTGCATTGGACCTCAGTCTTAAATGATAGTACAGGTAAGGACCAGGACCAGAGAAGGCACCGGTAGATGGAGCCATAGATATGAACCAAGGGGCAGAGTCGTAGTAATGCACCGGTCGAGGCAAGAGCCGGAAGAAGATCATCAGAGCCTATTGTTAGGCATGGTTCTAATGAAGTTATTTCAAATAGTTTAGTGCCGAAGGCAAGGCTAGTCTATGTGGGTCAGCCAATCAGTCGCCGTGAACTCGGTGAGGCCCCCATGATAGACACTTACCTGGCCATTCTGTTCGGTTAACGGAGTTAGGTTCATTGCCCCAAGTCTAGTCAAGGCTTGGTCTAGGTTGTATAGTTACTTTTTGTGAAATGTAATTGTACAAAGCTCTGTATATTGTATCACATGATTATTCCTTCGGGAAATTTTTAATATACCAGCATACACTCGGCATCGTCATATGTCGGGGTATTTTTATATCAGTTACTAATATATTGTCCAATTTTTAGAACATTGCTCTCCGTTTTCGCAGTACTCTGATGTAGCACCTCAAATTCTATTGAATTTTTCTAAAACCAAGTGTCATCCGACACAATTTGTAGTATGGAATTTGGGGTGTTACACAAACACACCTATCCCACTTCTTTTTCTCATTTCTCCATCCAGACAAATGCATGTGTATCATGAGTAAACCTTTATTTATTCACGGGTGATGCTCACTTTCTCTTGTTCAGTCATGAGTATAACATTGAATGAAAGCACGATAAATATATTCAGACGTACGCTTCTTTGTTATAATTCCATCTTCAGCCAGTTAGCCAAAATAGAGAAAGAGGAAGAGAGCTTCGAGTGTGATACATTTTCTTAGAATATTTTGGGAGTGAAGGTTGAAAGTCTTAAGAGGCAAAAGGAAGACGAAGCTCAAAGGATTAAGACAAGTAAGTAAAGTTTTTAACTTGTTTTATATTGTTTTGTTGTGGTTGGCTTGAAATATGGTTTATCCATGATTTCTATGGTTTTTGAAGGCATAAAATCCTATGGGGGTATGTTGCCTAAATTTATAAAAATTGATTAAAATATGAGTTACATGACAACTTGGTTCATAAAATCATAAAATTTGTGAAGTTGAAATTAAAGATGTTGTTTTACATTTTCTATGTAATATTTTGGTCTGAACAAGCAATGGTGGAACCAAAAATATTTTGATGATTTTGAAGTTATCAAAGTGTTTAACACCAAAAAATAGAGTGAGAATAAGGTTGGGAATGATTTTTAGAATAAAAAACAATTAATTGTATAAGTTGTCAAAACTGCCAGTTTTAGCTTTTTAGGAGGCAGTCGACTTATGCACAGTTTTTGATCAAGTAAATGAGGTCCAAAAATTATGAAATCTTTCAGATTTTAAGTGGACATCCATATATTTCTTTTGATATATAATATGTAATTTTTAGAGCTTTGTACAAAGAGAAATTAATTTTTGTATGTTGATCTATGTTTTGGATGTGAGATCTGAACAGTGTTGGTAAATAAGAAAACTGTGAATGATTCGGATTCTCTGGACCTCTGGGATTATTTTTCCATAAAAATATACGTGTCAAGGGACATTTAGGTTTTGGAAGTACATCATTTTGATTTCTTTGCAATTAATTATGAATTTTCAAAGTTCAGTTAAAATTCTGGATAGAAATGGAAATAATCCGAAAATTGGTACAATAAAAGTCAAAGGTGGATGATTTATCATTTAATGGTCTTAAATGATGATGGAAACCCTTTTCAAATATTTTTGGAGAAAATAAATAAAGTGAAAATTGATTTTAGTACCTTATAAAAGAGGGGAAATTAATATTTATGATGATGCTATTTTAGGAATTGACTTTCAAGTGGTTCAAGCATCGGTGAATTACTTTTAGCTTCTTGGAGTTGAGGTAGTAACTTTCTCTCAAATAAAATAAAATGATAAACAAATAAAATGACATAAAATAAAGTGGCAATAATACATTATAAACAACACATAAATAAAATGAATAATATATGTAATAAATGAAAAAAAATTAGGAGAAAAATAAAATAGCAAAATGAACAAATTTATAGTAACAGAGATAGCAACAATGTGAGTAACAACGCATAAAAATAATAAAATAAAATAATACATACAAAACGAATAATATAGAACTAAAGGATAACATAAATAAGAAATAAATAAAAAATGGTGATGAGATAACATGGTAAATGTGAAACGAATCACATAAAACAGAATAGAAATAAATAATAAAATATTATAAACAAATGAAATAAATAAAAAATGCCAATGAGATAAACAAATAAAATAGCGAATGGAAAAAGAATAAAAATAAATAACAAATAGTAGTGCGTAGATGTATAGCAAAATAGAAACAACATAATTAGATAACATAAAATAAAGAAACTCAAGGAATGAAAAAACTTCCATCACTAATTCCTTGTAATATATTTTGTGACAGAAATTTTTTGAGAGTAACTCTAAGGATAACTAATTTCCATCTCAATATTATTTTATCTAAAAAAATTAATTAATGATATGAATGTAAAAAAATAATATCATTAAATGAAAAAGGTAATTATTGACCATCAAAGTGGATCTCATAATTAAATAAAAATAACATTATATGATATGAACCTAAGAAATAAGTAAGGGATTGTTAGCTGACTTAAAAATAAACATAAGTACTAATCAATAAGTTGTTTCTTAAGGTAGTAAGTAGCATTTCATCCGTATGGAGGAGAATACAAGTTTAAGTTCCAAAAAGCGCACTTGTTGATAGAAATGAAAACAATTTCCACTCTATGTCATATCCCGGATTTTGGGATTATATGTTCAAGAATTAGTCTAAAATAAGTTCGCATTTAAGCCTAGTTGATTAGAGTCTCGAAAAAGCCTGAAAGATATAATGTTTTCAAGGGAATATGTAACATTCATCCTTTTTAAATAAAGACAAAACACATAATTAAAGGTTAACTGAAGGCCAAATAAAATAGTAGAATTGCTAAGATAACATTATATATCCATCGTCCCAGGTTTGGGCAAAGTATAATTTATGAAAAATACGGGTATGTAAGAGCAATTTGGGAGACCAAAATCTCAAGGAAAAGCCCTAGAGACATCAGAAGGTAGAGAATATTTGAGGCTTAATTGAGGTACAAATAAAAGAGAAAATTACCTAAAAAGGTAATTTTAAAATTATTAGTATTTGGTTAATTAAAGGATGATTAGCCAAATTCAATTATGAAAAAAACTAGGAGGCCTCAAATAATTGGGAAAATAGGATGGAATTATTTTATAGGTGTAACAACCCGACTTTTTAAAGCAGTATAAATTTTTTTTTTAAAACATCTTTCCAAACCATCAGAGTAGAGCATTTGAGCGGAAGAGTAACTGATATATAGATTCAAAATGCCCACTGGCTAGTTACATAAACGGTATAGTAACCGAGAGTTTCCAAAAAGTAAAGGATAATATCGGAAAGTCTTCAGCCGGATCCTCGAACCTGCTGCTTTCCTTTCTCCTCGGCCCCTGGTCCTCCCGAACCCGACGCTATAGTTAAGGGTGAGATCCAATAAGACCGGATCTCGTGTAACAGTTAACCTCATGTTTATGTATACGAGACAAATGACTTTAACATCACTCTATCACAACCCATGCATATGTATTGCCCCACTTGCGAGACAATATTGCACCCAAAGATACGACAAATTGCACCCAAAGATTGGAATAGATTGCACCCAAAGATACGACAGATTGCACCCAAAGATACGACAGATTGCACCCAAAGATACGATGACATATCCACTAACCACTATATGCACTCAAACAGTATAACACCTCTATGCAGACATACCACATATATGCATACCATAAACATCAGAGTTAGTGTTACAGTACGCGAACGTACTTACACCACATATACACATACAATAAACATAACACATATACGCATACCATAAACACAAGAGTTAAGGTTACCAGTACGCGAACGTACTTACACCAATAGTACATAAACACACAACAGATCATCAAACAACATATACGCATACGATAAACATCAGCGTTAAGGTTACCAGTACGCGAACGTACCTTCGTTGACGGTAGACGGCACTTCCGTCGGAAATCGTACTTTTCTACGGAAAAACGTGAAAACGTCCAATAGCGGCACTTCGGCAGCGTAACGGCAGCAGATTAGGATTTCTGGACGTCCTATAGGAGTAATATCACTTTCATTAGTGATTTGGCATTATAATCGGCATTTTAGGTAAAAATTACCATTTTGCCCCTATACCCCTACTTGGCGGAATTTCGCCAGCGCTCGCTACATAGGCTATTTTCTTCCCAAAATTTCGCCAGAACTTCGACGCATTTATGATTCTTGAAAATAAAGACTAAAATAGCCCTCCCATATGATACCCAAATCATAAAAATAAAGACTACTCTAGCCTTACTAACTATTGAACTAAAGACTAAAACTAAAGACCGAAAGACTTACCCGTTGAAGACTTCGGCAGAACTTCCCCCAGAGCTTCTCTCTCTTCTTTCTCACTCAAGGATTTCGGTTTTCACTTGAGAATGGGGTGAGAAAAATGAAGATAGCTCTTGCCTTTTTATAGGCAAATTTTGGGTCCTAAAGTGTAATTTTCCTTCTCAAATTTTGGGTCCAAAGTTGTAATTTTCCCTTTAATATTTTGAAGAGTGATTCTTGGCCATACAACACACCAAAACGTGCTGCCCCTCTCCAAGCCAAAGATGAGCCAATTGGATGATGACACGTGTCCTCATCCAGCCCATTCCCCGATCGCACCCGATTCGCGTAATTTCGGAGAAATCTCAAAATTCTGGATTTACAACTTTGAAGACAAGTTCTCACTTACTAGAAATGTCCAAGTTAACCTTAATTTTGGTTCCATACAGGGCATTCCGTGTTCAGTTGAAGTTTCTCGAAAACGTGTCCTGGTCGCGTCTCGGTTTGTAACGCATTTCGAAATTATCAACTTCTTGAAAAATTCACCGATTCCAAATATGTCAAAATAAATTCAAACTCATGCCTAGATGTTGAGTTATAATTTATTTTCCTTATATCCAAAAATATACCTATATGCATTTTTCCCTATTTTGTTTTATTAGGAAATGCACCAACGACTTCAGAATTTTCTCCCGGAAGAGTATAACGGAAGACAAAATTCCACTGATCATTATTTTTCCCTGACTTTGGAAATCCCATTCCTAGATCTCTAGATAGGATCCGTTTCCTAAATATTAATTTACTATTCATCATAATAAATTATATATTAAAATAATAAAATCCAAAACTTCTATCCTAAGTTATCTAAATATTTTTAACTCAATATTATCCCATTTTTTGAGCAAGATTCGGCTGGCCCAAAAAATAATAAATATTTATTTTTATATTTAATTAATTATTTAATGATTTATTTATTTAATTTTTCCAAAAATTCCACAAAATTACCTAATTGGTCCATTCTTGTATTTAGGCTTAAAAATACCTAAACTTAACTATTTTTCTCCAAAATTTCCAATTAATTAGTAAATATATTTTTACTAATTTTAAACCTTTTTCCACAAATTTTTGAGCTTTACATAATTATTTCATAATTTCCTTTGCTTAAGCTTAAGTAATTAGCCAATAATTACCTAATTACTTTCTTATCAACAGTTGATAATTTTCTTAATTAGAATACCTCATTACCTCATAATTCTTGCACTGACATTTCTGTTTCCATATGTTCTCGCTTTATTTTAGAATTTGTGAGGGCATTATGGTCATTACCATACTTTTGAGCATTCTTCCTCAATTTCTCCAAGTTTGTAATTTATTAAATTACCAAAATTAGAGATATACGCTCTCTCAATTTAAATAATTATTTCATTGCCCTTTAGGATTTTTCACCATTTTCCTAAGTTATTTACTCCTCCCAGGGGTATTTTGGTCATTTTTGGCACTTTGGCCCTTAAATTCCCTAATTCAAATTTCGGGGTATTACAATAGGTAATTTGAATTTATGAAAATGGTTTTATGCTCAAGAAATGGAGAGTTTTGTTCAAAGAATATTTTAGGGAATTTACCCCCCCCCCCCAAAAAAAATATTTTCTTGGAAATTATGGGAAATAATACTTTAGGACTAAATTTAAGCTTGA
This sequence comes from Acacia pycnantha, assembly GCA_025563575.1. Lineage (NCBI taxonomy): Eukaryota > Viridiplantae > Streptophyta > Magnoliopsida > Fabales > Fabaceae > Acacia > Acacia pycnantha. The sequence goes on from JAMWYP010000290.1 coordinate 343,729, forward strand.
GAAAAATTAGGGAACTACTCCCTAATAAATATGAATTTTTGATGTTCTTATGTTAATAATATGATTAAAGAATCCTCAAAAAGAATTTATAAAATATTAAACCCATATTAATTGGGAAATTATAATTAAGCAATAGGAAGAACACTCCATGGGCTTCCCTTTTTTTTTTTTTGGCCAATAATACTCCATAATCTTCCAAAGGTACATAGGTGGCGTAACTCAAAGGAGAAATAAATGGAAGAAGAATTCTTGACCACATATCCAAGAGGCCATTAAAATATGATTTTCTTAAGGATGTGGACTTGGATTGATTTTCCAATTGAGTTAATGATGTAATAAACCATCTAAACTCCTCCAAATTCTCTTAAGTTTCATCCCGTGAGGAAAAGATAGATGAAAACCAACAGCGAAGAGGGAGAAGAGAGAAGAAGAACAACTAAACCTAGATAAGTTTGTGGCCAAACTTCATCTCAAACCTTACTTCTTGAGTTTAAAGCTTTTACTACTACAGAATTGCACATATATACTAAATACTTAACGGTTGACAAAAATGACGGTTCTTACGAAACAACCGTCATGTAATTAATATTTTCAAAACAATTTGTACTCCAATTTTATATTAGCGAAAACAAAAACAAAAACATAACGGTTATAATAATTAACTGTAAAGTATGAATGACAAAAAATATGTTTCTAAAGAAACAACTGTTATGTAACACTTTCAAACAATCTATTTTCCCAAAATTTAAACTCTAGAGTGCCTTTTCATAACCCTCACTCGGTCCAACACCGGGGTACCATTTCTCCTTAGTCAAAATCCTTTGTAACTTAGTTCAATGTACACTTCAATTCTATTTAAACTCACATATTCCTCTTGTTTCTTATTACTTTTTCTTCATCAGCCTCCTCCTTCTCTCCTTCATTGAACATGAGAGAACTCTTTTCATTTTCCCTCCTCCTCCTTTTTTATTTAAGTAATTAATAATCTCTCTTATTATGGGATTTAAATAACTAATTTACAATTATTAAAGAAGTTAGTTTTGTTAGTTATTTGTAAAAAAAAAAAATATGTTTTAGATTTTTCTAAAATACCCTCTTGAATTATCATTAAATTTGCATTGAAATTATCCCTTTATGAAAACCCCTTATTAAGTGCATGATAGTTTGGGAGAAAATTTATATATTTGGGAGATAAATTGGAGTAAAGTGTAATATTTAGGATAAAAGCCAGTCTTAACTAGCTCGTATATTTAGGCCCCGAGTGAATATTAGTTTTCTTGTGAATTTCAGGTTGGAATTTCCTGGCCAATCAAAATTCAAACAATACAAAGAAGAAAATTATAATAAAACGATTATATTCATAACATGACCATCATAATTGGCTGATTTATTTAGAGCAATACATTTAAGAGCTCGTTAAACAGTATCAGCAGTAATCATCGCACACCAATAGAAAATACATCAAATTTCATAACTGCTTCTCTTTTTTGCATTAGGGTGACAAAAATCCCCCTAATAAGCTCCAATGGGGTGGAACTTGACCTTAATCGCTTCCTCGGAACACAGCTTCAAAACCGAGAGGTCTTCTTTATTGTTGAAGCTTTGGGTCGAAACAAGATGCTCGTCAACTTCATGGAGAACGAAAACAAGATTATAGGCATCAATCTCATCTTTAGCTTTCTTAATATGAAACGAACCAGGAATGTGACGTTTGTCAGGTGGACCAACCACTAGAGGATACACAGCACAAGCATGAGCTTGAACTCTCCAATTTGGTGGATTTGCACATTCAGATACCCAAGAGAACTCCATCTCCAACGGGTCTCTTGCGGTGATGTTTTTTGCTTCCGGGTGTCCGATCGTGTGAAATATCACCTGCTTAGCGTCAACGGCCATCACCACCGAAATAGGGCATGTTTGGTTTCCGATAAGGTCGAGTGAGATCGCTCTTTCGCAGTTCTTTGCATCACGAATGTGATAGGGTTTCCCAGTTCGGAGGGGATTCTTCTCTACGTCGAGCACATCAACAACTTCAGTAGCTTTTGAACACAAGACAGAGAGAAGGAAAAACAGTGCAAGTAATGCAGTCTTCATCTTGGTATGGAACTATGAATGTATTTGGTTATTTCTTGAGTGTGTGTTTGTGTGTTATGGGAGCTTCAATGGCTTCAATTTATAGAGTTAAGGAGAGAGTGAAGAATAGACTTGCATGAAGTGAAGCATGCTTGAAGGAATGGTGAAACTGGGAGATGCTAAGAAATGTGGAAGGACCAGTGTGTTTGGTTTCCATATTGAAGGACCATTCTAGAGTTTGCTGAGAAGTAAAGAACAAGTAACCATGTTGTATACAGTGTCGGATCCAGAAATTTTATGAAGGGTGAGCACCAGTGGTGGGGGTTTGGGGGCATTGGCGCCGAATTATTTTTTTTTTTAAAGAAAGTTTTAAATGCATTAAAAAAATAAAAGAATATAAACATGAAAAGAAAAGAATTTCAAAAAAATATTCATAAAATCAAGTGAATATTGATGGTGTAATAAGAGAGGCAGTTATTTACAAACCTGTCATTTAGAAAAGTAAGGCTAAGTGTGGTTAAAAATACAGCTACATAAATTATAATGAAGGGTGGACACTAAATAAGTTCAAGTACATATATTTTAATAACAAAAGTATATTACAATAAAAATAATTACAGTGTCATCCTTCTAGACCTTATTTTTTGGAATTACATCATAATTGCCTTATTATCAATGCTATCAAATACATCCTTTTCAATATAAGGCACTAAACAATTATTCAACCATTCATCTCTCATCCGATTATGAAGTGCAGTCTTGATGTATTAAGAGTGGACACTTAATTTAAGGGTGGACAACCATTCAAACATGTATTATTATTATTATTAAATAAAAAATAAAAAAATATTCCCTAAACGACGTGGTTTCAAGGGTGGGCACTTGCCCCCCTCTCTTATACGTGAGTCTGCCATTGGTTGTATACCAGCTTGTTTCAATCTATCAACAAGTTTCAGTGCAAACGAATGCTGCAATTTGTAGTTTCACATGAACTGCATCCACTCCTGTTCCTCATATATACTAATCTCTCACAAGTATTGTAAAGTATCATAGTTATTTATTTTTAGTAAGGGAGTTATAAGTTTAGTTCTTTACTTACATTGGATAAGTGAACAGAAGTTTGTCTTAGTTAAGGGAAGGGGCTTTGGCTGCTTAATTAGTACGAGGTTTAGAGTCGGACAATGCTTGAATATGACGCTGTAACCATATAGAAAAACACTAGCATATATCATCGCCTTGATCAAATGACACTCACAAAAGTGAGGTGAAAATTAGGTCTCACTTCTAATACGTGGGTCCCACAACACTGAAGCATCTTGGTGTGCTCTACCCCTTCCTCAATTCATATAAAAATATAAGAGCCAAGAGGATTTAAATTTCATGCTCACCTGGTTAGCATGATGATATTCAAGTTTGGTACCAAATTGACAACTATGGTAGTAGTGTTTATTTATTTATTTTTTATTTTTTATAAAAAAAATTGTTTTTTTTTAGGGATAATGAAATTTTTTATCGCTCAAGTTTTCCTTAATAATCACTTTGATCCATGAAGTTGAGACAAATTTAAAGGACCAAAAGTTTATTGTCTCCCTTTTTTGTTAATTACTTGAGCAGGAACATCTAGGAACGGACCTGGGGGTTAGGGGTGGCCCCCGTCCCACTAAAATAATAGAATCGAATCTATAGTTTTAGGAAATTACATTTTTCTTTCATAAAAATTTCAATATTTCACTTTAGCCCCTACTAAAAGTTTTGTGGAGCAACTAAAAGTTTTGTGGAGGGACTAAAAGGAAAATGTTGAAATTTTATGGGGTTGAAGTATACTTTCATAATAATTTGGGTCAAATTCTGTAGTTTTTACCCCTCCTTAATTACATTTCTGATTCCGTCTCCGGGGAACGTCTCTCTCTCATCTCATGCTCTTTGCTACTTTTATTTTCTTGTCTTTTCTGGCCGTCGTCCATGAAACACGTCTTGCGTTATGCTTACTTTTAAAGTTTCTATACGAAGACGTTGGCTCTTTATTATATAATGGGTTAATGTGTGATTTGGCCAATAAATTATTGGCTCAGGAGCGTCCAACACAATTAACTATTAAGTGGACCAAAAATATCAACAAACTTTTAAAAAGGTGCAGCCAGCACAAAAATAGTTTTACTCAGGAGCGTCCAACACAACGCCATTAGACAAAAAGTTAATGTCCGTTATCTAAGGTGCAAATTGGCCAACAAACTTTTACTCCAGGAGCGTCCAGCACAAAAAAGTTTTATTCAGGAGCACCCAACACAAAATTTTAAATTTTACTAAATTAAATAATTTTTTTTCTCAATTGTCATTATTCAAAACTACTTGTATAGATATCTATGGACAAAAATTACTCATTCTTCAATTTTGTCAAAATTATAATTTGCTAAAATAAACGAAAGTTTTAATTAAAAATATAATTATATGATTTAAATAAAACTTAAGGTGTTTTATAGTTTATTATATGGGGTTTAAACTTCTCATGTTGCATGAGAAGAAGAAGATTCCTACACACACATCATACACATGAAATGGTGGGACCCACACAAATATATAATGAGCATTATATATATATGTGGGTCCCACCATTTCATGTATGTGTGACATGAGAAAACACTTATCCTACAACATGATAAGTGTTTTTCCCTTATTATATCTGTTAAACAAAAAAAAATTATATGATTTATTTTTATTTTAGAAGAAATTTATGTGAGTTAAAAAATTCATTTAATTTTAATAAAATTTTCGTAGGCCAAATTGCTCCTTAACCCATTATAGTTACTCCTTAACCTATTATTAAATTATCCTTCATCAAGCCTCTTAAGCTATCTTTTTTTTTTTTTCAACAAGTCTCATATTCATATAATCAATAGATCATTTAATTAACAAATATATCATCAAGTTGTTGGATTTATATTATTAAGTATCAATGTTAATATCTATTAAGCTCTTTTTATGAAATAAAAATTAAACTCATTTCATTTCATTCAGGATATAATAGATTTTTAGATTTTTTAAATTTTATTAACATTAAATGAATTTTTTAACTCACATAAATTTCTTCTAAAATAAAAATAAATCATATAATTTTTTTTGTTTAACATAAATAATAAACTATAAAACACCTTGAGTTTTATTTAAATCATATAATTATACTTTTAATTAAAACTTTTGTTTATTTTAGCAAATTATAATTTTGACAAAATTGAAGAATGAGTAATTTTTGTCCATAGATATCTATACAAGTAGTTTTAAATAATGACAATTGAGAAAAAAATTATTTAATTTAGTAAAATTTAGAATTTTGTGATGGGCTCCTGGAGTAAAAGTTTGTTGGCCAATCTGCATCTTAGATAACAGACATTAACTTTTTGTGTAATACCCTAAAAATCCCACTTATGATAAGTATCATAATTTGGTGAATAATACCTATTGGAAATAGGTGAATATGTGGTCTCAAACCTGGAGTTATAATTATCGTATTTTCTAGGGAAATTTCTAATAAAATTAGAGAAAATAAAGAGTTGGAAAGCCCTAAATGCTATTATGGGTTATAAAATACCCTGATAAATCTTAAGAGACAAGTAAATATTTATTAAAAGTAGGAAAGTGTGTTGTCTCTAATTTAGATAATTTTTGGGACTATTTTCCTTGGAAAATAATAAGACAAAATTAAATATTATTTTGGGGGACGTAAGTTGTCCAATGATTTTTAATATTTAACATGGACCATAAAATACCAATGTAAGTAAAATAGTTATGAGATAATGATTAATACTAATTAAGAAAATTATCAGCAATTAGTAAGTGATTAGGTAAGTAATTAATTGCTAATTGTTTAAGCATGATTAGGGGTGATATTTAAATTTAAAATCCTAATTAAATATCAATGATCAATGAAAGGCCAAGATTGAATCTTCTAAGGCTAATCTAATGGTCCTAATAATTCAAAGCTTAATCCATGTGAAAATAGATTGGCCAATGGGAGAATTTTGTTAATGGATATAAGATAATTAAAGGATAATGTGAGATAATTAGATAACAAAATAAGAGATGATGAAGAAGGGAGGGGAGTTCGAAATTTTGTAAGGGAAAATAAAAGGAAAATTGAGTGGAATTGAAAATAGAAAACTTAGGGAAGAAGTGTTGAAATGTCAAGGTTTACAATTGGCCAATAGAAGACATATAAACAATAGGATATTTGATGCAAGTGGAGGCAACTTCTTTTGTCAAAAAGATGCTAGGCATTTCGAAAATTTTGAAGAGGAAAGAAAGAGAAAATTGTGTGCATGTTGGCAAGTTGCAAGAAATATCATGATATTTGATAATTAAATAATAATATAAAAGAGGATATTTTGTGAAAAAGCAAACAGGATAAATGAGAACCGATAGAAAATAAATTCTAACTCAAAATCCTTGAATTAGGGTTCTAACAACTGGACATATTGTGAATCAGTGGATTTTTGTCCCGAATATGACATTAGCCGGAGTAATTTCCATAACCGACGGCGGTTGCCCTGAAATCTTCAGCAGGTTAGGAAATACCCTTAATGGGATCTAAAATTTGGTTAATCCAAATATCTTGAAAGAGCAAGTTTAGATCTTCAGGGAGTTGCTAAGGAATTTTTGAGATTCTTCAAGATTACGCGATAAGAACACCGAACAGGGGATTTTATCGGATAAAATCCCATAAAGCAAGAGTGACATCACCTTTGGTGACATCACTTGGTTGAAATTAGGGGCAAGGAGGTTGGCATCTTTGGTTCAATGGTGGGGATTTGGAGTTGATGAAAAAGCTAGATCCAATGGCTTTGATTAAGTTGGAAAATGTGCAATTTTGCCCTCCAAATTGCCTATAAATAGCTTGCACCTCTTGACATAATTCTCACACCAATTTCTTGAGAAAATTCGAAATAGAGAGAGAGTTTAGAGAGAAGGAGGAGCTTTGGAGAAAGTTGTAGCGAAGTACTGGGTAAGTTTTTCGGTACCTAGTATTAAGTTCTAGTGTTTCTTTCAGTAGTTATAGTAGGAATGCTAGTTTGATCTTTAATATTCCAAGATAGTTTAGATATCATGTTTTAGGGTTAAATATGATATTTATTTCGAAAATATGTTGGAGAAAGAGTTATAGCAAAATTTTGGAAGATTAGAGTCAAAGTAGCGAAGCTCTGGCGAAATTCCGCCGATTAGTGGGGTCAGGGGTAAAATGGTCATTTTTGACTAAAATGAATGTTATGATGATTGTTTAGTAACAAGTACACTATTGTCCTTATAGGATACCTGTGATTACGTTCTGACCAACGGTTGTACCGTATATCGTCAACGGAGGTACGTTCGCGTACTGTAACACTAACTCTGATGGTTATATTATGTGTATATGCGATGTGTGTATGGTATGTTTATATGTGGTGTGTTATTGGAATGCATATTGATGTTAGAAGATAACTGTATGCATGCTGGGAGCGATATATCTGTAATGCTGGGAGCGATACATCTGTAATGCTGGGAGCTGAAAACGAAAGGAAATCACCAAGAGGGGGGTGAATTGGGGATTTTAAAACTTTTATAATAACTTTGCACCCAAGCTGAAGCTAAACGTAAAGAGATAGGGAAGAAGAGCTTGACACAGAAAGTTTATCCTGGTTCGGTCTAAATTCTTGACCTACGTCCGGTCCCGGACTCTCGGGTTTTTCTACTATCATTTATCTCATATACACACTCTGTACTCAAGGATTATCCTCTCTCTAGGATACACTCCCCCTTACAAGTTGTAATCTGAAATCCCATTCTCCAAGTCCCCTTGACTTGAGATCTTTTACAATGAATGAATAATTTGAATAAAATCTCTCTCACAGAGAAGATAATGATAAACACTGAGGCTCTTTGTATATCAAAATACAATACAGAAAGAAAACTGAATGTATAAGAACTCTTGAGCTTGCTTTTCGTTCCTGCTTAATCTTTCGTTGTCCTTCTAAGTTTGTAATCAGCTCTTTATATAGTGGTGAGTTGCTATGTGACCGTTACTTCTCAACTTAGCATGTTCTTCATTTGAAATTCAGTTTGATGAGGATTATAGCCGTTGGGTCCTGAATTTCAGCCGATTCAATTCCTGGACGCGTGAAATCATTCTGCCTTCTGATTCTTCGCGTTTATTCAATGATTCGTTTGATCCAATTTAATACCTGAAACATTCTCAATATAGAGTAGTTAAATACGTTTGAATGAATGCAATCAATTCGTATAAACATGGTAAGTTTTGCGGTTTAAAAGAATCGGGATGAAATCAGAACGATCATATTTGCTTCCGTCTTAAACTCGAGTTCTCCAAGTCGCTCGAGTTCGTAAGGCTTTTAGAGTATCCGGTTTATCTTCAGAGAGCAAACTCGGAGTTTGATGTAAACTCGGAGTTTGTATTTTGTTTCACCATGTGAACTCGAGTTCATGAAGGTAGGCTCGAGTTCGAATACTCTCTAAGCTTTTGTCGAATGAACACTGGAGTAATATCTCACAAGATAAGGTGCTCGAGTCCATTAGTGATTAGGCTCGAGTTTAACACTATTCATGCCTAAGAGTTTTGGTTGCTCGATTAGAGTGGATCTGAGCACGAGTACAAACTCGGAGTTTGTACACTTGCTTTTCTTTCTTCAGATGAAGGGCTCGAGTTCATTCAAGGGAAAACTCGAGCTTGTAATAACAGGCTCGAGTTTACCTATTTTGTAAACTCTTCTTCGTTTGTCAAACCATAGAGTAAACTCTACACAAAAGCATTAGGCTTGAGTCCATATACTTGGGCTCGAGTGTTCATTAAATTATAGCCATAGAAACAAGTGAACTCTACTCAAAAAGAATAAACTCGGAGTTTAAAGAGATACAATTTAATTAGAAAACTTCCGCCATGGGAAAACTCGAGCTTGTCTATACTGTGCTCGAGTTTACTTGTTTGTAAACTCTTTATTATTATATCATGAGGGTTTAGGCTCGAGTCTATTTACTCGTGCTCGAGTTCGTTATGCTGAAAATATCCTGATGAGCTCTGTTTGCGAAAAACTCGAGTTTGCTTAGTTAGGCTCGAGTTTTGAGGTGACAGAGTGATTTTGACTCTTTGTCATTTTAAAAGCATTCGTACTTGTTTACAATTGTTATTAATCATCAAAACACATAGAGAACTAACATTCTCTCCCTTTTGATGATGACAACACTTGTAAACAATTAACTCCTTTAAGAACACTGTTTTGATCATTTGAAATCATTGAAGCATAAGTGTTCAGTGTAAATGCATCAGAATTAGATTTTAACATTTAAACTTTGATTCTATCAGAGTTAGCGACTTTAACATAAATCATAACACATATTGTCATTGCATAAGCTAAAACATTTAATGGTTTACAAAATGACATTTAGAGTTTCAAGCATACATATATCTAAAAAAAACAAGCTTGACAACTTGACTTCTCCTTCTTTACTTCAACTCTTCTCCCCTTTGGCATCATCGAAAAGTGGAGGATGAGATGAGATAGAGGTTGACCGAAGAATAGGATCATGGGTAGATGGTTCGGGGGCTATGGAGGTTGGGATTGGTTCGGAAGAGGGTGGAGGTGCCGAAGAGCTAGGTCCAGCGGAATTGATGGACTGATTTTCTAAAATTTTGTCCATTTTGTCATGGAGGCTGGACATAGACACCAAAAGAGTGGAGATGCTTACCGAGTGATCTCCAATTTGATCCCCGAGACCTTGCACTTTATCTTTGATAATCTCATGTTCAAGAATGAGATCTTCTTGTGCATCGAGAACTCCTCATATCCTTTCTTGACCGTGGTGAATCCTGATTCTATCTTGGAAGAAAGATCGAAACAACTTGGGCAATGTAAGTCTTTATTCTTTCATCCAAATCGAGGGAAAGGATTGTGGTGGAGGTGGTGCACTTTGAGCTTCTTGAACTCTAGATTGAGTAGCTCGGTTCTAGTAGGTCTTGAGGGTGCTCTGGAATGATCACTTCCTTGATCAAAGCTTATCCTCATCAAATTTAGGATATGATGGCCAAATTTGGCTGGTTTTTCAGGTCTCATTGGTCGGTAAATACTGCACCCTTTCATGAAACATAATCACCGAGATGAGACTCGGCAAAGGGTATCTCGGGATGTTTTTCTTCCATGGAAACGAAATTTGAACATCTCTTTAAAGATCCAATCTCCTATGTTATGAGGGACTTGATCTATGATAGAGGCAAAAATAGGGAAGTCCTTTTTGGCAAAGTGAGTGAAATTGCCTCCCTTTTGTACTAAGTTTCTAGTGTATATATACCAAGCAGCTCTTTGCTTAGGAGGCATTGAGACTGGAGTGAAATCCAGAACCTCTAAAGCATCAGGTACAGGCTCATCGGGTCTGAGGAGTGAAAAAATTTGCCTATTCGTATAATTTGGAGAAGCAACAGGAGGAGGATTTTGGATTTGGAGGAGGGAATTAAGGTATGCAGCAGTGATGGTTATCTGTTTTCCTCTAATGGATGTGGTAATCCTTTCCTCAACCAAATTTCTATCCGCATCCAATAAATTATCACTTTGCATACAATAGTAAAAGGTTTTAACAAAGGATGGACTATATGAGGCTCTAATGGATATGAGAGGTTCAAATTGTCTAAGCCAAATGGGTAAGATCAAGGTTACATTCCTCTTTTAAAGCATCTAGATTGACATACACGTAAGGGCAAAAACTCTTAGCCTCATAGTTTTCTTGGAATCGTATGGCATCCTCACCATATAGAGTGACATCCTCACTAGAGAATCCTTTAGGGATGGAGGAATGATTGTAAATTTCAAATAAGGCTGGGTTTTCTCTAGATACCTGAGGAACAGAGTGTTGTTGGTGATGGGAGGATGATTGAGCTTGAGAGCTAGTTTGACTAGTTGTGGTCTTTCGAGACTTGTGTATCTGTTCTTTGCCCCTTCGAGGTGGTGTGTCAGCAGTTGAAGCTTTCTTTGAGGTATTCATCTTGACCGTGGTTATTGGAGTGGCTTGGGTAATAGGAATACCAGGAATTTGCTTGTCAATTCCATGCTTGAATCGTTTGGGAAACGATTTTTTTCTGGGAGGACGTTGAGAGATTTGTGTATGATCGGTTTGGGGTTCTTGAGGATCAGAGGATTTGGAATCTTGGGTTGCAGATCGTTTGGACGCCATGTTCTCTGGTTTTCGTTGGAGGAGATTGAGAGAAATTTTTGGGAGAGTTAGGTTTAGGCTCGAGGGTGAGATAGAGTGGAGACGAAAAGACAGGTTTTTAAAGAAATTTTATCGACGCAAACTCGAGTTCTTAAGTGTAGGCTCGAGTTTGTGTAACGTTACTTACCCGGAATTCAAGAGTGTATGTGTGAACCCTTGAAATTTCTTGCTAGGCTCGAGTCGATCACATCGTAGGCTGAGTCCTGTCTCGTTCTCGAGGTGGATTGCTCTGTCTCCCTCGAACTCGAGTCCTGCTCACTAATAGGCTCGAGTCTGTCAAGATCTCCGAGATGAGTTGCTCTCTGTCTCCGCGAACTCGAGTCCGCTCACTAATAGGCTCGAGTCCGTCAAAATCTCTCGAGATGAGTTGCTCTGTCTCTCGCGAACTCGAGTCCGTTCACTAATAGGCTCGAGTCTGTCATAATCTCTGAGATGAGTTTCTCTCTGTCTCTCGCGAACTCGAGTCCGTTCACTAATAGGCTCGAGTTTGGCGACTGATAGTTGCATTTCTTGCCGGTTCTTTCGAGCTCGAGTCTGTCTTTGGTAGGCTCGAGTTTGTGATGACTTTACTTGCACTCGATTGTTTGGGATTTTGATTTCAATATACATCCCGCACAAAACATATCTACATACTCCGATGCTTAAGTTAGTGGACAATAATCATTAAAAACATAACTAACATTTGAATTACTTACAACTCATTGGGATTTACCATTCCCAATTCTCTTCTTATGAACACAAATTGTTCTTTTGCTAGTGGCTTGGTGAAGATATCGCGAGTTGCAAGTGAGTTGGGATGAACATGACTTTGACATCCTTCTTTTGAACATGATCTCTTATGAAGTGATGTCGACATCAATATGTTTGGTTCTAGTGTGTTGAACAGATTCTTTGCCAAACTTATTGTGCTTGTGTTGTCACAAAGAATTGGGATTTCTTTGAGATGAACTCCCAAATCACACAATTGTTGTTTGAGCCAAAGAACTTGAGCACAAGCAACTTGAGGCAGCAACATACTCAGCTTCAGTGGATGACACACCACCGTGGTGCGCTTTTCTTGAACCAAGACACTAATGATCCTCCAAAGAACTCACATTGACCACTTGTGCTTTTTCGTCGGGCCTTGTATCCTGCATGATCTGAATCAAGTATAGGCTACTAAGTGTTCATGTTGATCTTTGGGAAACCATAATCCAAGAGTCTTTGTATCAGCAAGATATCTAAAAATTCTTTTAACATGTTCAAGATGGGACTCCATGGGGCAGATTGGAATCTAGCACACATTCCAACACCGAATTGAATGTCCTGGACGACTTGCCGTAAGATAGAGTAATGATCCAATCATTCCTCTATACTTAGTGATGTTGAAGTTAGTCCCCTTTTCATCAGCATCCGAGTTGCGGTTGAACTCATTGGAGTATCTCGCTCCATTACAATCAGCTAGACCATATTTTTTAATAGATCTTTCGATACTTGGTCCGGGAAATGAAGATTCCATCATGGCGTTGCTTGATTTGAAGTCCAAGGAAGTAATTAAGTTCTCCCATCATGGACATTTCAAATTCTCCCCGCATTGTCTTGGCAAATTCTTCACACATAGTATCATTAGTAGCACCAAAAATAATATCATCAACATAAATTTGAGCTATTAAAACATCACCAAGTTTATTCTTCTTTATAAAGAGAGTTGTATCTCGCTTTTCCTCTAACAAATCCTTGATCAAGAAGGAAAGTGCTTAACCTCTCATACCAAGCTCTAGGAGCTTGCTTAAGACCATATAAGGCTTTCTTGAGGTGATAAACATGATCTCGGATGATGTTCATTTTGAAAACCTGGAGGTTGTTCAACATAAACTTCCTCCGGTATAAAACCATTTAAAAAGGCGGATTTTACATCCATTTGAAAAAGTTTAAATCCTTTAACACAAGAAAAGGCTAGAAGAACTCTTATAGCTTCCAATCTTGCTCTTTGGAGCATAAGTTTCTTCATAATCAATTCCTTCTTCTTGATTATAGCCTTTTGCAACTAGCCTTGCTTTATTTCGAATGATTATGGCGGATTCATCACATTTATTTTTGAATACCCATTTAGTACCAATGACCGGATGGTCTTTAGGTCTGGGCACCAAGTCCCAAACTTGGTTTCTTTCAAATTGATGTAATTCCTCTTGCATTGCTATAACCCAATCATTGTCTGAAAGGGCTTCATCAATCTTAGAGGGTTCAATTTTCGAAATGAAAGCTGAAAAAGTAACTTCATTCAAAGTGCTTTTTCTGGTTCTTACTCCTTGATTTGCATCACCTATCACTTGATCCAGAGGATGACTCCTACTGTATCTCCATGATTTTGGTTGAGTTTGAACACTGTTTTCATAAGCATTTTCACAATGTTTTTCAGTTTTGGAATCATCTTGCAAATCTTTTTCCGTATTTGTTGAAACAAGTTTGGTTTGTCACAGAAAATCATCATCATCATCCAAGGACTTGTTAGATTTGGTTTCACGTAAAACAATATGCATAGATTCTTCAACAAGTGTGATTACGAGTATTATAAACTCTATATGCTTTACTTCTACTTGAATAACCCAAGAATATACCTTCATCGCCTTTGGAATCAAATTTTCCCAAGTCGTCCTTACCATTATTGTGGATGAAGCACTTACATCCAAAGATATGCAAGTGAGCTAAGTTGGGTTTTCTTCCTTTGTAGAGTTCATAGGGAGTTTTGTCCAACTTCTTTCGGAGATATGCCCTGTTTGATATGTAACAAGCAAGGCTCATAGCATCACCCAAAACACTTGAGATGTTTGGTTCTCATTTAGCATTGATCTTGCCATTTCAAGAAGCACTCTATTCTTTCTTTCAACAACTCCATTTTGCTGTGGGGTTCTTGGAGCCGAGAAGTTATGATTAATTCCCATACTATCACGAGAATTCTCCAAAGGCATGATTCTCAAATTCTCCACCATGATCCGTACGAATACCTGCAATAGAGAATCCTTTCTCGTTTTGGACCTTCTTGGCAAACACAATAAATTGATCAAATGTTTTATCTTTTGATGATAAAAGAATGACCCATGTGAATCTTGAGAAATCATCTACTATGACCAATGTATAAAGATTGCCGCCAAGGCTTTTTACTCTATTTGGTCCAACTAAGTCCATATGGAGTAATTGGAGAGGTCTATTAGTTGATAATTCCGTTTTCGACTTGAAAGATGATTTAGTTTGTTTACCTTTTGACATGCATCACAAATTAGATCATTTTTAAAAGACAGTTTTGGTAAACCAATAACCAATTCCTTTTCTCGTAGTTTATCAAGTTGAATCATATTGACATGTCCTAAACGTTTATGCCATAACCAACTTTCATCTAAGTTACCAACAAAACATTTTTCAGAATCGAATTGTTTTTAGACGATTAAGAGTATAACAATTACCTTCTCTTGGAGCTCTGAATAATGCTTTGGATTTAATACTATCTAAAGAGAGAGCATCCTTACTTACAATCAAACATTCTTCGAATCAAAGATGACTAGGTTTCCTTTGTCCGTGCTTTGACTCACACTGAGGAGGTTGTGACATAACCCATCCACAAGATAAACATCTTTGATTTGAGGTCCATTGCTATTTCCAATTTTGCCAATGCCAGCAATTCTTCCGGACTCATTTCCACCAAATGTTACCTTGCCACCTTCCTTATGTTTGATTGAAGCAAATTTGGATTGGTCTCCAGTCATATGTCTTGAGCATCCACTGTCTATGTACCACTTATTGGGATTTGATGCTCTAAGACAAATCTGCATAAGAAGAGATATTATCTTTTAGGTACCCAATATTCTTTGGGTCCTTTTGGGTTAGTTTGTGTCTTAGGAGTCATATAGGATCCCTTAGGCACCCATTGATAATTTCCTATAGGTTTAATCGATCTATCTTTCTTATGAAAACATGAAGAAGTAGTATGACCTTTTCTATTACAATAGTTGCAATGTGCAAAAGGATTTGAGGTATGAACAGATTTTTGAAAATAATTCATGTAGGATCTTTGTCCATGTTTCTTTTTGCCTTTCTTTTTGTCATAATCGGGCTTGTAACCAATTCCCGATTTGTCATTTGTAAATCTTTGTCTGTTTTAAAATTACCTCAAGCATTTCACTTCCTCTAGTGAATTTTTCAAGAGTCTTTGTAAGGTATTCATTTTTCTTTTCGAATAGAACATTCATCACATATGATATTTTCAGGAACTTAAAGATTTTCTACTTGTTGTTCAAGTGTTGTATTCTTCCTTTTTAAAACAGAATATTTTTCAGCAAGTTCCTCAAATTCATTTTGAACAAGTTCGTATTCAGTAAACAATTCATTATAAGTTGGTTTTTCACAAGCAGAGATAGGCGTAGAAATCGTTTGAACTTGTTCTTCTAATAGTTTGATTTTTCTTTTTGAAAATAAGAGCTCTTTTGCAGTTTTCTTAAATTCAAGATAAAGAGAATCATATGTTGAAGATAATTCATTATAAGGTAAATCGAATTACTTACCTCTTCGTTGTCCGATTCCTCTTGAGCCACAAGGCGAGATTGGCACTTTGTTCCTCTTCTCGCCTCATCTTCATCGATGAGTGTTGCCCCATATAGCCGATACATAAGCTCTTTTCTTGAACTTATTGAATTTCTTTTCTTTGTTTTTCATTGCAGGACATTCCGATTTGATGTGGCCTCGGTTTCTCACATTCATAGCATATAATTGGTTTCTTAGTTTCGTGCTAGAATTTCCTTTGTGAAACCTTCGTGAGATTGGTCCTTTTTGTAGAATTTCTTGAATCTTCTGACCATCATTCCTAGCTCACCATCTTCATCTTCATCTTCTTCATCGTCATCCGATTTAACTTCTTTGATGGTTTTAAGAGCTATTCCCTTGTTCTTGACATTGATATCATTTAGTCCCTTTTTGAATTTGATCTTCCCTCATATTCGTAAAGGTCGCCAAATAGTGCCGCCACGGAGGCCATTGATTCGCCTCGAGATTCTTCAATTGCAGTGACCTTGGCTTCCCATTCCTTGGTGAGAATATTTAGTATTTTCCTCACTTGGGCAGGTTGTTCATATTCTTTTCCCAAGGCAATGAGTTGATTGATCGTGAGTGAATCGAGTTGAAATTCACCAATAGATTCTCCGGCCTTCATCTCGCAATAGATCGTATTCAGTCATGAGAGTATTGATACGATTTTCTTTGATCGCACTGTTCCTTCATGAGCTATTTCAAGAGCATCCCACATTTGCTTAGCAGATGGCAAAGTGCAGATTCAAATACTCTTTTTGGCCAAGAGCACTTTGGAGCATATGAATTGCCTTCATGTTGAGAGTGACTATTTTCTTATCATTGTCATCGTACTCTTCTTCTTTCTTGGGAGTTCTCGATGTCGCTACAACCGAGGAAGGAACATAGTTTCCTTTTTCAAAGACCCTCCACAAACCAAACTCGAGGCCATTACATAGACCCCGAACTTAGCCTTCCGTAATGAGTAGTGTTCTCCATTGAAACCTGGGGGTCGGTTGATTGAGGCTCCATCTGGTAGAATTCCTTCCATTGGATCTTTGTGTCTAGGATGTTAATCCTTCAAATTGACAACTAGGCTCTGATACCAAATGAAAACGAAAGGAAATCACCAAGAGGGGGGTGAATTGGGGATTTTAAAACTTTTATAATAACTTTGCACCCAAGTCGAAGCTAAACGTAAAGAGATAGGGAAGAAGAGCTTGACACGTAAAGTTTATCCGGTTCGGTCTAAATTCTTGACCTACGTCCAGTCCCGCACTCTCGGGTTTTTCTACTATCACTTAACTCGATACACACTCGTACTGCTTAATCTTTCGTTGTCCTTCTAAGTTTGTAATCAGCTCTTTATATAGTGGTGAGTTGCTATGTGACCGTTACTTCTCAACTTAGCATGTTCTTCATTTGAAATTCAGTTTGATGAGGATTATAGCCGTTGGGTCCTGAATTTCAGCCGATTCAATTCCTGGACGCGTGAAATCATTCTGCCTTCTGATTCTTCGCGTTTATTCAATGATTCGTTTGATCCAATTTAATACCTGAAACATTCTCAATATAGAGTAGTTAAATACGTTTGAATGAATGCAATCAATTCGTATAAACATGGTAAGTTTTGCAGTTTAAAAGAATCAGGATGAAACCAGTAACGATCATATTTGCTTCCGTCTTAAACTCGAGTTCTCCAAGTCGCTCGAGTTCGTAAGGCTTTTAGAGTATCCGGTTTATCTTCAGAGAGCAAACTCGGAGTTTGATGTAAACTCGGAGTTTGTATTTTGTTTCACCATGTGAACTCGAGTTCACGAAGGTAGGCTCGAGTTCGAATACTCTCTAAGCTTTTTGTTGAGTGAACATCTGGAGTAATATCTCACAAGATAAGGTGCTCGAGTCCATTAGTGATTAGGCTCGAGTTTAACACTATTCATGCCTAAGAGTTTTGGTTGCTCGATTAGAGTGGACTGGAGCACGAGTACAAACTCTGGAGTTTGTACACTTGCTTTTCTTTCTTCGATGAAGGGCTCGAGTTCATTATTCTTAGGCTCGAGTTCAGCTTAATTTATTCCATGACTTATTGAAGTGAACTGGAGGTTTGAGCTTAAACTCGGAGTTTGAAAAGAAGGAAAACTTGGGAGCTCTTGCCAAGGGAAAACTCGAGCTTGTAATAACAGCTCGAGTTTACCTATTTTGTAAACTCTTCTTCGTTTGTCAAACCATAGAGTAAACTCTACACAAAAGCATTAGGCTTGAGTCCATATACTTGGGCTCGAGTGTTCATTAAATTATAGCCATAGAAACAAGTGAACTCTACTCAAAAAGAATAAACTCGGAGTTTAAAGAGATACAATTTAATTAGAAAACTTCCCGCCATGGGAAAACTCGAGCTTGTCTATACTGTGCTCGAGTTTACTTGTTTGTAAACTCTTTATTATTATATCATGAGGGTTTAGGCTCGAGTCTATTTACTCGTGCTCGAGTTCGTTATGCCGAAAATATCCCGATGAGCTCTCTCTTGCGTAAAACTCGAGTTTCCTTAGTTAGGCTCGAGTTTTGAGGTGACAGAGTGATTTTGACTCTTTTGTCTTTTTAAAAGCATTCGTACTTGTTTACAATTGTTATTAATCATCAAAACACATAGAGAACTAACAGGAGCGATACATCTGTGATGCTGGGAGCAATATATCTGCATGCTGGGAGTAATACATGTGCATTGGTTACGTGTTTATATACTGTTAAGGTTGTGATTATCTGTAATCCATATGTGTGTATGTAAACATGAGGTTAACCGTTACCTGGGGTCCGTATGCATTGGACCTCAGCTTTTAACATAGCGTCAGGGTCAGGAGGATCGAGGATCGAGGATCGAGGAGAGAGGAAAGCAGCAAGCTTAGTGTAATACCCGCATATTTATTTATCTGAAATATTATATTTTGATAAATAAATTGGCTATTTCTGATAGGTGAAATTATGATCTCAAGACTTGTGTAAATATAGTCTATCTTTCTAAGTTGAATTCTGTAGTAGATTAGAGAATTTAAGTGTCAAAGTGTCAAAATGACCAAAATACCCCAAGAATGCCTAAATGACTTAGAAAAATTATGAAAAAATCCTAAAAGGCAAGTAGAAATGACCAAGTGAATTATGAGAGTATATTATCTCTAATTATGGTAATTTAATAAATTATGAACTTGGAGAAATTGAATAAGAATGATCAAAAGTATTGAAATGACTAAAATACCCTTGTAAATCCTAAAATAATGCAGAGGACATGGAAACAGTAAATGTCAGTGTAAAAGTTATGAGGTAGTGAGGCATTCTAATTAAGAAAATTATCAACTAGTGATAATAAAGTAATTAGATAATTGTTGGCTAATTACTTAAGCATAAGCAAAGGAAATTCATGAATAATTATGTAAAACCCTAAAATTAGTGGTTTTTGGCTTAAAATGAGTAAAAACATATTTGCTAATTAATTGAAAACTTTTGAGAAAAATGGATGAGTTTAGGTATTTTTAAGCCTAAATACAAGAATGGACCAATAAGGTAATTTTGTGACATTTTTGGGAAAATTGAAATAAGTAAATAAATAAATAATTAATTAATTAATTAAAAAATAAATATTTATTATTAATTAAAAAGGGCAATTTAAATTTTTCCCAAGAAAAAAATGAAGATAGGAACAAATGAAAATATCATGATATTTTTGTAAAAGTTGTATTATTATATATTATAATTAAATATAGTGAATAGTAATAAAATAAATAGGAAACGGATCCTATCTAGAGAACCAGGAATGAGATTTCCAAAGTCAAGGTAAAATGTTGATCAGTGGATTTTTATCTTCCGTTAGACTTTTCCGGAAGTTAATTCCGTAGCTGGTAGAGCATTTTCCTAATAAGATGAAATAGGGAAAAATGCAGATAGTCACATTTTGGACTTGAAGAAAATAAATTCTAACTCAACATCCGAAGATGAGTTTAGGATTTCCTGGACATATTTGGAATCAGTGAATTTTTGTCCAGAGGTTGATGATTCCGGAAATTCGTTTCGCAACCGACACGTTTTTCCGTAAAACTTCCGTCAGGCCGGAGAAGACCTAGACAGAGTTAAAAAGTTAGTTAGACTGGACATTTCTAATGAGGAATGAATTGTCTTGGAATTGTATAATCCAGAATTTTGAGATTTTTCCGAAATTACGCGAATCGGACACCGATCGGGGAAATTCAACCGAGAAGCTTCTAGAAGGAGACACTTGGCCTCCTCCCATTGGCCAATCCCTTGACTTTTGGGGCTGGTGAAGTCGGCCAAGAAGAGAAGAGAAGGAGAAAAACTTGTTGGAAAAGTTAGGATTGGACGGTCCAAATCGATTCTCACAAAGTTGATCCGACGGCCGAAATCCTACCTCCTAATCTATAAATACCCCCCTCCCTTTGGATTTCTCACAATTTTGAGAAGCAATACCGAATCTAGAGAGAGAAAGAAGAGAGAGGAGCTCTGGGAAATTCTGCAGTGAAGCTCTGGGTAAGTTTTTCGGTACCCAGCTTTTAGCTTTCGTAGTTCTTTCTATAGTTAGAGTAGTAATGCTAGAGTAGCCTTTAATTTTTCAAAGTATGATTAAATATCATATGATAGGGCTATTTTAGTCTAGAATTTCGAAAATTATCATTGGGTCGAAGTTCTGGCAAAATTTTGGAAAAAATCGGAGCCAAAGTAACGAAGTGTTGGCGAAATTCCGCCAATTAGGGGTATAGGGAGAAAATGGTAATTTTTACCTAAAATGCCCGTTATGATGTCAAATCACTAATAAATGTGATATTACTCTTATAGGACATCGAAACCTTGATTCATTGTCGTTACGCTGTCTAATGTACTGTCTGACAAACCCGTTTTCCGTCAGAAAGTACAGTTTCCGCCAGAAACATCTACGTACGTCAACGAAGGTACGGACGCGTACTGTAACACTAATCCTATGTTTCTCATATACATATATGTCATAGATACGTTCATATACCGAGGCTCGTCTGTGGTCGCGTTATACATACAAATTTTTACTGGTATAGACATGATAATACCGTTTTGAGTTTTCCTAGCGTTGAGGACACGTGATCGTGGTACGTGATAATGTGTGTGCTATTGTTGTGTAGGACTTTACATACTGCTTTATGCTTATGTCTTGTCTGTGTCACACTGTTATTGTGTAGGACCTTACATATTGCTCCATACTTATGTTCTGTCTGTGTCACAATTATCTGATAAGATGCTGCTGTTATGTCATGAATATCTGTTGTCTGTATACTGTTTTATTTGAGCATAAGGTTAACCGTTACCTGAGATCCAATGCGGTAAATTGGATCTCAGCTGTAGCTTCAGGGTCCGGTGGACCGAAGATTGGAGATCGGGGGAAGCAGCAGGTCTAAGCCGATAGCCGGAGAACCTTTACTGTTTTCTGTGGTTACTTTCAAACTCTAGGATAACTGTAATCGTTACAATGTTACACTATGGTTGATATTTTGATATGAATCAGTTACTCTTTCGCTCCATTGCTCTACTCTGATTGAAAAAAAAAAAAATCCACTTTAAAAATTGGGATGTTACAATTAGAGACTCGTCTAAAGACTATCTTTTGCTGTCACGACGTGGGGATCACCAGGGAGACACTTCTGTTGTTGTCTACATTTGAAAACATTCGGATCAATGTACCGTTACTACAGTTAGCCAGTTGGCATTTTGAATATATATCAGTCACTCTTATGCTCTGATGCTCTACTCTGATGAAAAAATATATATACTGCTTTTGAAAACGGGATGTTACATTTTGTAACGGCATTGTGCTGGCTCCACCTTTTTAAAAGTTTGTTGGTATTTTTGGTCTACTTAATAGTTAATTGTGTTGGACACTCCTGAACCAATAGTTTATTGGCCAAATCGCACCTTAATCCTTATATAATTGATCAGGTATGCATATCCAATGGCGGAAGCACGTTGTGGCCAAGCCCCAGCTGGCCTTCTGTTATCTTATGTATTTATATATATGTATCATATAATATTTTATTTTGGCCAATAAATTGGCCCTAGCTAAGTATTTTATTCTACGTATTAATTTACTCTTTCTAATGAGGGTAATATTGTGTTGATTAGTAAAAATTTTGGGATTATGATTTTGGGAGAGTCTTGAGTTTTGACAATAGATGATTATATATATATAGAGGATGATTAATGACTAATTTTAATCAGTTTGGATTTATTATTTGGTTGTCTTATGATTTTATAATGAATTTCTCCTTAAAAAATAGATTATAATAAGTTATTTACTTAGCTGAAATTGAATCAGATCTTTATGTTTTTTAAAAATATTTTTGGGGTTCATATTATTTTTTTATTTTCTTCAATTATTTTATTTTGAGGTAGGTGGAATACGTATTTAAGTGTTAATTTTTCTATATTTCATTATACGTATTATTATTATTATTATTATTATTATTATTATTATTATTATTATTATTGTGTTTGTGATATCTTTAGGATAATGTTTGGTTCATTATTCATTGAGTCATAAGAGAAAAGTAAAATTCCTATTTGAGATACCTACTGAAAATGTGATATTCTTATATCTTATTTTGATTTATAATTGTCGATTATTATTTATTAGCATTTTTAATGTTATGCGAATTATTTAGTAAATAGTTCAATATATTTATTTTTTTGCCCGAGCTAAAAATATCCTCTGGTTTCGCCACTGTGCATATCTATGTTAAAATTTATAAATTATAATGTTTTATGTAGTATAAACTTATGTAATATATAATGTTGAATGATTATACATAAAATCATTAACAGTCAAATAATATATATAAATATATTGCGATATTCATATTTATTTCTTTTTTTGATTTGATCAAGGATTTCCTCTTCAAAACTTAGGGACTATTTGATATGAGGAGAGGGGAGAGAATGTGTGCGGAGAGAGAACTTTTTGAAGTAAGATTTTAAAAAATTAGAAAAATGGACTTAAAATTTTAATAAATAAGGGATGTATGGTAGAGGAGTAAGAAAAATTAATTAAAACCTTGTAACCCCATTTCTCCAATTTTTTTAAATCTAACCCATAAAAATTTTCAATCCCTTCATCCCCTCCCCTCCAAATCTCTTATACCAAACAGGCCTTTAAAGGGCAAATAATTCTCACCTTTTCCAACAAGTGTGCTTCCAATATTCGAACTTGTGTTTTCTTTCTTATGGGGGTGAGGCCCCTTAACATCTCAACCAACAACTTAATTTTAAACATATATAATTTCAACTATCTTAATTTTTCATAAAAGGCCATCTTAATTAATTGTAACTTTTTTCATCTTTATTAATTTCAGCATGGTTAAATCAACATATGGTTGGAGTGGTACATCTTCATGGGACCAATCGGTGCCCATACATTGGACCATCTTGTTTGTTCCACTCACGCCCGGCCTATCATCCTAGGGGTGGGCAGAACGTTATCATGAGAAATGTAAAATTTACTTAGTTCTATTTTAAACAAAGAGAAATAAACCATAAAAAGAATGAGCAATTTTTTTTATAAAGTAGCCGAATTATATTATATGTAAAAAGAGAAGTACACAAATATAAGAACAACAACACCAGACACCCACTTACAAGAAAGTTTACAAGACAGGACATGTAAAATCTTTAAATACAACTTTTTGAAACGAGCCAAACTGATGATCAAATTAAAGCCTTAAAAAAAGGGATAAAAGTTTACTACTACATACACTACTACAAAGTAGGGACTTTTTTTTTTTTCTCAGATACAAAGTAGGGACTTAACGTCCCAAATTAACCGCTGTTTTTAAAAAATAGGCGATAAAAAGTAGGCAGTGACATTTTTATAATTTTTGCCTTACTTTTAACATATGTATTTTTTTTTTTAAAAAAAAAGATGTTAAAAGTGTACATTTAACGTCTATTTTTAAAAAAAGAACATTAAATGTAGGTACACCCCGTTATTTTTGTAATTTTTTCCTTAATTTTGACGTTTGATTTTTAAAAGGGACATTGAATGTATACCCAATTTTTTTTTTTTACATTGAATGTATAGAGCTTGATAAGATGTGGAGATGACGTGTGTGGGGCAGACCTCAACATCTTTTCCTTCAGCTTCACTCCTTTCTCCTCTCTTTGTCTTTTCCTCCTTACACTCTCTTGAGCCCCTCCCCCACTCTTGTCCCTCTCTCACGGTGGTGACATTGAAGTACATTGCCCTCCTCATTCCCTCCTCTCTTTGATGCCATCGAACCCTTCCCCTACATCCATCATCTCCTTTCCTTCCTCTGCCTTCTGTGCTACCATCGACCTTGCTGAGAATGAAGTGCCACCATTGACCTCGCCGAGAGAAACTGCATAGCTGTGATAGGCTTCAACGTGGAATAGTCCTCAGATCTTCAACGAGGATAGAGTGATAGGCTTCGACCATAAATAGTCCTCAGATCTTCGATGAGGACAGAGTGATAGGTTTTTGATTGAACCATAATTTTATATGATTTTTTCATGATTAATATGAGATTTTTAATGCATTTCCTAAGACATTATTGTATTATTAAGCATTAATTTCAGTTAGGGATATATGCATTGAATTAAATGTAATTAGGGGTAAAATGGTCCTAATTTGTTAATTATTCATGCAAATGATTTCTTGGACTTTTGATGCTACTTGTGCTTAATCTTGTATTATAGGTGTTTAAGAAGAAAATTTGAGATTTTGGATGATCAAAATTAATATTTTGAGGACTGGGAAAAATTACATAAAAGGTGCTTTTAATCAATGAAAAAAGGGACTAGGGAATATTATAGAAAATACCCATATTTCTTCAAAATTACATTTCTTCCTTCCAAATGTTTAAAGTATTGCACTTTGGTCCCCTTACAAAACTTTTTAAATGTTCACATTGGTCTCTGGTCAAAACTTGTGTTTTCGCCAGGAACCAATTAGGTCCTTCGGGATTTTTGTGAGGGGTGAGACAGCTTTAGCACTGCAGCTATGAGATTGTTGGGAAGATACGAGAGTTGAGAATCGAATGGAGACTAGACCTGCACTTCGTCCAGCATTAGTCATTGACCTTCTTCCCTTAATCGCCACTGCCAGCTTTGCTCTCCTTCCTCCTTAACCACAGTGCCACGAAGAAAGAAACTCTACCAGAGGTTTAACAGGTCAGAGGACATCGTGAAGACAAAGCATCAAATAGAACTCTGGCTTGCATTCTCCGTCACCACCGTCGATGGAACTATTGAGCTTTACCACCGTCAACTCCTCTTTTGTTCTTGTCGGTGCTTCTTTCTTCTTTACTGAGCCACCATTACCGACAACTTGGAAAGGGCTAGAGCTTTTAAACCAGATAGATGTGTATCGTGGAGTGAGAGGAGAGCAACTTTCCATGGCAGCTTCTGAGTTTCCTAGTGATGAGTTTTGGGTAGGGATGGAAATAGGCCAGGCCAGGCCAAACTTTGGCTAAATAGGCCTTAATGGGGGTAGAAGGCTTGAGCATGAATGCAGGCTTTTTTAAGGCTCATGCTCGCTTTCATAAAGTCTGGTCGAGCTTGAAGCTTTTTTAAATGCCTACTTACAAAGGCCTTTTTGAAAATGCCTCATATTGTAGGCCGTGGAGGCCATAAATAGGCTTTGTGCACTTTGAGCCTATCAAACCTATTAATAGGCCTTTACAATGTAAGCTTTTAGAAGAATATAAGAATGAAAAATAATAAATATTATGTTATTTATATGATATAAATATAAATATATTTATTTAATGTGTAAAAAGGTCAGGTCAGAAGACTTACAGGCTAGGCCTTAATAAAATAGGCTTGGCCTATTTACACATCTAGTTAGGCCGCCTGATAGGGGCCTAACTTATTCTCACCCCTTATTTTGGGTTCAAAACCTCTATTAACCAAAGAAGTGTTTGTTTTAGTATCATAAAATTACCAAGATGCCCTTTTTGTTTAAAGAAAAAACCAACAGATTTTCCCCTAACCCCCATCCCTTGTTTGACCAATTATAAATAAAAAAGAAGAAGAAGTTTCTGGTGTAATATCATGAATTCTGGGTCAAGGAATTTGAGAATAAGCCTGTATCAGGCAGACGACTAAGCCCAGTTTTGGAAGAGTCCTAAGAATGTCGAGAGATAGGAAGCCTCTTGGGGACTAAGTAACTCGGCTATACGGGTCAGTGGACCTAGTATGTATAAGCTGTTGAATTAAAGTACCAATGGAAAAGGGGCATAGAAGACCTATACGGTGTAAATCCGGTTGGAAAAGAAGCCACCAAACTATGTCCTGAGGTATGAGACAATTAGTTAAACGTAAATATGCCGGTATAAGTAAGTATAAGGACAATTAGTTAAGCGTAAATATGTAACATCCTAATTTTTAATTTTAGGATTTAAGTGTGATTATGAAAGAATTATATATGATAAATGAATTTATCATATATATATATATGTGTGTGTGTGTCTATATATATATATAATAAACAAAAATAAAAATAAAAAAGCATAATAATAGAAAAGAAAGAAAGAAAGAATAATTGAGGAAGAAAAAATCCTTATATGGAATTAAGGATTAAATTTTAATAATTATCCTATACTTGCAAATATGAGTTTTGAAGAGGATTAAGTGGGTTAATTTTTTTAAAGTGACCCAACCACCCAATATCCATTAATTCCTTTCAACCCCAGTTTACCCAAAACGTACAAGAGCAGCAAAGTATATATTGATTAAGTAGCCCAATTCGTTTAATCCCTTTGGCCCAACCCATTATATCAATTATCTAATCTCCTAACCCATCAAAATAAATAAATAAATAAACAAGCAAAAGCAATATCAGCAAATCAGATTATGCAACACGCAACAGGGAAAGATTTCTCCAACGACTTTTACGGAACGGAGAAATAGAGATAGCAGTGCCATCCTTCTCGGACAACATGCACGCCATGCTCTCTGTGGGTCTCGAGCCCAACATCCTCCATACCTATGAGCTCAACGCATTCACTCCCTATGTCTGTTTCTCGCTCGGTCAGGACCCTTAGGTCCTTATATAATGATGTTCATTCGTTCTCATTCATTCTGCAACATAGAAACTAATAGAAATCGAGAGAGAGAAGGAAATAGAGAGAGAGAGAGAGAGAGAGAGAGAGATGCAAACTGAGATTTGTATTGTTCATCTTCCTCTGCGAACCAGACCAAGGAACAGGGGCGTGAGTTTCAGCAAAGATCACAACATGCAAACAAGTAGGAACTGAAAAGCCTTATTGTAAGCGGTGATTGTGCGGGTTGTGCTCCTCAAGCTAGGGTTAAGCTTGGAATTGAGGTAACCGGGGTTAATTTATTTTATATGCTTGTTTTGGGACTGTAAGTGTTTTTCTAAGCCTTACTTTCATATATACAACTTGTACGTGTTTTGAAAAATTATGTGTATGTTTGAATATGAAATTAATTCAGTGAAGCAGTGTATTTTTCCAATCTGTGTATTTAAGTAAATACTATTGTTGGGGTTGTTATTGTTGTGATGGTTGAAATGCTTGTTGTGAGTTGATATATTTGGAATAATGATTTACTAAAAAGTTGTTGAAAAATTTTAATGTTATATTATTTCTTTTGTTGTGGGTTATGTTGGGTTGTGTGGAAGAGATTAAGGGTGAACTTGTGCCTATCGGCTCTCTCAATCCTGGCCCGGATCTTGAGTTGAGTGTTTTAGACGAACACCTCCCTGTTACGGTATTGCGTTGGTGGCATGGGAGGGGACAATATTCTTGAAGTGACTAGCTAACCTTGGCCAGGTATACTAGCACTGATAGGATGTACCACGTCCAGAAGATATAAGGAGGAGCAGGACGGATGAGTGGGGATGGTTTTAATTATTGTTAATTATTATGTACTATTCTGTTTGTAACTGTGCCCAAAGTTAAGGATCTCTGTAGTGAGTTTGTGGGCGGAACCTGTGCCCTGGACTCCGAGTTTGTGGGCGGAACCTGTGCCCTGGACTCTGATTTTGTGGGCGGAATTTGTGCCAAGTTGACTAGTCAATGGACACATAAGCCAATATAATAATGAAGGATGGTGAGTCATAGGGACACCTAAGCCTCCTTCATGCAATTAATGTGTTCTCATCCAAAATGCCATGTGTCACTTTGGGGAAAAATGGTTGACTTGATAAAAGACACCTAAGCTTGACCATTTATGGCATATTGATGGTTCAAATTCTTGTCCAAAAAGCCAAAGAGACAAGTTAACAAGCTAATCCCAAGGTAACACTTGTTATGAAAGGAAGAGAAAGGGACAAGAAGAATATTCAAGAAGACTTGCACATGATTAAGTCAAAGAGGCTTATATAGGAAGCTACTTATTATTATTATTATTTTTAAAAAAATATGCTAATGACATGCTTATACAATTTGATGACATCATCAATGCATTTATGCATATATGTCCAAAAATGACTAGAAGACATACCAATTCTCCCAAAGAAGCCAAATTTCAACCAATCAAGAAGAGACAAGAAGATAAGGCCATATAAACTTATGGATGAAGTAAAAGTTGTTCTAGAAAATCCTAGAGATACATGTGTCCAGAAGGAGAAGTTCTTTAATTTGATGAAAGTGATGTTTACCTACACATATTTAGGAACCAGATAACTAATCTTAGAAGGTCATTACTAATTAAACGCATTCAGACCTC
The DNA here is from genome assembly GCA_025563575.1 of Acacia pycnantha. Lineage (NCBI taxonomy): Eukaryota > Viridiplantae > Streptophyta > Magnoliopsida > Fabales > Fabaceae > Acacia > Acacia pycnantha. Next base: position 372,310 of record JAMWYP010000290.1, read on the forward strand.
TATCCTTAGCTACTCAAGCCATCCGTAGAACACTTAGTCTATTCTACTTTAGTCTTTCGGCTATTCTGGACATTTCCCGTTATCCTCGGGTTTCACAAACATTTCGGGACACTTCCCGGTATTCGTTGTCTAACAATCGTGGGCTTCTGCCAGCCTATAGACACAATAGTCTCACAGGACTTAGGACTTTTCATCGAACATATACATGTCCAACGACCTATGGACACACTGGTCCCAAAGGTCCTACTGCCCATCATGAACATTTGAGAGGTACACATGACCACTTTGTCCTCACCAGGACATACCCCAATCCCTTGCAGCTTCAACTGCAACCACCGAATCCAACTGATCCACGATCATCGCGTCCTTCTGGCCTAACATACTTCCCAATCTACCGAACTGGAGTTGAGTCACCAGGCATTAGTGGTGTCAACCACCATCGTGGGCCATACACCCTCCCGACGTGGTAGGAATCGTTATTCTCGGATTGGTGTATTCGTTTTGGTGTGTGCTTTCGTCTCTAAAAAACTCATTCATTTGGAGCCATCTGATACAGCGCCTTTGATATTGGTTCAGTACTAGGCATCAACCCAATAGTGGATTCCACTTCACCTACTGGTTGTAACCCGCTGAGAGCTTCTAGAAACATCTCAAGGAACTGTTCACAACTAGAATGTCTTCTAGCACAAGTTCAGTTCCTGCCTAGATACCATAGCACAACATATTCTATACAACACTGGAGCACCCCATGGCGATATACTGGATTACGTAAACCTTTTCTTTAGGGAACCTATTAGATGCGAAATTTGTTATAATGTACTTACCTTGAGAACCGATACACTGGTAGCTCTACTCTATGGTTCATTATCACGGTGGCTGCACTCTTCGGTTTGACATCACGATGGCTCCACTCCACAGTACTTCACTCGGCGCTTCACTCAATCCCTTTGACTGGTCAGCTCCTCTGGTCAAAACCCTCCGTAGGTAGCCCTTTTCGATCAGAACTCCCCGTAGGTAGCCATCTCCGATCAAAACTTTCCATAAGCAGTACTTTCTTCAGTTGATCGTCTCTGAATCATTATAACGAGAACTAAGATCTTATCAGGTTCCTACCCTTTAGTGGTTTCGTAATCTGCTGTCTCTATTTCTGCCATCTTATCTGAGGTCATTCTACTTACGGACTTTCACTATCAGTCCAGCTCCAGGCAACATCTTTATCTCAACTTTCCCTATCGGGTAACCACCCACTTCTTAGGGAAATCTATTGGCCACTAACATCACTACGGTTATCGGTCCCAGTCATGAGACCATAACCTATGGCTATTGGAGTTGTAGCTATCGTATGGTTTTACCTATCAGGTATTAGAACCTAAGGTAATCTCAATCATACTTCCTCAAGGTTCCTACTCTCAAGCACTGGAACCTAGGCAATGCTCGGTCATATCTTGACCTAAGCACTATCTCTGCTTTGATCAAGTTTAAGCCTGTCACTCTATCTATTCTCATGGTATCCCAAAGGATCACCATGTTTCATACCTCTAGGTATTCAGGCCTTAGCTTAAAGGATCTCAAATCCTTACGCTACATCCCAGAGGTTAAAAATCATGAGATTTCTCTCGCCTAAGCACGCTTAACCTTAAAGCGCTTGTCGGATCTAGGTACTAAGACCGGTACACATACCACTGGGTACCGACAACTCTCATAGGTACTAGTACGACATAATTGCCTCCCCAGAAATATTGGGTACTTCCCCTTTCCTATCTATTGCACCCTTTTTATGTAACCGACCACTACCGTTAAGGACTCAATCAAATATCTTCATTCCCGGAGCCACGCTCCGTTGCACGCAAGGTGTCCGACCTTTACTAGGTAGGGATTGTCCCCTCAGGGTAACTTAGTAGGTTACTATTTCTACAGAAAAACCTAAGCAGTACTGACTTCTCTGTACCGCTTAACCTTGAAATACTGGGCTGGGATTTAATTCAGACTCCGATTTCCACATCAGAAGTCCTAGAGTTTAGCAACAGAACCCATATTCTGTGCCATTTTTCCTATCTCTGGGTCTTAACTTACCCGATCGTAACCCTTTTTCCTTTAGGGTATACATCCTTTATGTATCACATAACCAGTATTATATCAGTACTCCAAACCTAGATGTCTAAACCATGCTCTAATACCAAAAGTGTAAACCCTAAATTCCATACCATTTGGTGGTCCGTTGACACGTAGTTTTAGAAAAATCAACGGAGTTTGAGGTGCTACCACTCAGAGTAATGTGGAAACGGAGAGCATGCACTAACGTTCGGACGATGAGTAGCTGATATAAAATGCCCAGGCATAAGCTGGTATATTAAAAATTTCCCAAAGGAATATTTGTATGATACAATAAAACAGAGTTTTGTATAATTACAATTCCTACATGTAACTATACAATCTTAATTAAACCAAGCCTTAGGTAGACTTGGGGCATAGAACCTAACTCAGTCAATCAAACCTATTGGCCAGGTAGGTGTCTAGTGGAAGTCTCCCCGTCTTTCACGGCGACTTATTGACTGAACCACATAGACGAACCCTGCCTAGACACCAAATGGTTTGAAATAACATTGTCAGATTCTTGCCAGAAAGAATGCTCTGATGAAGCTCTTCTGGCATTTGCTTTGACCGGTGCCTCTTCCCAGCTTCATCCTTCAGTGCCTCTTTTCAACTCTATCCATCGGTGCCCTCTCGGATCCTGGTTTCTTTCCTGAACCTTAGACAAATCTGAGGTGCAATACCCATCGGACCTCAGGTAACAGTTAACCTCATATGAAAAGTATGAACAGTATATATGACAGATATTCATTACATTTCAGCATCAACCATTCATAGCACACAAACACATGTAAGGTTACAACAATACATAAGCACACAGCAGATGTAATGTTAACAACACAACAGTACATAGCACACAACACATGTAATGTTATCCATGTTTGCACTAACCAGTGCCACGATGGCCCCTCATGTCCTCAGCGCTAGGAAAACAATCTCACGGCATTATCAAGACTATAACCCGTATAAAGCTGAATGTATACACAGTAACCTAAGACAGAGTCTTAGCCATAGTGCATGACCCAAGACCTAGTCTTGTCTATGACTCTATGAAATCATCTATCACATATAAGCATACACGACACATCAGAGTTAAAGTTACTAGTACGCAAACGTACCTTTCACCGTGTAATTACCAAAACGCCCGTCCTTTGAATCCGACTCCGGACTTCCCGGATATCCTATAATGTTACCGTCGGATTATTTTCCTTTTCCGTACATTATATGATATTCTAATTAATACCATATTTCCTAAAATAATATCAAAATGAATATTTTCACCTATTTTGACATTTCTACCCTTGGTGGATTTATTATTCCACTTTTATCCTTACTTTTCATTAAAAACGCATTACTGGATTTTCTGGGCATTTTTCATAAACTTTGGAAAATCATGATTAATTCTAGAAATATCGAAACGAGGTTCTGTAAAATTCCTCGGAATCCTTAACACGGTTTTCACTCAAAATCAGTGAATCAATCCCAGTTTAATGTTTTTAATTAACAAGCTTAATTACATCCTCTTTGGCTCTTAATTTTCGAATTAAGACATCCCCTAGTTGATGCTTTTTAATTTTCCTCTTGATTAATTTTGAAGAATTACACAAACATTTAAATTAGTGAAAACTTAATTGCCCATTAGTTTTTACTAATTGCCTTTAAATTGCTGAAATGTTTTCATAACATTTATTGCTTCTTTTGATTATAAATTAACCATTTTTCAATGTGTTAATTATGTCACATTTTATTGTCCTAAATATGTTGTCTCAAATCCAACCATTTGTCCACTAATTTCCTAGTGAAATTTGGATAAAATTATAATCAATAGATTATAATCATTTGAGACACATATTCACCTTTGTATTTTAGTAATTATTTTCCAAAATACAATGTTTATGAGACTTATGAAAATTAGGGTATTATAGGTTTCATCAGGGTCAGTGCATTTGGTCACAGGGAAAATATATTGGAGGCCTGCAGAAGATTCAAGCAACTTTACAATTGAATTTAGAGTATGCTATATAATAAATTGGGTTAAGGTGCAAAAATAGACACGTGCTTTTCTCCGAGGAGCGCCCAGTAGCAAATGCTTTTTTCAGGTGCAAAAGTAACTATGTGGTTACAAATTAGGTGCAAAAATAGCGTTTGACCGTTAAGTTTGACTTTTTTTGCTGACTGGACGATGACGTGACATTTCAAATATTTTTTCAATATCCTTTTAGTACCGGTCAATACCTGAAATATTTTTTCAAGATCCTAAAATATTTTTTCAAAATTATGAAATATTTTTTTTGTACCAATCAGTATCCTGAAAATACTTTTTAGTACCAGTCAGTACCCTGAAATATTTTTTTAAGTATCCTTTTAGTACCGATCAATACCTGAAATATTTTTTCAAGATCCTAAAATTATTTTTGCACCTTTGAAATGACACGTCATCGTCCGATCGACAAAAAAAAGTCAAACTTAACGGTCAAACGTTATTTTTGCATCTAATTTGTAACCACATAGTTACTTTTGCACCTGAAAAAAGTATTTGCTACTGGGCGCTCCTCGGAAAAAAGCCCATGTCTCTTTTTGCACCTTAACCCTAATAAATTTTATGCTGCATTGAACTGAAACTTATCTATTTTCGTTGAGGCCTAAGAGGATTTGTTGTAACATTTTGAATATTGCTTAGTGAGTTTGCTTTAGTTTTTTTTTCCTATTCATCTTAAATATTACATTTTGATAATATATATGAAGGTGAATATGTGTCTCAAATTATTGTAAATTGTTAATTATAATTTGAGGTAAATCTCACCTTGAGTTGAATTAACAAAAGGCAAGATATAAGGCTAAGTCTAGTGATCATAAAATGTGATATAATTAGCACATAAAATGATGATTATTTATGATTAAAAATAGGCATGAAATGTTAGGAAAACACTTAAACAAGTTAAAGGAAATTAGCAAAAACTAATGGGCAATTAAACTTACACTAATTAAAATATTTGCGTAATTCTTCAAATTAATCAAGAGACAAATTAAAAAGCATCAAGTATGGGATGCTAATGGAATCACACTATCAACCCTTATGGTCCCTCAAAAGTAACGCATAGGCAAATGGAAGAGGGAGATTATTATATAAAAATCAAGATATTTTAATTGTAGAAGCACATGTTTAAAAAAAAAAAATCTTCAATAGTGATAGGATTTTTTTAACAACAATTAAGGGTTAGGATTAAGTTTAATAAAGTGAGTTTAATCCAATGAAGAGGGATCAAAGGATTGGGGTAAGATTAGATAAGATTTACAAATAAATATCCAAGGTTGTCATCATAAGAGCACATGCAAATTGGAAGAGAATAAGGCTTTTGGAAGAGGATAAGATGATGGAAGAGGATAAGAAAATGGAAGAGGATAACGAGAGAGAAGAGGGGGGGACGGTTTTGGAGAAGGAAGGAGAGAGAGAAAGAGAAAACTTGTTGCAAAAGATGAAGAGAAGGGTAATTTGGTAATTGCACATGTGACCCACTAGTTTTGAACTATGCCTATAAATAGGCGGGATTGCCTCTTCATTCTTCACACCAAATGTAACGTCCCTAATTCCTTCGTCCATTATGATGTCCATTTATGTTCTAAATTCCTTATTAGACTAATTGGTGTGAAGTTGGTGCTAGTGAAAGCGTTAACAGATCAGAGTGAGTCACAACAGAAAGCATGCGTAATGTTTGGATGAATGAGTGAGTGATAACATATGCCCAGACATATGCTGGTTAATTAAAATTCCCGCAGGAATATAATTGTGATACAACTTAAATTCTTTGTGGTGTATCCGATTGGCATGTTAGTGGTACAATTATCCGACTATTAAAAAACTGTACATAATACTATCCCAAAATAAACCTCCGGCTGAGTCCTCACACGTGTTGCTTACCCTTTTCTCTGGCTCCCGATCCTCCAGATCCTGAAGCTAGGGTAAATTCTGAGATTCAATACCCATTGAATCTCAGTAACAGTTAACCTTATGCTCAAGTATAAACAATATATATGACAAATATTCATTACATTTCAGCATTAACCATACATAGCACACAACCCATGTAAAGTTCACAACACAAAAAAACATAGCACACAACAAATGTAATGTTCACAACGTTTGCACTCACCAATGCCACGCCTCCGCGTGTCCTTAGCGCTAGGAAAACATACATACGGCATTATCATGACTATAACTCGCACAAAGCTGAATGTAGGTAAATAGGTGACCTAAGACCGAGTCTTAGCCACAGTACATGACCCAAGACCTAGTCTTGTCCATGACTCTATGAATCATCTAATCACATATAAGCATACAAGACACATCAGAGTTAAAGTTACAGTACGCGTCTGTACCTTAGTCTGCGTCACTAGTTGTACGTTCACCTTTCGGTACTGATTCCTGGCTTTCCCAGATATCTTATAATAGTATCACTGAATTAATTCCCTTATAAATAACATCCTAAGAGATGTCATTGCCACTATTGACCTTTCTACCTCTGGTGGGTTTGTTATTTCATTTATACCCTTTTTAATTATTATTAATTAATAATAACACTCTTTTATTTATTATTAATTAATAACTCCCTTTATTATTTATTCCCTTTTTACTAATAATAATAACAATATTTATTTATTTTATTATTATTATAATAATTATTATTATTATTATTGTTGTTGTTGTTGTTTTACTATTTATTGGTATTTCTCTATGACTATTTTAAACTCTCAAGGTTTTCCTAACACTTTAATTAGGAGTTTATAAATACCAATCAACATACAAAATATGCTTTAAGGTATTTCATATAATGTTTCTCATGGTTTTAACACCTATATATATAGTCAGTGGCGGAGCCACTCATGTGCAGGTGTGTGCAAGTGCAGACACAAATCTTGAGTAGAAGAGGGCTCTTTCATTTTGCAGCAAAATCTATCGTTAAGAATCACGGTAAGACTCAGATCGAATAATGAAATCTTATAGACGTCTCCACGGCCCTGGCTGTTACTTGATGTTTTGTTTTTTACGGAGTGGAATCTTACTTATGATGCAAGGTTTAGATAGATCGGTACCAGAAGGTCGTGGAAGCCAAGAGCGAGAGACGCCAATTGATGAAAATGAGATTCTGATTACTAGTCGTGGAAGGATGCGCAACTATATTACCTACGCTATGAGCTTGATTCAGGTATATGTTTCATTGCTTTTTCTAGCTTCAGTAAGCCAGTTATTTGGATTTCCCCCTTTCAATGTTGTTATCTGCAGTAAGCTCTGTAAGGTAGCGAGCTTCCGAAGCTTTATTTATTTGTCGAATAATAATGATTCTTTAGCAAAGCCTATTTGTAATTCTCAAATTCAAATTGTGAGGTCTTTATTTGCTGTTCAGCTATAGCATGACTTTTGAGGAAACTTTGTTTTGTGGAAGTTCTTCATTTGGAGGCTTTTTAGACCCCGGGGTTAGGGAGGAGTTGTGTTGCTGCTTATGTTTTATATATTGTTCACGGATCGGACCTCGACCCTGGGGTAATTATTTAGATGCAGCCTCTCCTATTTGTTCTTTATTTAAGGGAAAAGATTTCAGCGGTGGGACTCAATTAGGGCGGGGAAACCATCTCAAAAGATTATATAGAACATTTTTCCTACTAATTTTTTTTGGTTCACTACCTGAGTGTGTATGACAAATATAAGTATATAACTATGACTAATCTGAAGGTATATTCTGGTTGAAGATTGTTTCTATTGAAGTTTAGAGGTATAAACACTCTCTATATTATCTTATTAGATGAAGAGAATTACAACCTATTTATAGGTGAAGCAAGGGAGGACAAAGAAGGTAAAGAAGGTAAATTAGGAAATACAATAAAGCCTAATAAAGACTCATAAAGACTCATAACTACTAATTAATGCCTCTAATCAGATCCTCTAATCAGGAACTAATCATGGGATCCTAATAAATGAGAGATATATTTCCTAATATTCTAACACTCCCCTCAAGCCGGAGAGTATATGTCGATCAATCCCCACTTGCCACGAAATCCTTCAAACTTCGTTCGACCGAGTGGTTTAGTTAGGATATCTACAATTTGGTCTGCAGATCTTATGTGAGATAGTGTCATAATGCCTGGTTCAATCTTTTCTGTAATGAAGTGTCTGTCTATCTCAACATGTTTGGTTCTATCATGATATACTGGGTTCTTGACCATTTCAATGCCAGCCTTGCTATCACACCAGAGTTGCATTGGTCCCTCATGTTGAATTCCCAACTCTGTCGATGTCGATAATCCAGATTCCTTCACATACTCCTTTGTTGATAGCTCTTAGTTCTGCTTCGGCACTGCTTGGTGACACCACTGTCTGTTTCTTGCTTCTCCAGGTAACTAGATTTCCCCACACGTATGTACAGTACCCCGAGATTGACCTCCTGGTCTCTCTATCTCTTGCATGATCTGCATCAGTGTAGATTTCTATGTTCCTGGTAGTACCTTTCTTAAAGAATATTCCCCTTCCAGATTAAGCTTCGTGTAGCTCAAAATTCGTGGACCGCCGCCATGTGTTCTTCTTGGGCCGATGCATAAACCGACTTACTATTCCAACCGCATAGCTAATGTCGACGGGTATGGGTTAAGTATATCAATTTTCCCACAAGTCTTTCAGTATCTCTCGCATTAGCCGGAATACCTTGTGGTTTGATCTCTAAGTGGCATCCCTCTTCCATTGGTATCCCTTCTGGTTGAGTGCCCAACATTCCTGTCTCATGTAACAAGTCTAATGTATACTTGCGTTGTGAGACATTGATGCCCTTCTTGGTCCTTGCTACTTCCATGCCTAAAAAATATCTCATTTGTCCAAGATCTTTTACCTGGAATTCAGTTGACAAGTCCCGTTTTAGTTGAGCAATGGATTCTTCATCATCCCCTGTAATGATTATGTCATCAACATAGACGATCAATATGGTGACTTTGCCATTAACACGTTTGGTAAACAATGTGTCATCAGCTTGCCCTCGAGTATATCCAAGCCCTTTCACCGCTTTGGTGAATCTACCGAACCATGCCCTAGGAGATTGTTTCAAGCCGTACAATGACTTCCTTAGCTTACACACAGAGTTATTAGGATCTAAAACTCCATCTGGAATCTCTATGTATACTTATTCCTCTAGGTTGCCATTCAGGAATGCATTTTTCACGTCCAGTTGGTATAGAGACCAATCCAAGTTAGCTGCAAGTGATAACAGTACTTGAATGGTATTGAACTTGACCATTGGAGCAAATGTCTCCTGGTAGTCGATCTCGTACGTCTGGGTATATCCTTTTGCAACAAGTCTCGCCTTGTATTTGTTGATACTGCCATCGGGATTGAATTTCGGAGTGAAGATCCACCTGCATCCCACTGGTTTCTTTCCTTTAGGAAGAGTCGTGATCTCCCATGTTCTATTTTCCTTGAGTGCCCTCAATTCCTCTTTTGCAGCTTGCTTCCAATTTGGATCAACCATAGCTTGTTGAAATGTATTTGGAACGGTTATCTCGTGCATCGTTAACAACAAAACTTTGCATTCTTGCGCATGATTACCATATGAGACAAATCTTTGAATAGGATGTTGAGTACACGATCTTACCCTTTTCTCAAGGCAATAGGCCAACCCGATTCTTCAGGATTTAATCCCGGATTGGATTCATGGTCGTTCCTTTGAATGGGAGAGATAGTTCTACCAGTGTCTGGTTCAGTCTCTATCTCTTGTCGTGCTCCCGCATCCATCCCTGAATTGATCTCAACATGTGTTTCCGGTTCATTGGATTCAGGTTGGGGTGGAATGTATGTGTTAGGCTGGTTTGTGGGAGCAAGTGAGTCAAGAGAGGCTATGAGGTTAGGTGGTTCAGATGATGTATCAGGTGACTTTGAGGTGTTGGAATTAGATCTATCCAAGATTAGCCATTCAATATCAGAATACTCCCCCTGAATGGGTAATTTAGGATAATAAGCGTCGTCTTCCGAGAAAATGGTGTCCCGGGAGACAATGAGTTTCTTGGAAGATTGACAATAGCATTTGTACCCTTTTTGAGTGGAGGAGTGGCCAAGGAATATACACTTGTCAGAGCGAGCACCAAATTTGTTGCCCTCTTTTTTGTGAACAAAGACAACACATCCAAACACCTTGGAAGGTAATGAATTGATGAGGGGGCAATTTGGAAAGAATTTCAGGAGGTTTTGAATTGGGGTGTCGTATTTGAGAACTTTGGAAGGCATGCGATTAATGAGATAAGCCGCAGTGAGGATGGCATCACCCCAGAATATGGTAGGAACATTCTGTTCCATTAGCAAGGCACGGGTTACTTCCAACAGGTGACGGTTTTTCCGTTCGGCTACCCCATTTTGTTGAGGGTGTATGGACAAGACGCTTGGTGATGAATTCCTTGACGATCAAGAAACTCTTTAAAGGTTGTGCTCATGTATTCCTTGGCATTATCACTTCGAAGCACCTTAATGGACGTGTTGAATTGGGTTCGTACAAAGGTATAGAAGTTTTGAAAGACTTTGGCGATATCGGATTTTTCTTTCATTAAATAAACCCATGTGGTGCGAGTGTGATCATCGATAAAAGTAACAAAACACCTGGTATGAGTGAGAGTGGCTAGTCGGGCAAGGCCCCAAATATCACTGTGAATCAATGTGAATGGGGAGGTGGGAGTATAGGGTTGTTTGGAATATGAGGATCGTGTTTGTTTTGCAAATTGGCAAGTTTCACAATGAAAAGGAACAGAATTTTTATTGAATAAATTTGGAAACACATGTTTCATATAATCAAAACTAGGGTGGTCTGATCGACAGTGCCACGACAATATATCATTATTCTGTGAATTTGAGCTAACCAGCACTCGTCTTGCCTTCCACGTTTCTTTATTCTTTGAGGTTGACCCTTCAAGGTAGAACAATCCATCCCATTCTCTAGAAGTCCCAATCGTCCTCCTCGTTCTTAAATCCTGAAACACACATAAACCATCATCAAAGATCACTCGACATATTTTACCGCTAGTCAATTTGCTTACAGAGATCAGATTACAGGTAAGTTCCGGTACAAACAAAACGTTATGTATTGCCAAGTGGTCGGATAATGTAACAGTACCAATGCCCTCAACTTGTGTGAATACACCATTAGCTACTTTTACTTTGAGGTGTTCATGACAGAGTTTAAGGTTACAGAATAGAGTTTTGTTACCGGTCATGTGATCCGTAGCTCCTGAGTCAACAATCCAGGTATCGTCATTGGTCATCACAGCATTGAGAGCAATAATAGAATTACCTGATTGTACAAGATTCACGCTGGGAATAGAGTTAGACTTATTTCGTTGTTCGAGCATTCTACTGAACATCCGTAATTCCTCTTGACTAAGGTGATTGTCACTCTCCACCTTTGGTCCAGTGTGGTCAGTGACTTTGGAAGTTTGATTTCCCTGAGGGTTTTCCATGGAGTTTCCAAGCATTCTTCCTTAGTATGGCCCTTTTTCTTACAATAGTTGCACCATTTATTGGTTTTGCGGTCCCCAGATGGTCCCTGAACTGCAAGAGCTGAGCTTTCAATGTTGCTTGGTCCACTCCGGTTCAAGAGTTTCCTACTTTCCTCGAATTGCACAAAGTTAACCACATCAAAGAGTTGTGGGAGTGGCTTCAGCCCCATGATTCTACCCCTTACCTCCTCGAAAACATCATTTAGGCCTAAGAGGAAGTCGTGTATCCTTCATTCTTCCACAATTCATTTGTACAATTGTACATCTTTGAGAGTTTCCCAAGGGTGGACCTCAAACAAGTCTTGTTGTTGCCACAATTTCAGCAATGCATTATAATATTCAGCATGACTCGATTACCTTGTCGTAGATCCCGAAGTTGTCTCTTCAGTGAATCGGGGCAGCAAAGTGTTTTCAAGAGAGGAGTAGGTCCTCCTAGCGGCATCTCATATTTCCTTTGCCGTGTGTGCAAGCAGATATCCTCACTGATCTCCAAGGTCATTGAATTACACAACCATGTCATGACTTGGTTGTTTTCAGCAGCACTGTGTGTCAAAATTAGGGTCATCTGGGCTGGTTGAGGCTGCCCTGGTAATGTATTTCTCCTTTCTCTTACCTCGAATATACCTCGGCACGCTTTGTGACCACCTGGAGATAGTTTCTACCATTAAACTTATGGCTAATAGCCATAATGTGATGGTCTCAGAAATTTCGAAGCCATCTCTCGAGGTTCGTTTGGAGATCGGGTTGATGGTCATAGAAGAAGAAGAAGAGGAATTTTGAGTTTGAGAATCTAGCACGGTCATAAAACCCATGGGATAAGTTCCGGGAAATGTTCCGAACATAGGAGGACTCTGAGAGGAATCCATGTTTCTCGATGAAAGAAATAGTCACCGGAATCTGGAATTTTTGCCGGAGAGTTCGCCGGAAAATTCAAAAAAGTCACCAGAGGATGTACTAACCACTGGGTCTCACCGAAAATCAGAGCAGGAGGCCGAAACAAGAAGTCGCCGTCGAGAAAACTCCGTCACGCGCCGTCACACGCCGTCGCAGCGTCGGTGATCGTCAGGCGCGTGTACACCACGCGACGTCGTGGAGTCGCCGGATCGTCGCCGGATTTCTGGGTTTCGCCGATCGGAGCCCTCCGGTCCTTCTGGGCTAGGCGGTGTAGTCTAACTCGCCGCCTATAGTGAACCCTAAACTCGCCGGAGAACTTTCCCTTCACTGTTTCTCTCTCCCTCACTGTTTCTCTCGCTCTCTGTGGCATCGGACGGGTGTCCTGGGCTTTGATACCATATTGAAGTTTATAGGTATAAACACTCTCTATATTATCTTATTAGATGAAGAGAATTACAACCTATTTATAGGTGAAGCAAGGGAGGACAAAGAAGGTAAAGAAGGTAAATTAGGAAATACAATAAAGCCTAATAAAGACTCATAACTACTAATTAATGCCCTCTAATCAGATCCTCTAATCAGGGAACTAATCATGGGATCCTAATAAATGAGAGATATATTTCCTAATATTCTAACAGTTTCCCCCTACTCCATCTATCATATAATGTCTAGACAACGACAAGTTTGTTCCCATTTGCATGATTGAAAAGAAAAAAGAAAATCACAACATTGGAAGGGAGGGGAATCAAGTGACTACCTTCTGTCTCCTCTGTACCTCAGCTTTTTCTAGGTTTTTAAAAAGTTTTTATTTCTGAGATTTTATGAATTCTGACATTGTAAACCTTTTTTTTTTCTCTATTTGTTTGCAGGAAAAAAGGTTCAAATGAAATTGTTTTTAAAATGATGGGTAGCTAGAGCTATCAACAAGACTGTAACAGTTGTGGAATTGATCAAGGTTTGTCTGGCTTTTATCATTCACTAAGCATGGAAACTTTTAATTTCATGGCATTGTATATTACTTGTATATGATGTTGAATTGGTTGGAGGATTACAATTATGCTCTACATCTTTTTAAGTCTTAGAATTGCATGAGAAGTTGATTAAAACAATTTCTGCATCTTTCAGTGGATGACTTGAGAATAAATACAAAGTATTTAAAGGTGACTGAGAAGAAAAATTACACAACTGAGCAAAATAAAAAGCTGCAACAAGAATTGGTATGTAATTATACAGACAACCTTTTATAGCTTTCTGGCATGCTTTGAAAGTTTCTATAGGTTTATTAATAGTTTATCCCATTGATGGGAAACATGAGCACAACTGACATACATTGTATGGAAGCATGATCTGATTTTTGTTTGCTTGTTAGAGTTGCTTTGTCAATGTGTACATTCTGATATAGCTTGGTAGGGTGCATCTAGGAAATATATGATTGTGATTAAAACGGTGATTAATTTCATTACTTCTTTTTCTTTGTTGTTCACTGGTAAATATATTATTTTGTTTTTTTAATGCATTTAATACTTTCCTTAAAAAAAAAAAATTCGGGGGCTCTACCCCGAACCCCCAAATCCCCCCACTAATTATGCACACACAAACTTCAAATCCTAGTTCTGCCACTGTATATAGTTCACCTAATGATAAAACCTCAAGTATTATGATATACCAGTTACGTCCTTTTTAACTCTTTATTACATCAGACACTAGTGGAAAAAAGGATATTAAGACCGGACGAAACAGGTATATTAGGAGCGGACCCGCGACAGGTCTTGTTCCAGGCGGTATTAAAAGTCTCCCTATTAAGACCAGACATAGAACCGGTCTTAAATATTTTCTTTAAGACCGGACATTTTAAACCTTCGGTCTTAAAATTTGTACTAAATAGATCTGAAATATTTTTTGTTCGGTCCTAAAACTCAAACTTTAAGACCGGACAAAAACTAGACCGCTCTTAAAAGATCCGAATATTAAGACCGGACAAAAATAAACCCGGTCCTAAAAATAGTAATATTCTAGACCAGATCCCGGTCTTAAAAGACTGACTTTCAAGACCGGATGTTTTATACATCCGGTCTTAAAAATTGAACTTTAGACCGCACTTATAAATGGACCCGGTCTTAAAAGACCAGCTTTTAAGACCGGCTTAATACCTTTAAGAGCGGTCATAGATATACATCCGGTCTTAACAATTGAACATTTAAGACCGTCTTATTTATTTACGCTCTAAATTTTCCCGAATTTTTTCCTGTTCTGTTCTTCCTGATCATATATAATACACAAAAATCCACCATCCAAAACATCACATAAAAGTCAACTAAAGTAATTTATACAATAAGCTAAGATATATAACTAATTACAATCACAATGAGTTACAATACAGCACGTAAATCAACATACATGTAGTCCAATATATTATTCACCATGCCTTCATCTGATTCCCACCCAACAACGTAACATGCATCATCTTTTATAACATGCCCCTTTGAATCGGATCCTGCCACAAAAACAAAACAAGAACAAATTCATAGTCGCGTGACATTATATTGTTTAATTAAGAACGTAACATAGAAGGAATATATAATATATATAGTTAAAACCTTAAAGTTTTCTAAGAATTCTGCATATGAATATTACCTTATGAATTGACTCTTTTATAAAGTGATATCCTCCCATATCCCTTCTTGATGATCATTTCTTATGCCGGGTTCATTATCCGCTTCATCTTCTTCGTTCATGTCCAGTAGACCCCTTGAAAAAGGAGTACTATCAGGAAGACCATAATTTGAATGACTTTCCTCATCAATATCAATGACCCTCTTTCCTTGGAGAGCTACAGACCACATTTTATTTTCTTGATCGGTGATATAGAACACTTGTTTCGCATGATCTGCCATAATAAAAGGTTCATCTCCAAAACTTCTACTATTGACATCGACTAAAGTAAATCCTAGCGATCGATATGAACACCATTATTGACATTAACCCACTTGCATTTGAAGATGGGAAATCTAATTTTGACATAGTCCACCTCCCAAATCTCTTCAATAACCCCATAATATGGCATGGCTGCCAATTTAGGCCTCTTGTCTTTCGAACTGGAGAAGTGCATAGATTCAGCCTCTAACATAACACCACTGTTCTGGACTGTGCTCCTATCATCTAGGGACTTCATGTAAAATGTATAACCATTGATCACATACAAATTTCAACTTATGACTTCAACCTCAGGACCACGTGCTAACCATTTCATTGTGTCAGAAACACATTCAGATCCCTCGACCTTTTGTTTGAACCATTTTGCAAAAGTTTTGTTATGCTCCCTAATCAACCTTTGTTCGGTCATTCGATGGTTTTCTTTCCTTACAGCCTCTTTATGTGCAGATATGCTGGCTTGAACTTCATCAACATTATTCAAGATGTATAAGTGGACTTGTGACAATTCATCAGGATCCACACTCTTTACCGAAGCCCCACGTCTACCCCCTTCACATCTTTGACGTTTTGGAAGCCCAATATGTCTTACTTTGGCCAAATAATTTTGAAAAAATTCCATGGCCTTTAGAAACATATTTCTGAACAATTGATGCTTCTGGCCGGTACGCGTTCTTCACATACCCTTTTAGGAATTTCATAGATCTTTCAATAGGGTACATCCACCGTAAATGGATAGGGCCGCACAACTTTATCTCCCTCACTAGATGAACAATGAGATGAACCATGATGTCAAAAAATGAAGGAACAAAAAGCTTTTCAAGGTGGCACAAGATAAGATATCCTTCATTCTCCAATTCATCCAACTTTTCAATCTTGAAAATTTTACTACAAACCGCATTGAAGAAGAAACAAAGTCTAGTCAAAACGACCCAAAGATCATATTCGGCGATCCTCGAATAGCTACTGGGAGTAGCTGTTGCATCAAGACATGACAGTCATGAGACTTTTGGCCTACTAATTTCAAGTCCTTCATCGAGACAAGCCTCTTAAAATTTGAAGAATACCCGAGGGAACTTTTGTGCCATGTAAACACTCACAAAGCTTCGTTTCTCATCCTTAGACAAAGTATGAGAAGCCGGGGGACAATAAGTTCTCTTCCCATATGGCCTTGGATGCAAGTCTTCGCGTATTCCCATTGCTTGCAAATCCAATCTTGCCTTCACACCATCCTTCGAACTACCTTGTATGTTGAGAAGCGTGCCCACAATACTATCACATACGTTCTTCTCCACATGCATGACATCAATACGGTGTCTCACATCAAGATTGCGCCAATAGGGAAGATCAAAGAATACAGATCTCTTCTTCCATATATTTGTTTCTTTTCTACTCTTTCCAGGCTTACCCTGGGAAGTCGTTTATAGTACAAAATATCATGGCTCTCATTTTAAAGACCTCCTTCTTGAAAGAGTCAAAAACATCGACACCTTCTTCCCACAATTCCTTCAAGTCTTCGATCAAGGGCTCCAGGTAAACATCTATGTCATTTCCGGGTTGTTTTGGTCCCGAAATCAACATAGACAGCATGATGTACTTTCGTTTCATGCATAACATAGGAGATAAGTTGTAAACAATCAGGAGTACAGGCCATGAGCTATGTATGCTGCTAAGGCTTCCATAGGGATTCATGCCATCCGTGCTAAGGGCAAGCCTGAGGTTCCTAGGTTCTTCGCTGAAGTTCGGAAATAATTGATCGATCTTCTTCCATTGAGAAGAATCGGCCGGATGTCGAAGTTGTCCATCCGAAATCCTCTCATCGGCATGCCACCTCAGATTTTTTGCATCATTTTCATTCGCAAACAACCGCTTGAACCTTGGTATGATTGGAAGATACCACAACACTTTTGCAGGCCCCTTATCTGACTTGTACCGTGGGGTTTCACATATCGGACAACTCTGCTTCTCTTCAAACTCTTTTCTATACAATACGCAATCATTCGGGCATGCATGGATCTTTTTGTACTCCATCCCCAATGGACAAAGTATCTTCTTAGCATCATAGTAGCGATGCGGCAACACGTTATCATTCGGAAGCATGTCCTTCAAAGCCTCAAGCAATTCTGAAAAACTCTTGTCGCTCCATCCATGACGTGCCTTCAAGCTTACCAATTTCAATACAGCGTTCAACAATTGGTATTTTTACACCCACGGTATAGCGGTGTCTACGCATCACTGCACATATTACCATATGCATGTGATCGCTCAAAAGCCTCTTCTCCTACATCACGGATAATGTCCTCTATGCGATCATCCATATCCGTGTCATTATCATCAAAGGCCACTTCCCCATGTTTTTTCCCACTTGATGGCACTTGTTCACCATGCCATACCCATACTATATAAGTCTTACAAAATCCGTGACAAATTAAATGTGTGTATAACTTCAGGACATAGTCGACACTCATTCAAACATTTTACACAAGGGCAATAATACTTCCCCCCATCATCATGGGCAT
The DNA here is from genome assembly GCA_025563575.1 of Acacia pycnantha. Classification (NCBI taxonomy): domain Eukaryota; kingdom Viridiplantae; phylum Streptophyta; class Magnoliopsida; order Fabales; family Fabaceae; genus Acacia; species Acacia pycnantha. The sequence continues at coordinate 390,264 of JAMWYP010000290.1, forward strand.
TTTGTGTAGCAAATTCTATAAATTCCCTAACCCCATTCTGATATTCAACACTCGTTCGTAAAGCATCTATCCAACCGTGATCCATAGTAGAATTCCTATATATTATAGACGAAAATCATTGATCATACATAATCCAAAAAAATTGAAACTTGCATATAAAATAAGCCAACTCCAAATGCAAATATTGTCTCAAAGAATCACTTTTACGGGGGAACTTGCCCATTAAATGCATAACAAATTAAGAATCACTTTTGGTCATAAATGCATCACAAGAGGACTTGCCCATTAAATGCATAACAAATTAAGAATCACTTTTGGTCATAAATGCATCACGGTGAATCCAAGAACCAAAGTAAATGCAAGACGAGGAAATTAAATGCAGGGGATGAAGGTCTTGTGGACTAACTTTGTAGCATATAAATTCAAATGCGTTAGTTGAGTCGTCTTACTTCTCCGCTCACGAACGTTGAAGTTGCAGACAAGACAGCAAGAGTAACCTAAAAACACTTGTTGGACAGTTGGGTAGGTCTAAAGTGCAAATATAATCTTCAAAAAACAATATTCATTAACAACAGAGAATACCCATAACAACATTACATTGATTTCGTTAAACCCATGAAAAACAAAGAACGATAAGCTGCAGAGAGGGAAATTTAATTTTTCCCCACGACAAAGATACCTTATTTAGCTTTTTGGATTTTATTAATACCGGTTATTAATTAAATGTCCGGTCCTAAAGATACAACTAACATTTTAAGACCGGAGTTTTAAAAGTATCCGGTCCTAAAATTTTATTAGTCTTTTAAGTTTTAAGACCGGAGGTTTACAAAACATCCGGTCCTAAAATTCAAATACTCTTTAGATCCGAATTACTTATAAAATGTCCGGTCTTAATGGCCTTGGTGATAGCAATATTAAATAAATAAAATAAAGGATATTTTTAGGACAAAAATTAAGGAAAATTGGAGAATATCTTAATGCAAAAAATTCATAGTGTTCTTAATGTTTCTTACATTACTTCAGAATATATACACAACAACAAAAAAACAAAAGAAAAACAAGCTGAATAATATCATCCACAAGAATCTGACTGAACAACCTCGGCGATTTCGGCGTGAAGAGCATTAATTTCCTACGGAGATCGGCAAGTTGTTGTCTTATTCTCTCCACCCGCAATATGAATGGATCATTACGGGAGAGCGGAGAGGGTCGGAGGTAGGCGCGCCTGGGGCCAACAGGTTGGAGAGGGGATTACGAACATCTGCATGGCCGCCAAGATGAGGGATGGACTCGGCAAGGACGAGGATCGGCGAAGGATCGAGGGGGGTGCGGCATGAGCAATCTCTTCATCATCCGAAGAAATAACAATGGGTCCATTGACCCGAGATTCTTCGGAAACAATACGACGACTGTCGCCTGGAGGAGGCGCACCATATAATGATCTAGCCATGGCACGAGCTTGAGGCGTGTATGCACCCCTACGAGCGCTTTGCTTGTATCTAACCATGGTTTGAGGATTTGAGAAGTGGGGGAAGAGTAGAGCTATGAAGTGAGGAGTTACCGAACAAAGAGGTAGAGTGTGGAGTATATAAGGACAAGATAGCGGAGAGATAAACATCGATGATGAATTTTTCAATATAATGAATTTAATGTTTCTACTTTAAGAGCGTATTTTGTTCAAATATCAGGTCCTAATAGTCATTTACTTTTAACAAACTTTTAAGACCGAACTTTTATCTTGTATCCGGTCCTAAAACTAATTTTTAATTCAATTACTTTTAAGACCGTCCTTTTATCATATATCCGGTCCTAAAATCATAAGACCGATATTTTACTTTGTATCCGGTTCTAAAACTCATTTATTATTATATATTTCAATTTATTTTTTTCCAGTAAGAATTTTTGGTTAAAAATATTACTTTTAAGAACGGATCTTACACAGTCTTTTCAAAGAGTCCCTTCCCCATGTTGAAATGAATGATTCGAGTCTCTTCGGCTTCCACATAAACTTCCCAACTAGGCGTCTCCTCGTATTCGAGCAAATATGCGTCTCCTCATTAATGTTTCCGCGTTTCACATTCTTCGGGATGGGTTCTCTATTTAAACCCGTTGTTACTTTCTTCACATTCATCTCCATCTCCTCCTAGAACCTCCACCGCACGTGGCTCCTCCACCACGACGAGGTCCTCCTTCCGGGCGAAATCCTGAGGCACCTCCATATCCTCCTCCGGTGCCTCCAGAAACCGAACTTCAAATGAATCTTTGGAGCACTGATAGCCCGCGTCGATCATATAGACCGAAGCTTGGGCAAACATTCCAGTCTATCACGCCGTCAAACAACAAGCTTGGCCAGTACTCGACGCCAATGACGTTGAGTATACCATACTCTCGATGACGACTTCTCAGACCCTTCCTCCCTCAGGGCAACGATGGGGAGGATTAGAATTTTTAAGTTTTTTTTTGTCTATCAAGCCAAAAAATATTATTAAATAAAATTTTTATTTCCCGATCGCCTTCCTTGTTTGTCATTAACTTTATGTTCTTTTTTCTCCGACAACAAGAACAAACAAAACATTGTCCTCTTCGTGGTGAACAATCTTAAAAATTTGCGAGAATAAAGTTAACAGTTGCGACCATACAAAACAAAACAAAAACATTATTTACCTTTTTCGAATAAAAACAAGCAGTGACGACTCTTCTCAAGTTTGGACCATCGTTGTCTTCCCCTCTACTTTTCCCGATGTGATGAAAATTTTCGGTGTCCTTTTCGTTATCTTCTTTCTTTTTCGACAAAAGAAAAGGGACACCGATGGCGTTCTTCACATCGGAGAAAATAGAAACGAACAACAAGCACAAAACTTGAGAAGAACGCCTACACCATGGTTGCCTTGAACACTAACCATATATCCCTGAGCAAAGTCACCAACTCTATTTAAATGAAGAATATTAGGACCGGACGTATAATAAATCCCTGGGTCCTAAAAATTAAACCTTATTTTAAAATTTAAAGTTAGGAGCGGACAACTACCAAATATACGGTCTCTAAAGGTTTCGACAATCTATTAAATAAAACGAAGACTTTTAGGAGCGGACAACTAACAAATATACGGTCCTAACTAATATTTTAGCCATATATTTTCTAGACTTTTAGGACCGGATACTTGACATATATCACGGTCCTAAAAGTCTCAACCCATATTTTTAGAATTAGACGAAGACATTTAGGACCGGATATTTGTTAAATATACGGTCTTAAAATGGACGAAACTTTTAGGGACAATACTTTTAACAAATATACGGTTCTAAAAGTCTCTACCCATATTTTTTAGAATTAGACTAAGACCTTTAGGACCGGATATTTGTTAAATATACGGTCTTAAAATGGACGAGAGAACCTTTAGGGCCCAGTAATTTTAACAAATATACGGTCCTAAAAGTCACGAATACTTTTCGAGAGCCTCTTATGGCTCATTTTCAACATCCTTTGTACCTCAATTTCAAGCACTAAATAGCTTTATCCCCTTTGATCCATTCATTCGAGAAAACCCAAAATGGACACACACAAATTGTTCGAAAAAATAAACAAATTTATTATTGAATTGCATTGCGTTATATTTACAAAATAATGAATTAGCTAGTCGAAAAAATAAACAAATGTATGTACTGAAGGCTATTGTTGCTACAACATATATTATTTACAAATGAATTAATTTAGGACATTAATTATTGTCTTGACTTTGATTTTCTAAGACCAGTTTATACGAGATATTCACAAAACACTTCGCGTATATGCTCACTTCATCATCATCAAATGGCTTTTCACGAGCAAACCTACGTAACATCAAAAGACGAAACATAAATAACATATTATTACGTGCATATTTCATATGTAACATTAAGCCATCGATGATTGAATTAACCATAACATTTTACCCTTAAAGTGAATTTAGTCTTTCCTCCGTCACAATATCATATATGTGTTTCATCACGTACGGGCCACATAAGTTCGATTCATTCGGTTTAGCCGACGGGTCTAAAAATAACAATAAATATATATAAGAGCATATATAGCTTGCTGACCAACTTAAGGAAGGCAATTATGCCATGTCCAAATATGTACTAACCTTAATTTTGTGCCATTTAGGATCCGTGATCTTAACCCACGCTTTTTTACATCAACTTGGAAGGTCTTCATGCCACTATCATCAAAATCACAAATTTATCGATGCATGTTCAATCGAAAATTCACAAATGAGATTTGAGATAAGATCTTTCAAAATGATATTCTTACTCGTTGATGATCTGCTTCAACACATGCGATGGATCCATGTGAATGGAGCATAAGAAGAGAACATAATGCGACTCCATGTTCATGACGACCAACTGATAGTGGTTGCTGAAATTTCACAGCAGTAAAATACTCAGTGATATATATATATGTAGCATAATTAAGTGAATTGCAGACAAGAATTGTGATATATATGTACCCGAGCGAAGATGGAAACAAGTACACCTTTCTTGGCACTTGACACAACCTCTTTGATATGTACTCATGTCTCAATTCCGCAGGTTGTGTTGTACTTTGCTACACTTAGGCACAAGAATCCAAAATCCAAATTACGCCTCTTGAACCGAGTTTCTCGTGCATGCACCTACAAGAATGACATCGATCGGGAATTAGTATATATGTATGTGTGTCTAAACGGTGCATTTAAATTATGTAATCAAGGAAGAAGATACTTACTTCATAAATATTTGAACACATGGACTAGTAACCTGCTTTCCAGGAAGCATCATGGTCTCTACATCTTCATTATCAAAGTAAACCGGTTCAGGATTTGGGATGCCTACTACTTCATCGACAGGCCACGATTTATCTTTAAACCATTTTTTGGCTACCAAATCTTTTATGGAACTTGAGGAGGGGATGGAACTTGAGGAGGCCATTTGTTCGTGGTGTACAGTTGATCCCAAGTTGTGGACAGTCCCTTTAGCAACCAATTGTCTATGACCATCACGATCCTCCACATACAGATGACACTAGTGCAAAAAAGGGCTTTAAGACCGTCTCATTTAGACCGGATTATAGAGAATCAGGTCTTAAAAGTATGACCGGTGGCAGTTTCGTAAATATAAAGAACTTTTGGACCGAATTATAAAAGATCCGGTCTTAAAATATGACCGGTGGCACTTTAGAATATATAGAACACTTTTAAGACTGGACTATAAAAGATCCAGTTTTAAAAGTATGACCGGTGGCAATTTTGTAAATATATAGAACACTTTTAAGACCGGGCTAAAAAATATCCGGTCTTAAAAGTATGACCTGGTCGCAATTTCGTAAATATTGTGAGAAGACGCCGATCAAGTCCGAGAATGCGATGATTTATTCCTTCGCTTAATTGAAATTATATACGAGATGCTAATAAGTAAATAAACCTAGGCGAGTTCCTATAATTTAGGGATTACAATCAGAATATATTACTGAAATTAATAAAACCATGATCTGCTAACTTAATTCCTAAAATCTCTCTAACATCTTAATTAAGATGATTACAATCAAGAATTTAATTACGAAATTCAAAAATCATGATCTCGCTAACTTTATTCCTAAAATCTCTCTAACAACTTAATTAAGATGATTACAATCGGGAATTTAATTACGAAATTCAAAAACCTTGATCTCGCTAACTTAATTCCTAAAATCTCTCTAACAACTTAATTAAGATAATTGCACAATATAATCGTATACGCTAACTAATTAAATAAATAGAACACTTTTAAGACCAAAATGTTTCAAAGAGACGGTCTTAAAAAGTACTTTTTAAGACCGTCTGTTTTAAGCAGACGGTCTTAAAAATGTAAAAAAAAATTATATAGAACACTTTTAAGACCATCTGTTTCAAATAGACGGTCTTAAAAGTACTTTTAAGACCGTCAAATGCAGATTTCGGTCTTAAAAGTGTAAAAAAAAAATTATATAGAACACTTTTAAGACCACAGCTTCAAATAGATTGGTCTTAAAAATACTTTTTAAGACCGTCTGTTTAAACAGACGGTCTTAAAAGTGTAAAAAAAATTATATAGAACACTTTTAAGACCGGCTATTTCAAATGACGGTCTTAAAAGTGTAAAAAAAAATATAGAACACTTTTAAGACCGGATTGTTTCAAATGAGATCGGTCTTAAAAGTGTTCTATATATTTACGAAATTGCCACCGGTCAATTTTTTTTTTTTTTTACACTTTTAAGACCGGTTGTTTAAAACAACCGGTCCTAAAATATACTTTTAAGACCGGTTGTTTCAAAAACCGGTCTTAAAAGTGTTAAAAAAACTACATTCGCTAAACTCGTTAAGTCCGTGAGTTTGCTTTGTCTTCTTGGTGATATAACATTTTCTTAGTTATAGATTCAACGAGTATCCCAAGAGCCTCACGGGCAAATCCTCAAGAAGAATGTCATCCTCTTCCTCTAACCTACTCGCAATCTTCGTAAGTCATCATAAGAGTCGCACAATCAAATCATTGGCAACGTTGGCAAGTGAGATGCTTCGAGGGTTTTGCGATGGCGTCGACTCTAATCCTCAAGAATAAATAAAGCGTACTACTTTGAGGATTCTCGACGATGGCGGCTCCTTCCTCTTCGATCTATGGGTCCTTCCACGCCGCCTTCGTATAGATCCTATTGAAATCAAACTCAGATATCTTCTTGCTTAAGTTTGTTTATTTCCTACATTGACCGCTCTGCTCGGATCCGGATTCGATTTTGGTTGCTTGAAGCTTTGCTAGCACCGACAAGAGGATCTGCTCATTTGGTTGCTTTAAGCTTGTGATTTTTTTGTAGATCTCGGACTTCAAATTCGATTTTCATGGTGAATGATTTTTGTTTCTTGTTATTTTTGTTTATTTCTGGACTTTGTAATCATCTTTTTGTTTTTCTTCTTATTGTTGTTGTTGCTTCCAATCTTCTTCTTGGTTCTCCGTCGTTGATGACGGAGGGACATTCAAAATGTTGCCGATCGGTGATTTGGGACCGATTGTTTAATTTGAGTTTTTGTTTTTTTATTATTTTGAAACACTTTTAAGACCGGATGTTTAAAATGTCCTGTCTTAAAGAAACTCTTTAAGACCATGTAAAAGTCCGGTCTTAAAGGTCGACTTTAATACTGCCTGGAACAAGACGGTCGCGGTCCAGGTCCTAATGTACTGTTTGTCCAGGTCTTAAAAGCCTTTTTGCACTAGTGTGACAAGGTTGCTCGACCGTCCAACAATGCAGCTCCTCTAGTGCTCTCATTGCTGCATAGGTGCAGGTGAAGGTGTCAAGGATCCACACCGGTCTCCGGCCCAGAGCTCGGGGAGGGACTTCATTTTCTCCATCTCCTCCTTCATCTTGCTCATCTCAGATTGAAACATCCTCAATGCGGCATCTTTCGCCGCGATTCCTCACTTAATTTTGGCAAGCGTCTCGATCCATCTCCTCCCAGGAGTAACCATACTTTGTCTGTGGCGTTTGGATTTACCAAAGTATTGCTTTAGGCCTACCCGTCCTCCAATTGCCCTTACACGCCCCGAGTGATCTGGTTTTCCGGTCGCAGCGGTCAGAACATCATTCCTCCCGTCCGACGCAAAAGATCCCTCCGCCTCTTTCTTTTAAGATCTTCTGTAAGATGTATAACGAGAAGCTTAGTGATGAAACATGTTTAGTAAGTAAAAATAACAATATCGATACTTACAATTCGTTCAACAACTACACGAGTTTTTCACTGTAGGCGCCGCTTGGCTTTTGCCGAATATACAACCACACTCTCCTCGCGACGTATCGAGATGGTGGGCCGGTCAACTCTACCGTAGAAGGATTGATTCACTTCATCTTCCAATCTCTTCCGTTTACTGCCATCAAATCTTTTCGCCTTTTCATATCCCCGCGAGAAGCTCCCGTGTGGGCAATCATTCTTTCTCCCAATCTCCGATATTTTTCCTTATTTTCTCGTGAATCGTGATTGAAAAAACTATATATCAATTATGAATTCCACCATGTCACTACCGAAATTAGAGAACTTCTGCTTGATATGAACGTCAAACATTAGTCAAATTCACTTCATCAAGTTTAAACATTTTACTTAAGGAAGATGTAGCATTATAGAAGAAATTGGGAAAACCAAAGGAAAGTGGAGTTGCGAAATGCCGCTAACTCACTAATTCATTCATTCATCATAAATGGTTCCTACACATATTAGAATAACTAACTAACTACTTGCACCAAAACCATTACACGTTAACATACTTACTAACTAACATAACGTCTAACCATGGCCATTACACAATTTACATATCGACTTGCATGGAACTAGGAAATGCTCCTCTCATGCGTGACAAAGGCAGAAATGTATACTTCTATTCACACACCAAACCATTTAACTAACAGGGATTAGATGTACACAATAACAATTCACATATCCGCACGAGTTAATAAGCAAACAAAAGTACAAACAAAACTAAATATAAACTCACGAGGAGCTTCAGGAGAGGTCCGCTTCGAACAAATTGTTGCCAAGTTTGTTCATCAAGAAATTTGTACTTGTCCTGTGGTTGATGGTCGCTTCCTCGGAAAAAATATAAGTGTTAGCCATAAAGGTCTTAAACTTCCGAACCACTCAGCACAATAAGACAATGTTGAGGCTTTCAACTTCTCGACTGTGGGACGGTGAATGTAAGCCTGATAGTGTCCCACATAGGATCCTTTATTGTTTTTTGGTCCACATTTTTCCACTCATCACCAAAATGCTAACCTTACTGCGTACTAGAGCGCCGACAAAACTAGTATATGTGCGTTTATTAGGACCGAAAGGTTGCAAATTTTCATCAAAAAGAATCTCGAGCTTCGTCCCAGACTCCGACTAAGGGATACTTCCATCATTCGTGTGCCGCTTCTATCACTACAGGTACCTGCGCCGAGGAGGTTCAATGTGAGATGAAGAGGGTTCATTTGTCCGACCTCACCAAATCAAACCAAGATCTAGAGTTTCAAGAACACGAGTGGAATCGTTTTCACCGTTCATTTTCAAGACAAGTAAGAGAGGAATGCTTGAGAAAATGAGGGAGTAACAGAGGCTAACGGACGCGAGGCGAGGAAGAGAGGTAATAGAACAGAAGGGTTTCGCAACGTGAATGGGGTTCTTCGAAGAGAGTGACAAAAGCTTCCGCGAAGTTAACGTTTGGCGCTTCATTTTTAAGACTAACTATGGTCTTAACATTTATTAATTTTTTATTTAAACTTTAGTACCAGACAACTTTTAAGTCTGGTCTTAAAGGTCTAACCTTTAAGACCGTCTTTTATATATGTTCGGTCTTAAAACTTTAATACATTTATATTTTAATTTTTCCGTATTAATTTTGGAGTGTAGAAAATATAAGTCTGGCTGTATGAGATTTCTCCAAAAGTAATTGATATTTCAATTTTTTTAATAACATTTTTTAAGATCGGTTGTTATTTTATACGGTCTGGATAAGATCTATGAAAAAATGATCCAGTGTAAGAAGATCTTTATATTTACAAATCTGCCACCGGTCATATTTTTAGGAGCGGTCCTTATTTAGTCCGGTCTTAATGTGGCAGTCTTAACGCACTTTAGCGTATAAGAAGTTCTTTTTATTTACAAAACTGCCACCGGTCACACCTTTAAGAGCGGGGCGTCGATGATCCGCTCTAAATGAGGCGGTCTTAAATCCCTTTTTTGCACTAGTGAGAGCCATATAATATGTATCAAAAGAAGCACTTGCTTGATTAAAAGGCCATAAGCTATTATTTTGACATCTCACAACTTTACTAATATTCATTTAGCTATACACTTTTGTATTTTAATACTCATAGATCCTAACGTTGCCACCAACAATAATGGGCTTTGGTTCTATTATTAACCAAAGACAAAACCATTCATCCTTTTTTTTTTTATATATATAATATAAACAATAACCCCCACGTTAACAGGCCCTATATATACATATATATGCTTGCTTTCTTCCTCCCTATATATAGCTTATGATGACTTATTTCTCTTCTCTTATCCTATGCAGCAAACAAACACGTGTTTATATATATATGTACGTTTAACATCCTAGTCTTCCTTTTCTCTCTTCACATGCAGAGGCCCACAAACTTATATTTTTTTCCTTAGACATCGTTATGCATATATACATTTACACAAGCAGTAAACCTTCTCATATTCTTCCCAAAGGCAGCGATATGTGTGTGTACCAACAGCCACTTTGTTTTTATAAACACTAACCCCCACAAACCTTATATATATATAGATATATACCTCATATGACAGCATCTTTCTGCAATATAAATATATATATATATACAGCCCAGTTTTATATTTCTTTCCCACAGCAGACCCACGCATATATATATACTACTACCCAAACGTCAAACAGATGTAAACCACCCCTGTTTTATTGTCCTTCTAGCAGAGGCTTACTGTTTCATTTCCCTACGGCTAGTCACCTAGTTATTGGTGTTGAAAAGTGACCAAAAACTAAAGGAAAAGAAGCTTAATAACTTACCTTCAGTTCCTAGCTTGCGAGATGTGGTCTTTGACAAAACCAAACGTCCTCTGTTTCGGTAAAAAAAAAATGCAGAGCAAACAAATGGCTAAGACTCCCTCTCAACTTGGGCTCACTCTTTACTCTTGGTCTCTCCCTCTACGCGGCTCTTCCTGTTATGACTGGTGGGGGAATGGATGGGAACCAAGGAATCAATATATAAAGGCCTAGGGGAATGGTCGACCGAGAAGCAAGTGGGTATGAAGTATGGTGCTGCTGCCATGCTTAAGATAAAGAGGAGCAGAGGGTATGGTGTTACTGTCGCTGGCTCAAAAATCACTGTTGCGTGTCTCCCCTGCTCTGCGTCTTCGGCGCTGACCTCTGCTAAGATTAGAAGCGTGCCTATTTTACTGTAGTTGAGATTTCTTCCTGTTGCATTTTTTTTTTTTGATAAGAAAAAAGTTTTGGAGGGGTTCGGCATCAGTCCCCCACCAAGGCCAGGGCACGGCCCCGGGCTCTATGAGCACTTACTGGGGAGTTACGAGATCGCCTACCAAAGGAGTCCCAGCGACGGCAGAGGGGATCGAACCCACGACCCAAGGGCCTAATCCTGGATCCCTTACCATCTAAGCCAACTCACATTGGTTATTGATGTGGTACTATTGCGTGCTTAGGAGAATAGTTTAACAATTGGTTGGGTTTTTAGTTGGACCGAAATGGGGCTTTGGGTTAATACTCATTAAAAGGATCCTGGTTCATTTAGTTGTCACGTGGGGTTGGATAGGTATATTGGGCTGATTTGCTATCCCCTTAACTTCCTTTTTTCATGTCTACACGTTTGGTCCATGAGGGGAATTGATTATATTGCATTGAGATATTATATGCATGGCCCATAGTTATGCTTATGTGTTGCATAGGACCACGTGGCTTAAATGTAGTTGAGAGGGGAAGGATAGATATATATTTACTTATTTATTTATTTATTTCATTTTACTAGGCGTAACTATATCGATATAGAAGATTATTGAAAGGGAAAAAAAAAAAAACAAAATAGATAATAAAACAATTTGTTTTCAAAACCAGTGTAACACCCCAAATTCCACACTTCAAATTGTGTCGGTTGACACTTTGTTTTAGAAAAATCAACGGAGTTTGAGGTGCTACATCAGAATAATGCGAAAACGGAGAGCATGCACTAATATTTGGACAATGAGTAACTGATATAAAATACTCAAGCATAAGCTGATATATTAAAAATTTCCCGAAGGAATATTCATGTGATACAATAATACAATAATACAAAATATGTATAATTACAATCTCTCAAATAGTAACTATACAACCTTAAATCAAGCCTTAAATAGACTTGTGGCTTGGAACCCAATATAGTTAATCAAACCCATTTGGTCAGGCCGAGTAATATCTACATCTCAACTTTTCCCTATCAGGTAATCACCCACTTCCTAGGGAAATTTATTGGTTACTAATCATCACTATGGTTATTGGTCTCACCTTGAAACCATAACCCATAGCTACTGGGGTTTCATCTATCGTATGGTTCCGTTAAGGAACTGATTCTCAGGTATTTAAAACCTAAGGTATCCTCACTCATTTTTCCTCAGGGTTCCTACTCTCAGGTACTGGAACATAGGAAATGCTCAGTCACTATCTCTCCGTCGCCACCGTCAAGGACTTAGTCAAAGACCCTTGTCCCCGGAGCTGTGCCCCGTTGCACGCATGGTGTCTGGCCTCTACAAGGCAGAAATTGTCCCCTTAGGGTAACTTAATAACTCTCTGTTCCTACATGGAACTTAGTCAACAGGTCACTGTTTTTATAGGGAAACCTAACAGTAGATTACTGTCTACAGGAAAACCTAAGCAGTACCGACTCTCTCTGTACCGCTTCCCTTTGAAACACTGGGTGAGTAGTTCATTCAGACTCCTGATATCAGAAGTCCTAGACTTTAGCAACAAAGACCATATTCCGTGCCATCTCTCCATTCTCTAAGTCTTTACTGACCCGACTTAACCCTTTTCCTTTAGGGTATACGTTCTTTTTGTATCACAATACCAGTATTATATCAGTACTCTTAACCTAGTTGTCCATACAATGCTCAGAGAATAGCTATGAAGCTAGCTCTGATACCAAACTGTAACACCCCAAATTCCATACTACAAATTGTGTTGGATGACACTTGGTTTTATAAAAGTCAACAGAACTTAAGGTGCTACATCAGAGTTTTGTGGAAACGGAGAGCATTGCACTAAAAACTTGGACAATATATGAGTAACTGAAATAAAAATACCCCGACATATGACGATGCCGAGCGTATGCTGGTATATTAAAAATTTCCCGAAGGAATAATCATGTGATACAATATACAGAGCTTTGTACAATTAAATTTCACAAAAAGTAACTATACAACCTAGACCAAGCCTTGACCAGACTTGGGGCAATGAACCTAACTCCGTTATCCGAACAGGATGGCCAGGTAAGTGTCTACCATGGGGGCCTCACCGACTTATACGATGACTGATTGGCACACCCACGTAGACTAGCCTTGCCTTCGGCACCAAACTATTTGAAGTAACTTCATTAGACTCATGCCTGACATTTGGCTTTGATGAACTTCTTCCGGCACTTGCCTTGACCGGTGCATTACTACGACTCTGCCCCTTGGTTCCTCTCTATGGCTCCGTCTACCGGTGCCCTTTCTGATTTTCCTGACATTTGGTCTAGTCACGTTTTTTCCCCCGCTCTCCAACCCTTGGTCCACCGGACCCTGAAGCTACAGCTGAGATCCAATTTACCCCATTGGATCTCAGGTAACGGTTAACCTTATGCTCAAACAATACAGTATACAGACAGCAGATATTCAAGACAATACAGCAACATCTCATCAGATAAATGTGACACAGACAGGACATAAGCACAGAGCAATATGTAAAGTCCTACACAACAACAGTCTGCACATATACCAGTGCCACGATGTACGGTCGTGTCCTCAGCGCTAGGAAAACATAACGGTATTATCAAAACTATAACCCGTATAAACTGTCTGTATATCAATCTCTGAACGTATCTATCACATATATGTACTTAAGCAGCACAGGATTAGTGTTACAGTACGCAAACGTACCTTTCACCGTGTTTCGGCCAACTTGCCTGACTTTTTGATTCGACTCCGGCTTTTTCCCGGATATCCTATATATTATTGTCGGATTATTCATTTTTCCCATAATATCACAACAAATATTCTATCTTTTAAAATAATATCAAAAAGGATATTTTCACCTTGTTTGACATTTCTACCATTGGTAAATGTTTTATTACAATTTTGCCCTTACATTCTTTTCAAAAACGAAACACTGAATTTCTGGGTAGATTTTCCAACAACTTTGAAAAATCATAGTTAATTCTACCGAAATCGAAAAAAGGATCCGTAAAATTCCTCGAAATCTTTAGGATGTCTAATTTTAAATAAAAATACTAATTTTCGCCCAGATTCCCTGTGTCATTCCCAGGTTTAAGGTTTCCAGCCTCTGCCCAGAATTTCGTCTGGAAAAATAGCCTAACTTCAATGATTTTTATCTCCTTATGTAGAGCTCCAAATGATACATATTTTATATATTTGGAAAGCTCTATATGTCTACTTTAACCATGAATAGTTTCAGAATTTTAGCATCTCATCTTCAATTTAAAAGTATGACGGTTTTGCTACTGTTTTCAGAAATTCCTAACCGATGAATTTTCGCCAGAGCTTCGCTACTTTGACTCTAACCTTCCAAAATTTTGCTATATCTCTTTCTCCATCATTTTTTTTCGAAATAAAACCATATTTAATCATAAAAACATCATAACAACAATATATTGGAAGATTAAAGATCAAAACAACAAAATAGCTAAAAACTTAAACTAGAACTCTAAGAACTACAAAACTAAAGACTAGAAACTAAAAGCTTGCTTACCTCTTGAAGCATAACTCCTTCATCCTTCTTGCTCCTCACCTCCAAAAATAACTCACATCTCACTCCCTATCCCAAAGGATTAGAAGTGATTTGTGTTTTGGTGTGAGAAATTGTGAAGGGGGTTGCCCTCTATTTATAGGAAAAGTCTATGAACCTAAACCATTAGATCATTCTTCTTAATCAATGGCTCATGGGATTTGGTCTTCTTTGAAGACTCATTTTTATGAAGAAAAGCTTCTATTGGTTCATTTTAATTACTTAGGATTTGGAGCATTTCTTTTGATTTTTCTTATTGGTTGTTCAATAGTTGTGGGCCCCACATTTCTTCTTCACTAAGTTTTCTTTCCTTCCTCTTCTTTTCCTCTTCAATCCGTGCTCTCTCTCCCTTCTCTCCTTCATCCATTTCATTTAATAAGATTCCACAATCTTATCTTCTTCCATATTGCAATTAATTATCCCATGTGCTCTTAATTGCCTTTAATTATAATATCTTTTTGATTTTTCCCCCTTTATTTTTCTAAGGTTGTAATTCCAAAAATTCCCTAAATTAGAGACAACATACTCTCTAATTTTTAACCAATATTTTATTACCATTTAGGATTTATCATAATATTTTCAGGGCATTTTATGGCCCATAATTGCATTTTTAGGGATTTTCGGCCCTTTATGCCTTTTAATTTCAATAGAAATTCCCATTAAATAAGATAATTATATATTAAGGGTTGATACCACATATTCACCTATTTCCAATAGGTATTATTTACTAATTCATGATACTTATCATAATTTGGATTTTTAGGGTATTACACCAACAGTAGTGTGTCTGGCTGGTTATAACAGCGGTACATTATACGAGTGGTTCAAAAGTAATATACAACAAAGGAAATTCTTCAGCCGCAAAAAGAAATCTTCTGCCGGTTCTCTAAGCGTGCTGCTTACTCTTTGCCTCGGTCCTCGGTCCTCCCGACCCTGAAGCTATATTAAGTGCTGAGGTCCAATGCATACGGACCCTAGGTAACGGTTAACCTCATATTTACATATACATCATATGGACTACAGACAGCCAACATCAACAATATAAGAGCACATAATACAAGCATCTCCCAAACAGCGTATCCCGGCGGCACATAGGCCCCCTTGAAGCGTACCCTAAAGACACCTAGGCCCCCTCAAGCTTATCCCGCAAAGACCTAGGCCTTCAAAACATACTAGCGGCACCTAGGCCACTAACAAGCGTATCCCAATACCCAGCAACCATAACAACAGTACATAAACATACAATACACATAGCACATACACGCATACCATAAATATCAGAGTTAGGGTTACTAGTACGCGAACGTACCTTCGTTGACGATATACGGTACAACCGTTGGTCAGAACGTAATCACAGGTATCCTATAAGGGTAACAACGTATTCATTATTAATCAATATCATAACAGACATTCTAGTCCCAAATTACTATTTTACCCCTGACCAAATTACTATTTTACCCCTGACTTCACTAATCGGCGAAATTTTGTCAGAACTTCGTTACTTTGACTCTAATCTTCCAAAATTTTGCCATATCTCCAACTCCATCATAATTTTCGAAATTAATACCTTAATTACCCCTAAAACATGATATCTAATCATACTTGGAAGATTAAAGATCAAAACAACATCTACCCTAGAACTTCAAGAACTACCGAACTAAAACTAAGAACCGAAGAACTTACCCTTGAAGAATCTCCTTCAACCTTCTTGCTCCTCCTTCTCTCTACCCTCTCTCTCTATTTCGAAATTGCTCAAGAAATTGGTGTGAGCATTATGTCAAGAGGTGCAAGCTATTTATAGAGAAATTCTAGGACTCATTTGGTATAACAATTTCCTCTTATTCATTCTTGGCCATTCATTTGACAACTTAGCTAGCAAGTTTTCTCCTCTATTTTCATCCACAAAAACCGACACCTATGTCATTCTTCCAAGCAATGAAGTCATCCCAATGATGTCACTCCCTTGCTTTATGCATTTTACCCGATAAAATCCCCCGATCAGTGTTCGAATCGCGTAATCTTGAAGAATCTCAGAAATTCCTCGATGTCACCTTGAAGGTCTCTGTTTACTCTTGAGAAATATGTGGATTAATAAAATTTACAATTCCATTCAGGGTATTTCGAAGCCTGCCGAACATTTTCGGACAAACGCCGTCGGTTACGGAAATGACTTTCGGAAACACCAACTTCATGACAAAAATTCACTGATTCATAATATGTCCAGATGTTTTCCACTTAATCCAAGGGTTTCAAGATAGGATTTAATTTCTATCGGTTCTCATTTATTTTATATGCTTTTTCACAAAATATCCTCAAGCCACTTGCTATGCATTCACACACATACACTTCAACACTTTCTCTCTCTTTCATACTTCAAACTTCCGAAAATGGTGGCCATCTTTTGGTCAAAGATGTTGCTCCCACTTGACCAAATATCTTATGCTCAAAGTGCCCCTATTGGTTGATTGTAGATTTTAACTTTTCAACAACTTCTCAAACAAGTTTTCAACTTCAATCTTCACTCCTTCCTTCACTAGTTTCAGTTTATACTCACATACAACAATCAATTTGATTCCCTCCCTCCATTGTTGACTTTTCAACCATGCTTTATTCATTTGCAATATGTTAATTATTAATCAAATCTTCACTTCTTTCACAAGTTTGCAAAACCGTGTGTACTTCCCCTTTGGCTCTTCAATTTAGTTTTTCATTATCTTATATTATCTAGCTAGAAATCCTCCCATTGGTCCATAGCTAATTATCCCTTTGGTTCTCTCCATTTAACAAGGATTAACTTATGGTTAATTAGGCTTTAGGAATCATATACAATTCATCTGATATTTTTCTTATTCATCTCCAATTGATTAACAATTATTCTCTTACTAATCTTGACCCTTTATTGGTCACTAATCTTCAATTAGGGGTTTTAGATAATTAACTTTGAATATCTCATTTTCTCATGCTTAAACAATTAGCCATTAATTATTTAATTAATCCCTTACTAATTGTTGAGAATTTTCTTAATTAAGATTAATCATTTTCTCACAACTATTTTACTGACATTGGTAATTTATGTCCTATGTAAAATATTAAAAATCATAGGGTCAATTATGATCCCCAAAATAATATTTAATCTTGCCTCATTATTTTCCAAGGAAATTAGTCCCAAAAATTACCTAAATTATAGATAACATACTTTCCTATTTTTAATAAATATTTTACTGCCTCTAAGGATTTATTACAATATTTTCAGGGCATTTTATAGCCCATAATTGCATTTAGGGATTTTGACACTTTATTCCCTCTAATTTCATTAGAAATTTCCCTAGAAAATAGAATAAGTATTCTACAATGTTTTGACACCACATAT
The DNA here is from genome assembly GCA_025563575.1 of Acacia pycnantha. Classification (NCBI taxonomy): domain Eukaryota; kingdom Viridiplantae; phylum Streptophyta; class Magnoliopsida; order Fabales; family Fabaceae; genus Acacia; species Acacia pycnantha. Next base: position 408,183 of record JAMWYP010000290.1, read on the forward strand.
TCACCTATTTCCAATAGGTATTATTTACTAAACTATGATGCTCATCATAGGTCAGATTTTAGGGTATTACAAAACTGACACCAGAAAACTTCTAACCGTAAACTTTGCCAGAATTTCGCTACTTTGATCTTCAACTTCCAAGAATTTTTCTCCACCATATTTTCCATCAAATTTTCGAAATAAACTCATTTTTAACCATAAAAACATGAAAACAAAACTACTTTGGAAGATTCAAGATCAAAACACAATTTAACTATGAATTTAAAGACTAAAACTTCAAGAACTTACTTGATCTTGCTTCTACTCCTTCAAGCTTCTCCTCACTCACTCTCTACTCTTTATAAATCACCTCTTGGATCTGATTTGGTGTGAAGAATGAAGTGAAGAAAACCCTCTATTTATAGGAAAAGTTCAAGATCCATAACCATTGGATCATCTTTTCTTATCAATGGTTCATATGATTTTTGGTTTTCATGAAGACACAAATTATAGATAAGAGGTTCTCATTGGTTTATCTTAATTACATAGGATTTAGCCTATTTTTCTTTGATTTTTCCCATTGGTTGAAGTCTCTAATTGGCTAGTTACTTTGCTTGACTTTTCAACATGTATTTGTGTGGTAATTATCATGAAATACTTGGCTAATATTCCCCCCTCATGGCTGCACATTTTTTATGACTTTGGGGCAGATTTTTTAAGCTCTAATTAACTCTCTTTCCTTCTTACCTTATCCTCTTCCATTGCATTTAATAAGATTCCAATTTGCATGTGCTCTCATTAAGACAAATCTTGGATATTCTTTGTAAAAATCCTATCCAAATCTTATCTCATTCTTTCCCCCATGTGCTGGACGTTTTTTATGACCTTTGGGGTAGATTTTATGAAGCCATTTAATGCCACAAGATAAGTCTTTAGTTACTTTGAAACTAGATAACAACTTGTAGTTGTTTAGTTAGCCTATCTATAGTTGCATTTGGATATTTTATCTTGCAAACTTGGCTAATAATCATCCAACAAGGCTCAACCACAATCCTTGACTTTTGGGGCTGATTAAGAAGCTTAATTAACTCTCTAATCAAGTGTTTATATGCCCACTAATTACATCTTTCATTGTATCATTGGTTTGTTAGCTTAACCATGGTAATTAGTGCTTATTTAGACAAATATTAGTTCATTCTCTTTGGCTTAATTATCTTCAAATATAATTAGCCCTCTTTTGATGCTTTTAATTTGTCTCTAATTAATTAGAAGAATTATGCAATTCATCTTAATTAATTGCAAGCTAATTTGCCCATTATTTGCTAATTGACACTTAATTCGATTAAGTATTTTATAATTCTTCCATGGCTCATTTATAATTAAAATAGCCATTATTTAATGTGTTAATTATGTCACATTTTATTGTCCTAAATATGTAGTCTCAAATCCAACCATCGGTTAATTAATTTCAAAGTGAAATTTGCACAAAAATATAATCAATAGATTATATTTCTTTGAGACACATATTCACCTTTGTATTTTGCTAATTATTCATCAAAATACAATGTTTATAAAGATTATGAAAATTAGGGTATTACAACCAACTTAAAAACAATAAATCTCAAATTCCATCCTTTCGCAGGACTTCAACAGAACGGTTAACAAGCGTAGACACACAGTCACACGAGGGTATATAACCAAGCGCAGCATGAAGCCACGAGAACAAGCGTAGACACATAGTCCACGAGGATAAGTAAAAAAGCCACGAAAATAAGCGTAGGTATGAAACCCACGAATACCAAGCATGAGAGCAATTCCCACGAATATCAAGCGTGAGTACGGTGCTCACGAATGTCAAGCGAGCTCGAGGTTAACCATGGTGCACCAAGGTGTAAAACCCTAAAAATCTCAGTTGATCATGCCTAGTAAAAATAGGTGAATATGAGGTCTCAAACACCTTGTATTGAATGTATTTTGTTATTAGGGTAATTTCTCTTGAAATAGAATAATTTGCAATTAGGTCCCTAAAACGTTTGGAATTTTGCAAATAGGTCCCTAAACGCATTTACGGGTTATAAAATACCCTGTGAAAGTTATAAAAAAGGAAAGTAAATATTTATTTGAAATAGGGAATAACACTGTCCCTAATTTAGGTAATTTATTAAATTATTACCTTAAATAAATAAAGAGGGAAAAGTTAAAAAGTATTATAATGACCAAAATGCCCCGTAAATTTTAATATAGGGCATGAGGCATAAAACACTAATGTCAGTGTAAAGGTTGTGAGGTAATGAGTTATGCTAAATAAGAAAATTAGCAACAAGTACTTAGGAGTTGATTAAGTAATTATTGGCTAATTACTTAAGCATGAACAAAGGAAAATCCATAAATAATTATGTAAAACCCTATAATTAGTGGTTTATGGCTAGAATTAGCATGAAATATATTTGCTAATTAATTGGAGAATATGAAGAAAAATTGGTGAGATTAGGTAATTTTAAGTCTAAATGCAAGTATGGACCAATAGGAAAATTTTGTAAAAAAAAAAAATTATGGAAAAAAAAATTTATTAAATTATATAATAATTAATTAAATAATAAAATAAAAATATATATATATTAATACATGTGTGTGCCGACATCTTTGAGAAAAAATTATATATTAAATAATATATATATATATATATATATATATATATATATATTAAAAATAAACTCGTATTTAAAAATTAAATAATATAAAAAGTAAAAAAGTAAATAAACACCGATAGGAATTGGATCCTATCCAGAAAACTATGAACAAAGTTTCTAGAGTCAGAGTAAAATATTACTGAGTAGATTTTTATCTTGAAGTAGACTGTTCCAGAGGTTAATTTCGAGATCGGTGGAGCATTTTGATAATATGACGAAATAGGGTAATCTGTGAAAAAGGCAGATAGTCACAGATTTAGATTTCGAAGAAAATAAATCATAACTCAACATCTGGGAATGAGTTGAGAATTTCCTGGATATATTTGGAATCAGTGGATTTTTGTCCAGAGGTTGAAGATTTCAGAAGTTCGTTCCGTACCCGAGCACGTTTTTCGAGAAACTTCGGCTGAACCGTTGGAACCCTGAATGGAATCAAAAATTGTGTTAACCTAGATACTTTTGAAGAGAAAGAGAAGATTTTCAAAGTTGTGAATCTGGAATTTTGAGATTTTCCGAGATTACGCGAATCGGACACCGATCGGGGAAATTCTGTCGGATCAAGTGCATAAAACAACTTGTGACATCATCCAAGATGACATCACAAGCTGCCACCTAGGACCCTTTATGTCGGCCAAGGAGAGAGAAGGAAGAGGGAAAACTTGTTTATTAAGTTTCCAAATGGAGGGCTCAGATTGATTTCCATAAAGTTGATCCGACGGTTGAAATTCCATAGCTTCTTCTATAAATAGCCTTCAAAGCTCTTCACAATTCACACCATTTCAAGAGAGAATTTCGAAAATAGAGAGAGGTTTTAGAGAGAGAAGCTCTGGGGGAAAATCTGCAGCGAAGCTCTGGGTAAGTTTTTCGGTACTTAGTCTTAAGCTTCCGTAGTTCTTTCGGTAGTTAGAGTAGAAATGTTATATTAGTCTTTAATCTTCCAAGTATGATTAGATATCATATGATAGAGGTATTTTGGTCATAAATTTGAAAATCATGGTGGGGTTGAAGTTCGCAAAATTTTGGAAGATTAGAGTCAAAGTAACGAAGTCTTTGGCGAAATTCCGCCGATTAGGGGGTCGGGGTAAAATGGTCATTTTGACTAAAAATGTCACGTAATGATAGATCCTTAACAAATACGTTGTTATGTTGATAGGATATCCCTGATTACGTTCTGACCTACTGTCGTGCCGTATACCGACAGAAATACCGTATAGACGTCAACGAAGGTACGTTCGCATACTGTAACACTAATTCTGATGGTTATTGTATGCATATATGTGTTTCCGCTGTCATGTCTGTACTCTGACTGTACTATTGTCTGTACTCCGATTGTACTATTGTCTGTCATGCCTATTGTCTGTCATGCCTGTACTCTGACTGTACTATTACCTGTACTCTGACTGTACTTCATGCCTATACTCCGACTGTACTATCGTCTGTCATGCCTATTGTCTGTCATGCCTGTACTCTGATTGTACTATTGTCTGTACTCCGATTGTACTATTGTCTGTCATGCCTATTGTCTGTCATGCTTGTACTCTGATTGTACTATTGCCTGTACTGTGACTGTACTATTATCTGTACTCCGTATGTACTATTGTCTATCATCCGACTGTATTGTTTATGCCATACATATCTGATATGTATACCTTATGTCTGACTGTAGTAAATGTTGCCAAAATTCTATGAATGTCTGTCGTACATATATGATGTATGTAAACATGAGGTTAACCGTTACCTGGGGTTCGATACATGGACCTCAGCTCTTAACTTAGCTTCAGGGTCGGAAGGACCAAGGACCGAGGATAGAGGCAAGCAGGCCGCATAGAAGACCGGGCTGAAGACTTCTTTCCGTTGTTATGTACTTTTGAAACACTTCTTGTACCGCTGTTTAAACAGCAAGACATGCTACCGTGGGTATTTATATATATATATATATCAGTTACTCAATCGCTCCGGTGCTCTACTCTGATGATTTGAAATGATGTTTGATGGAAAAAAAATTTATACTGCTTGTGAAAACAGGATGTTACACAAGGACTAACAATACTGTTTTAGTAACCAGCGTTCTGTGTGCAGTACTCTCAAAAACGTTTTCAAGCATGCTTAGGGCCAATTTAGCAAAGCAATGAAAAGTTCTTCTTTCAATACCATGATAGCTCGTAACAAATACAACATAATAAAATGCCCCAGCATGAAAGATCACAAATAATATTTCAAAACATCCTTCCAAAGTCAATATGTCGACAAAAATCATTTCCAAATAATAAAATTCAATCATGAGTTATACTAAGATCCAATAGAAGAAGAATAAATAATAACAACCAGAATAGTCAGCACTCTTTTCACATTTCAATATCAATAAGAAAATGAAATAACTTCGATAGGCTTTCCTTGATGAAACCGTGCTTATCAATATGGTAATTAACATAAAAATATGACAAGTAGTAAAAATGTTATCTATAACAATTATAATGGGACGCTATTCACTTACCTGTTGCACTTCCAAATAAATAAATAAATATATATATATATATATATATATATATATATATATATATATAGCTTACTCCATTCCTCGTATTTTGTTACAATTCTTACTCCTTGATTCCTAAACATAAACCATTACATAACTATCATTCTTAATATCAAAATCTTATTCATCTTTTTGAATTAACAACAATCCAAAATAATGTAATGGACACAACCAAAATCCGCAATCTCTGCAATTTAGAAAGAGAAAAGAAAAGCCCTTATCTTCAACTTAACAAGCAGAATCAACCACCTCAAAGACATCTTAAAGGTTAACATAAGAGTAAACCAGCCTAAGCAATTTCAATGTAGAACAACAATTGACTGTTAGGTATGAATTTAATCAACACCATCATTAAAATATTCCATTGTCAAGTTCATAAGAATTCCTTCTCGAGCATTTAACCAAACACTTCATATGCATCATGTAAAATCAACTCATAAGCTTGAACAATCTTAGTTTAACTGAATTTCTCTTCTATACAATTTCACAAGCACCTTGAGTGAAATCAAGTCATAAAACAACCATCATCATCTCACATTTCTAACAAAGCAACTTCAAACATCCTTGCTAAATCACAAAGCCACCAAAATCAAATTTCTTAACACTTTTAACCTATAACAACCTCATATCATACTCCACCGTTTAGTAATAATGTAACATTCAAATATCAATGAAGTTTCACAAAGTCCAAATATTCCATTCAACACCAAAATTTAGCTTTAAATTCTCCTTTCAACATTTTATGAAACACTTCATGTGCATTAAAATTTTGCAAGTTCTAAAACAAAGTTCCTCTGAAAATTAGAGCATCAACTTCATGTATGCTAGTTATAATTGGAATAAATTTATTTCATCGTCAAAATGTGGTACAACTCAATCACATACCAATCAGATTTCCCAATTCACACATACCGAACAAGGGGAAAATAAAGCGTTCTACTGCATTAAAAAAATTTGCAACTTGCTGAAAATAAATAAAAGCAAACAGAGAAGAAAATATGCCTACACATACATGGCAGCAATAATCCAACACAGTAGCTTTTAACCGAAGCAGAGGATTTCGAAGAAAATGATGACTTCCACATTGACAAATAGAAACAGCAAAGGAGGAAGAAGGTGGAGTTCTAGCACACCCACACCACAGTGATGGAGAGGAAATCAGTAGCTTGCGCAGAGAGGAAGAGATAGTCAAGCAGTTTCCAAAAATTTCTCTCCTTTTTGCTGGGGGCGTTGATGAGGAATGAGAGAGAAGAGAGATAGAGAAAGCAGCGACTGAAATTTGGAGAAGAGGAAGAAGAGGATAGCATTGAGCTTGGGCACATTGATGAAAGCAATGGGGACAGAGGTGAGCGATGAGGGAATGACGATGTAAAGCTTGGGCACAAGCTTCCAGAATTTTCTTTTTCTGCATTCTCTTGTTCAAGTCGGTGGAATGAGGGCACTTTTTTTTTTTTTTTATATATGTTTTCAAAAAAAAAATCCCATTTACTTCAATCAAATAAAACTGTAGATTCCCATGTCATCATAAATGGGCTTGGGACACTTATGGAGCAAATAGCAATTAGGCGTCAAACTCTGAAATATATAGGCCTGCTTTAACCGATCCAAGACCATCCACTTTTATTCTCAACCGTTCATTTTTTTTATTGCATAAGGATATTGTGGTAAGTTCACCAAGTTAAAAAAGAATAAAACTACCCCCTTTTTTTTTACCAACACAAGATTCAAACTCATTCCCTCATAGAAAAAAAATAGATGCAGTTTCATTGTGTCACCAATCCACTTTTGTTTGAATTTTACAACATTTAGTAAATATAGTAATTAACTATCTCATTATACACGCACATATATTTCAGGGTTATTATTTTTTTTAAGGATTCAATTTTCTTTTTTGGGTCATTACATTTTCCCTACAATATGTAACATCTCATTTTTAAAGCGGATTTTTTTTTTTCAATCATAGTAGAGCATTGGAGTGAGTGAGTAACTGATTCATAATAAAACAGTAACCGTAGTGTAATATAATATGGATACAGTCATCCTAGTGTTCTCAAAAGTAAATACATAAACGATAGAGAAATCTCTGGCCGAGAGCCTACTCGTGCTGCTTGCCCCTATCTCCAATCCTTGGTCCTCCCGACCCTGAAGCTACAGCTGAGATCCAGTACCCACCGGACCTCAGGTAACAGTTAACCTTATGCTCAAATAAAACAGTATATGGACAACAGATAATCATGACAATACAGCAGCATATCAATACATAAGCATAGAGCAGATGCATGATCATAACAATGACTAAACATAAGCATAGAGCAGTATGTAAAGTCCCTCTAACATGTCTGCGCATAACCAGTGCCACGATGTACAGTCGTGTCCTCAGCGCTAGGAAAACTCAAACGGCATTATTATGACTATAACCCGTGTAAAGATGTGTATATAATCGGTGACCCTAAATAGAGCCTCAGTCTATGAACGTATCTATCACATATATGTATATGAGCAGCATAGAGTTAGGGTTACAGTACGCGTCCGTACCTTCGTTGACAGTACTTCGGTACTTCTGACGAAATACGATACGTTTGACAGAAATTCGGCACGTCTGACAGCGGTACGAGATCACAAATATCCTATAAGGATAATATCACATTTATTGACATTTGACATCATAACAGACATTTTAGGTACAAATTACCATTTTGCCCCTATTCCCCTAGTCGCCTAAATTTCACCAGAGCTTCGCTACTTTAACTCTAATCTTCCAAAATTTTGACATATCACCTTCTCCAACATATTTTTGAAATAAATATCATATTTATCCCTAAAACATGATATCTAAACTATATTGGAAGATTAAAGACTAAACTAGCATTTCTACTATAACTATCGAAAGAGACACTAAAGCTTAAGACTAGAGACCGAAGAAATTACCCAGGGCTTCGCTACAACTTTCTCAAGAGCTCTTCCTTCCTTCTCCACTCCAAGATTTCGAAGTAAGGCTAAGTGAATTGGTGAAAAATTATGAAGAGGGTAGCAAGCTATTTACATGCAATTTCGGTGCACTATTCACACTTTACCATACTGAACCTCAACCGTTGAATCAAAGCTCAATTGCATGGCATCTTCTTGGCCATTGGATGGCTTGGACGACCTCCCCCATTGCTTTATGCAGAAATTACATCATCAAGGATGATGTCACTTAGTTGCTTTATGAACTTGTACCGATAAAGTTCACTGTTCGGTGTTCTAATCGCGTAATCTTATAAAATCTCAAAAATCTGAAGGTCTATTCTTCCTCTTTAGAAATGTCTGGGTCAACTAAATTTTTGATCCCATTCAGAACATTTCGTTGCCTGCCGAACATTTTCGGATAAACGCCGTCGGTTACGGAAATGTCTTCGGGTAACATCAACTTTGGGACAAAAATTCACTGATTCATAATATGTCCAGATGTTCACCAACTAATCCAAGTATTTCAAGTTATGGCTTAGTTTCTATAGATTCTCGTTTATCTGATTTGCTTTTTGGATATCTGATAGCTTCTTAGCCAATTTAGTATAACCTTTTTCGGTTACGGAAATAACTTCGGAGGTAACCTACTCCGAGCTAAAAATTCACTTGTTTATAATAAGTCCTGATGTTAGCTACTTAATCCAAGGATTTTGAGATAGGATTTATTTCTATTGGTTCTCATTTATCCTATTTGCTTTTTCACAAAAATCTCATTTTTATATTATTATTTCACTACAAATATCATGATATTTTATACAAGATTTTTCTCCCAATTTTTCCAAAAATTTCGACCAGCCCTTTTTTTTTCTGTTTTAATTATTTTATATTATTCTAATTATCTTATATTTATTTTCCCAAAATTTTCTCATTGGTCCACTTCAAATAACATGGATTTAGGCTTTTAAAAATTACTAGAATAATCCTAGACCTTTGATTTTGACTTCCAAGATTCAATCTTAACCATTGATTAATGTTTCAATTTGTCCAATTTAATTAGAAAGCTTAACTAGTACCTTAATCACATGATTAGTAATCTTTTAGGATTAGGGATTTTCATACACTTAATCTCATTCATTTTTCTTAATCTTTCTTGATTAATTAGCAAGTATATTTTATGCTAATTTTAGCCATAAACATTTAATTAAAGGGTTTTACATAATTTACCTTGAATATTTCCTTGTTTAAACTTAAACAATTAGCCATTAATTACTTAATTAATCACCTACTAATTGTTGATATTTTTCTTATTTAGGATTAATCATTTTCTCACAACTATTACACTGACATTGGTATTTTATGTCCCATGCATTATATTAAAAATCCTGGGGTCCTTTTGGTCCTCAAAATACTTTTTGATTTTTTACCTTTAATATTTCCAAGGTTATAATTTAATAAATTACCAAAATTAGAGACAATATACTCTCTAATTTTTAATAATTATTTTACTTCCTCTTAGGATTTATCATAATTTTTTTAGGCTATTTTATGGCCCACAAATGCATTTTTGGGCCTTTGCCACTTTAACTCTTCTAATTTCAATAGAATTTAACATAGAAAATAAGATAACTACTATACATACTTTGAGACCACATATTCACCTATTTCCAATAGGTATTATTTACTAATTTATGATATTTATCATAAGTGTGATTTTTAGGGTATTACACAATTTAAGAATCCATAAATTTGACTTGTACTATATATATATATATATAGTTTACACATATTGTAACATCCGTGAACTCATTATTTGTGGGACAAGTGGATTTTCTTTATATGATAAAGAAATACCCACTTAATCCACTTTTGACTTTGGTACTATTATATATCACATCTTCATTCTCACTTTTCCCAACATATATACCCCACATACACTCATTTTTCTTCATCTCACACTATCTCTCAATTATCATACCTTCCGTGAATAAATGAGGAGCAAGGCAACAACATGCATGCAACATTTCATTTTAATTTCTTTTAATCCATAAACATTCCACTGACGCTCCACTATCAGCATAAAGAAGAGGCAACTCACATATGCATCCAAACTTTCACTCATCTTTATTAAATAATCATTTTCTCTATTCACTCACGAACACACACTACTACAAAAAAGCCTTACAGCGTCTCTAAAAGACGTCCTTTTTAAAAAAAATGAAGTAAAAACTAAAGGCGGTGGCATTTTTGTAATTATATGTAAGAAAAGTTGATTTTTGACGTCTAAGTTTGAAATTTAGACGCTAAAAGTATCACTTTTGGCGTCTAATTTTCACACTTAGACGCCAAAAGTGATTCAAAAAAGGAAAAAAATGCGGTAAATGAAAAGTCTGGCGCCAAAAAGTGTCACTTTTGACGTCTAAATAAAAAATTAGACGCCAAAAGCATCACTTTAGGCGTCTAAGTTTAAACTTAGACGCCAAAAGTGATTCAAAAAAGAAAAAAATGCGGGAAATGAAAAGTCTAGCGCTAAAAAGTGTCACTTTTGGCGTCTAAATTTAAAATAGGACGCATAAAGTCCTCAATTTACTCAATTACTTTTCTCTCTCCAAGTTACTTTCCTTTTACGCCTTTGCAGATCTCTTTTCTCTCTCCATTCCTCTACTTCTCCGCCATTGCCATGTCTCCGAAAAGTTAATCCCTTTTCTCTCCACCATCCACGCTCTACTCCTCCTCTGCCATCCACGCTCCACTCCCCCTCCGCCATCCAAGCTCAACAACATGACCAGCGGCGACCGTGGCGTTGAGCCCTAATCGCTGAAATGACAACCACTACCCGGGCGTGGCGATGAACACAGATCTGAGTCATTTCGCATTTCGTCCTCTCTGTTCAATAAACTCGAACTGGACCTTTCTAAATTGATTTACCAGTTTGTGTTTTTAGATCTGCAATTTTATTCTTATTCTCGGTCAAAGCTTTGGGTTCGATTGGTTGATGTTCCTGGCAGTTTCGTTGCAGGCGTTGGTACGACGAAGGGTTTGGCCGCCGGTGGTGTTGGTAGTAAAGCTCAGCGTTCCTTGCTCTGTTCTTCAAATTTTCGATTTGATTTCTATATTCTTTCACCTCTATTTCTATTGGCTGGTTTCATTGCTTTCGTTGTATTGATATGCTTCAAAATCAAATGCGTATGGCTGAAGCTCTGTTTTTTGTCTTGCTAGTTTGTTTGTTTTTTTTTTTTCATCGTAGCTTTGATAGTGATTATTAATCAACTGGGTGCTTTTGGTTTGCAAATTGAAAGGGTTTATTTGTTGTTTGGTTTGGTTTTGGTTTGTTAATGGAGGGAATTAATGAAGCACACGAGAATCTCTTTGCCACCCCCAATCCCGACACTACCAATCATCCTAACAATAGTTTACCCCCTCCACAGACATTATGGCGTGTGAAGGTTCGAGGGGGGTTTTTTTTTTTATTTAAAAAATTGGTATATGACGTCCTATATTTTTTTAGGACGCCGTATCTCCTGACTTATAGCGTCCTAGACAATTTAGGACGTTGTAGCTTCTGACTTTTTACGCCCCCAATATAGGCGTCTTTAGCGAAAAGGACGTTAAAAGGCTAAAAAATAAGACGGCGTAACCTTTTTTTGTAGTAGTGACACGAGAAGCCAACATGCAAACACAGCTATCCCACTTCTTTTTCTCATTTCTCCATCCGGACAAATGCATGTGTATCATGAGTAAACCTTTATTTATTCACGGGTGATGTTCACTTTCTCTTGTTCAGTCACGAGTATAACATTCAATGAAAGCACGATAAATATATTCAGACGTACGCTTCTTTGTTATAATTCCATCTTCAGCCAGTTAACCAAAATAGAGAAAGAGGAAGAGAGCTTCGAGTGTGATACATTTTCTTAGAATATTTTGGGAGTGAAGGTTGAAAGTCTTAAGAGGCAAAAGGAAGACGAAGTTCAAAGGATTAAGACAAGTTAGTAAAGTTTTTAACTTGTCTTATATTGTTTTGTTGTGGTTGGCTTGAAATATGGTTTATCCATGATTTCTATGGTTTTTGAAGGCATACAATCCTAAGGGGATATGCTGCCTAAATTTCTAAAAATGGATTAAAATATGAGTTAGAAGACAACTTGGTTCATAAAATCATAGAATTTGTGAAGTTGGAATTAAAGATGTTGTTTTACATTTTCTATGTAATATTTTGGTCTGAACAAGCAATGGTGGAACCAAAAATATTTTGATGATTTTCAAGTTACCAAAGTGTTTAACACCAAAAAATAGAGTGAGAATAAGGTTGGGAATGATTTTTAGAATAAAAAAGAATAAATTGTATAAGTTGTCAAAACTGCCAGGTTTAGCTTTTTAGGAGGCAGTCGAATTATGCACAGTTTTTGATCAAGTAAATGAGGTCCACAAATTATGAAATCTTTCAGATTTGAAGTGGACATCCAGATATTTCTTTTGATATATAATATGTAATTTTTAGAGCTCTGTACAAAGAGAAATTAACTTTTGTAAGTTGATCTATGTTTTGGATGTGAGATCTGAACAGTGTTGGTAAATAAGAAAACTGGGAATGATTCGGATTCTCTGGACCTCTGGGATTATTTTTCCATAAAAATATACGTGTCAAGGGACATTTAGGTTTTGAAAGCACATCATTTGGATTTCTTTGCAATTAATTATAAATTTTCAAAGTTCAGTTAAAATTCTGGACAAAAATGAAAATAATCCGAAAATTGGTACAATAAAAGTCAAAGGTAGATGATTTATCATTTAAGGGTCTTAAATGATGATGGAAACCCTTTTCAAATATTTTTGGAGAAAAGGAATAAAGTGATAATTGATTTTAGTACCTTATAAAATAGGGGAAATTAATATTTATGATGATGCTATTTTAGGAATTGACTTTCAAGTGGTTCAAGCATCGGTGAATTACTTTTAGCTATTTGGAGTTGAGCTAGTAACTTTCTCTCACATACCCTGTACGCCTTTATATGCATGTATATATCATTGTGATATTTGAATTGTGAATACCTAATCTTATCGCCGGTTGAGGCCGGGAGGTAGTGCCCTTGAATGTGGGGTAACCCTAGATGCCATCACGGTTGAGGCCGGGGGTGGTATTTCGATAAGGGAATTTTTATGTAAAAGGGCAAAAGCCCATTTGAATACCCAGCGCTGTGGGAATGGTCTGGTAAGTTCTTTTGAATGTTGTTGAACTGCACTTTGAATTTGAATTTAGTTTGAATAATGAATATATTGCAATTGGTTGGCTACCATGTACTGTGTATGCATCTTATGTGAGCGATTAACGTTACTACTGGGATTCGTTTGAATCCCAGATATTTCACAAAGTTCAGGGTGAGAACATAATAGTGGACGTGGCTCACGTGGTAAGACAGTGGATACCGAAAATTGATGGTGCCGGGTCAGATCAAGGAACTATTGTTTATTATTTATATTTTGTATCAGACTATTGTAGAAGTTTGTAATATTTGTATGAACTTCTTATGGATTTCTGTTATGTAACCAGACCTAAATATCACTATTACTATGCTGGAACTAGTTTGCTCTTTAAACTGTGCGTTTATACTCTGATGAATGCCGGTATACCAAGGGGGGTGTGACACATATATATTACAAAAATGGTTTTGTCTAACAAACCAAAATCAACATAACCTATTCATAATGAATTTTCTCATATATAAAATTAAATAAATTCTCATTCTCTCAATTCAATTCTGTCATAAATATATACATTTTTCTTTTTCTCACATATGTCACATAAAACTAATTCGATCCCAATACTGAAAATTGCAAAGTATTTATGTTTCTACCAATAATGAAACGTTTGGGAACTAAGAAAGGAGAAAAGAGATGAAAAACAAAATGAAAAATAGGTCTGGTAATGGAAGAAAGTACCTTTATGTTGGATATTTGAGTTGCGCGATTGATGGGAAATCAGTAACAAAACAGAGAAGCAGGAATCCCATGAAGAAAATAAAGCCAAGTTTGGAGTTTTTTGTGGGAAAATTCCACTAATTACGAAGTCAACAAGCTATTGTTTTTCTTTATATATATATATATATATGGGGTTATCGTTTGTCATGTCACTTGATGTAAGGTATGTCAAGTCACCCCAAAACTACGTCGTTTTGAGGGTTAGAGGAATTAATGAAGGGTGTTTTGGTCAAATTCATATAATAAATGCAAAAATAAAAATATCAAAACACCATTCATTAATTTCCTTAACTCCCAAAACGACGTAGTTTTGGAGTTAGGGGAATCAATAAAGGATCTTTTGACAAAATTCGTATAATAAATACAAAAATAAAAATACCAAAACACCATTCGTTAAATCCCCTAACCCCAAAACAACGTAATTTTGGAGTGACTTGACATAACCTTATATCAAGTCACATGACAAATGATAAACCCTATATATATATTCATTACCAATTTTATGTCACTATCACTTTTTCACCGTTAGATCTAAATCTCAATAGGAGAGAGAAATGATAAAGGTAGATGAGATTCTAATCTAACGGTGAAATAGTGGTAGTAACAATATCCTATCCCTATATATATATATATATATATATATATATACATACATATATACACACACACACACACACACACACAGATATATATATATATATATATATATATATATATATATATATATATATATATATATATATATATATATATATATATATATATATATATAGGGATAGGATATTGTCACTACCACTTTTTTACCGTTAGATCAGAATCTCAATAGAAAAAATAAATGATAAAGGTAAATGAGATTCGATCTAACGGTAAAACTGGTAGTGATTTAGTAGTGACATAAAATTGGTAGTGACAATATCCTATCCTTTAATATATATATATATATATATATATATATATATATATATATATATATATATATATATATATATATATATAACGATCAATGTATGAGTAATATTCATAACCCTCACTCGGTCCAACGCCGGGGTACCATTTCTCCTTAGTCAAAATTCTTTGTAACTTAGTTCGATGTACACTTGAATTCTATTTAAACTCACCTATTCCTCTTGTTTCTTATTACTTTTTCTTCATCAGCCTCCTCCTTCTCTCCTTCATTATGTTCAGACATGAGAGAACTCTTTTCATTTTTCCTCCTCCTCCTTTTTTATTTAAGTAATTAATAATTTCTCTTATTATGGGATTTAAATAACTAATTTACAATTATTAAAGAAGTTAATTATGTTAGTTATTTGTAAAAAATGTGTTTTAGATTTTTCTAAAATACCCTCTTGAATTATTATTATATTTGCATTGAAATTATCCCTTTATGAAAACCCCTTATTAAGTGCATGATAGTTTGGGAGAAAATTTATATATTTGGGAGATAAATTGGAGTAAAGTGTAATATTTAGGATAAAAGCCAGCCTCTTAACTAGCTCCTATATTTAGGCCCCAAGTGAATATTAGTTTTCTTGTGAATTTCAGGTTGGAATTTCCTGGCCAATCAAAATTCAAACAATACAAAGAAGAAAATTATAATAAAACGATTATATTCATAACATGACCATCATAATTGGCTGATTTATTTAGAGCAATACATTTAAGAGCTCGTTAAACAGTATCAGCAGTAATCATCGCACGCCAATGGAAAATACATCAAATTTCATAACTGCTTCTCTTTTCTGCATTAGGGTGACAAAAATCTCCCTAATAAGCTCCAATGGGGTGGAACTTGACCTTAAGCGCTTCCTCGGAACACAGCTTCAAAACCGAGAGGTCTTCTTTATTGTTGAAGCTTTGGGTCGAAACAAGATGCTCGTCAACTTCATGGAGAACGAAAACAAGATTATAGGCATCAATTTCATCTTTAGCTTTCTTAATATGAAACGAACCAGGAATGTGACGTTTGTCAGGTGGACCAACCACTAGAGGATACACAGCACAAGCATGAGCTTGAACTCTCCAATTTGGTGGATTTGCACATTCAGATACCCAAGAGAACTCGATCTCCAACGGGTCTCTTGGGGTGATGTTTTTCGCTTCCGGGTGTCCGATCGTGTGAAATATCACCTGCTTAGCGTCAACGGCCATCACCACCGAAATAGGGCATGTTTGGTTTCCGATAAGGTCGAGTGAGATCGCTCTTTCGCAGTTCTTTGCATCACGAATGTGATAGGGTTTCCCAGTTCGGAGAGGATTCTTCTCTACGTCGAGCACATCAACAACTTCAGTAGCTTTTGAACACAAGACAGAGAGAAGGAAAAACAGTGCAAGTAATGCAGTCGTCATCTTGGTTTGGAACTATGAATGTATTTGGTTATTTTTTGAGTGTGTGTGTTATGGGAGCTTCAATGGCTTCAATTTATAGAGTTAAGAAGAGAGTGAAGAATAGACTTGCATGAAGTGAAGCATGCTTGAAGTAATGGTGAAACTGGGAGATGCTAAGAAATGTGGAAGGACCAGTGTGTTTGGTTTCCATATTGAAGGACCATCCTAGAGTTTGCTGAGAAGTAAAGAACAAGTAACCATGTTGTATACAGGGTTGGATCCAGAAATTTTATGAAGGGTGAGCACCAGTGGCAGGGGGACTGTAATACCCCGAAATTTGAATTAGGGAATTTAAGGGCCAAAGTGCCAAAATGACCAAAATACAAAAAGTATGGTAATGACCATAATGCCCTCACAAATTCTAAAATAAAGCAGAACATATGGAAACAGAAATGTCAGTGCAAGAATTATGAGGTAATGAGGTATTTTAATTAAGAAAATTATCAACTGTTGATAAGAAAGTAATTAGGTAATTATTGGCTAATTACTTAAGCTTAAGCAAAGGAAATTATGAAATAATTATGTAAAGCTCAAAAATTTGTGGAAAAGGTTTAAAATTAGTAAAAATATATTTACTAATTAATTGGAAATTTTGGAGAAAAATAGTTAAGTTTAGGTATTTTTAAGCCTAAATACAAGAATGGACCAATTAGGTAATTTTGTGGAATTTTTGGAAAAATTAAATAAATAAATCATTAAATAATTAATTAAATATAAAAATAAATATTTATTAAGATTTAATAAGGGGCAGCCGAATTACACAAGAAAATGGGATAAGAATAAGCTTAAAAATATCATGATATTTTGCACAAGTTGCATTAGTTTATTATATAATTAATTAAAGTGAAAAATGATGAATAGTAATTTAAAGATTAGGAAACGGATCCTATCTAGAGATCTAGGAATGGGATTTCCAAAGTCGGGAAAAATAATGATCAGTGGAATTTTGTCTTCCGTTATACTCTTCCGGAGAAAATTCTGAAGTCGTTAGTGCATTTCCTAATAAAACAAAATAGGGAAAAATGCATATAGGTATATTTTTGGATATAAGGAAAATAAATTCTAACTCAACATCTAGGCATGAGTTTGAATTTATTTTGACATATTTGGAATCGGTGAATTTTTCTCAAGAAGTTGATAATTTCGAAATGCGTTCAAACCAGACGCGACCAGGACACGTTTTCGAGAAACTTTGGCTGAACACGGAATGCCCTGTATGGAACCAAAATTTAGGTTAACTTGGACATTTCTAGTAAGTGAGAACTTGTCTTCAAAGTTGTAAATCCAGAATTTTGAGATTTCTCCGAAATTACGCGAATCGGTACCGATCGGGAAATTGACCGGATGAGGACACGTGTCATCATCCAATTGGCTCATCTTTGGCTTGGAGAGGGGGCAGCACGTTTTGGTGTGTTGTATGGCCAAGAATCACTCTTCAAAATATTAAAGGGAAAATTACAACTTTGGACCCAAAATTTGAGAAGGGAAAATTACACTTTAGGACCCAAAATTTGCCTATAAAAAGGCAAGAGCTCTCTTCATTTTTCTCACCCCATTCTCAAGTGAAAACCGAAATCCTTGAGTGAGAAAGAAGAGAGAGAAGCTGGGGAAGTTCGCCAAGTCTTCAACGGGTAAGTCTTTCGGTCTTTAGTTTTTAGTCTTTAGTTCAATAGTTAGTAAGGCTAGAGTAGTCTTTATTTTTATGATTTGGGTATCATATGGGAGGGCTATTTTAGTCTTTATTTTCAAGAATCATAAATGCGTCGAAGTTCGCGAAATTTTGGGAAGAAAATAGCCTATGTAGCTAAGCGCCGCGAAATTCCGCCAAGTAGGGGTATAGGGGCAAAATGGTAATTTTTACCTAAAATGCCAGTTATAATGCCAAATCACTAATGAAAGTGATATTACTCCTATAGGACGTCAGAAATCCTAATCTGCCGCCGTTACGCTGCCGAAGTGCCGCTATTGGACGTTTTCACGTTTTTCCGTAGAAAAGTACGATTTCCGACGGAAGTGCCGTCTACCGTCAACGAAGGTACGTTCGCGTACTGTAACACTAACTCTGATGTTTATGGTATGCATATATGTGGTGTGTGTGTAGGAGTGTTATACTGTTTGAGTACATATAGTGGTTAGAGGATATGTCTGTATCTTTGGGTGCAATATGTCCGTATCTTGGGTGCAATCTGCTCAGTATCTTGGTGCAATCGTCCGTATGCCGGGTGCAATCGGCTCAGATGCTGGGTGCAATTTGTCTGCATGCTGGGGGCAATACATATGCATGGGTTGTGATAGAGTGATGGTATGTGCTGATGATGTTGTGGAGGTCTGTTGCTTGTATGTGTATACATAAACATGAGGTTAACCGTTACCTGAGATCTGGTGCGCTGGATCTCAGCCCTTAACATAGCGTCAGGTTCAGGAGGACCGAGGACCGAGGAGAGAGGCAAGCACTCGCATAGAAAGCCTCGATCAAGACTTCATTTCGTGGATCGGGCAGAGTCTTCCTTTTGATGTTGTCCTTTATTTCTGAAAACGCTCGGTTATTGAACCGCCTTTGTAATCAGCCAGATACACTACTGTTGGCTTTTTGAATCTATATATCAGTTACTCTTCCGCTCAAATGCTCTACTCTGATGATTTAAAAAAAAAAAATTTATACTGCTTTAGAAAGTCGGGTTGTTACAGGGACTGCCCTGAATTTTTTTTTAAGAAAAATTTTAAATGCATTAAAAAACAAAAGAATATAAACAAGAAAAGAAAAAAATATCAAAAAAATATTCATGAAATCAAGTGAATACTGATGATGTAATAAGAGAAGTAGTTATTTTACAAACTTGTCATTTATAAAAGGCTAAGTGCTGTTAGAAATGCAGTTACATAAATTACAATGAAGGGTGGGCACTCAATAAGTTCAAGTACATATATTTTAATAACAAAAGTATATTACAATAAAAATAATTACAATATCATCCTTCTAGGCCTTATTTTTTGGAATTTCATCATAATTGCCTTATCATCAATGCTATCAAATACATCTTTCTCAATATAAGACACTAAACAATTATTCAACCATTTATTCCCTATCTGATTACGAAGTGCAATCTTGATGTATTAAGGGAAGACACTTAATTTAAGGGTGGACAATCATTCAAAACATGTATTATTATTATTATTGTTTAAAAAAACAAATTCCCCAAACGACGTCGTTTCAAAGGTGGGCACTTGCCCCCTTTCTGTTATACGTGAGTCCGCCATTGGTTCTATACCAGCTTGTTCCAATCGATCTACAAGTTTCAGTGCAAACGAATGCCGCAATTTGTAGTTTCACATGGACTGCGTCCACTTCTGTTCCTCATAATAATCTCTGACAAGTATTATAAGATATCATATTTATTTATTTTTAGTAAGGGAGTTATAAGTTTAGTTCTTTACTTACATTGGATAAGTGAACAGAAGTTTGTCTTAGTTAAGGGAAGGGGCTTTGGCTGCTTAATTAGTACGAGGTTTAGAGTCGGACAATGCTTGAATATGACGCTGTAACCATATAGAAAAACACTAGCATATATCATCGCCTTGATCAAATGACACTCACAAAAGTGAGGTGAAAATTAGGTCTCACTTCTAATACGTGGGTCCCACAATACTGAAGCATCTTGGAGTGCTCTATCCCTTCCTCAATTCATATAAAAATATAAGAGCCAAGAGGATTCAAATTTTATGCTCAACTAGTTAGCATGATATTCAAGTTTGATACCAAATTGACAACTATGGTTATAGTGTAGGTTTTTTTTTTTTTTTTAAATTTATAAAAGTGTAGTTTTTTAGGGATAATGAAATTTTTTATCGCTCAAGTTTTCCTTAATAATCACTTTGATCCATGAAGTTGAGACAAATTTAAAGGACCAAAAGTTTATTGTCTCCCCTTTTTTGTTAATTACTTGAGCAGGAACGTCTCTCTCATCTCATGCTCTTTGCTACTTTTATTTTCTTGTCTTTTCTGGCCGTCCTCCAAGAAACACGTCTTGTTTTATGCTTACTTTTAAAGTTTCTATACGAAGACGTTGGCTCTTTATTATATAATTGATCAGGTATGTAGATCTATGTTAGAATTGATAAATTATAATGTTTTATATAGCATAAACTTATGTAATATATAATGTTGAATGATTATACATAAAATCATTAACAGTCAAATAATATATATATATATATATATATATATATATATATTGCGATATTCATATTCATTTCTTTTTTTGATTTGATCAAGGGTTTCCTCTTTGAAGCTTAGGGGCTATTTGGTATGAGGGGAGGTGAGAGAAAGTGGGAGGAGAGAGAATTTTTTGAAGTAAGATTAAAAAAAATTAGAAAAATGGACTTATAAAATTTTAATAAATAAGGGATGTATGGTAGAAAAGTAAGAAAAATTAATTAAAACCCTGTAACCCTATTTCTCCAATTTTTTTTTAAATCTAACCCATAAAAATTTTCAATCCCCTTCTTCCCCTTTCCCTCCAAATCCCTTGTACCAAACAGGGAGGGCAAATAATTCTCACATTTTCCAACAAATGTGTTTCCAATACTTGAACTTGTGTTCTTCTCCTTACGGCCCCTTAACACCTTAACCAACAATTTAATTTTAAACATGTATAATTTCAACTATCTTAATTTTTCATAAAAGACCATCCTAATTAATTGTAACTTTTTTCATCTTAATTGATTTCAGCATGGTTAAATCAACATATGGTTGGAGTGGGTACATTTTCATGGGACCAATCGGTGCCCATACATTGGACCATCTTGTTTGTTCCACTCACGCCCGGCCTATCATCCTAGGGTTGGGCAGAATGTTATTATGAGAAATGTAAAATTTACTTAGTTCTATTTTAAACAGAGAAATAAACCATAAAAAGAATGAGCAAAGTTTTTTTATAAAGTAGCCGAATTATATTATGTGTAAAAAGAGAAGTACACAAATATAAGAACAACAACCACTACTAGAAAATAGACAAATAGCGACGAAATTTGCGACAGAATTTAATATGTCACAAATTTTCGTCTATTTACGACTAAATTAAATATCTGACGTAAATATCTCAGTGACATTTTGCGACGGAAAAAAGTTTCCGTCGCAAAGCTAAGATATTTGCGACAAAAACTTAATTCCGTCGCAAACCGGCAGCTATCTGGCCGCCAGTTTTCCCTATGTTTTGTGACGAAACTTTGTTTCCGTCGCAAAAAGGGCTTTTTTTGCGACGGAACTAAGTTCCGTCATAAACTGGTAGCTAAATGGCCTCCGGTTTCCCTCCCTTTTGCGACGGAACTCCGGCGGCCATTTGGCCGCCAGTTTTTGCTCCATTTTGCGACGGAACCTCGATTCCATCGCAAAAAGTACTTCATTTTAATCGGGATTTTTAGCCAAATCCTGATAATTTCTCCCACAGATCCACGTCCAGTGTTCATTTCTCCCTCAGTTTCACCGTCTACCGCATCTCTTCCTGCCCCCTCGGTCCGCCGCGAGTCCGATCTGGTACGACCCTCCCCTCCTCATTTTGGCGTGCATCCGGCGCTCCTACTGCTCCTCGGTTCGTCTGGCCACCACATCCTCCTCGGCGCCTCCTCCTTCATTTGTCCTTTCGTCCACCTCCTCCTTGGTTCGACGACCCTCCTCCTCCTCCTCCTCATGATCTCCGGTCCTCCACCTCCACATCACGACTTCCGGCCATGTAACGTCCTTCTCTCTTTTCCTTTCCTGTCATAGATTTTCCTAATGCTTGTCATTAACTGTGAGTTCATTCTATGTGGGGTTTCTCATATCCAAGTTTTTGAGTTCACCTGTAACACCCCAAATTCCACAGCATAAATCGTGTCGGTTGACACTTGGTTTTAGAAAAATCGACAGAGTTTGAGGTGCTACATCAAAGTGACGCGGAAACGGAGAGCATGTATTAATAATTGGACAATGAGTAACTGAAATAAAATACCCCGACATATGATGATGTCTGGCGTATGCTGGTTAAATTGAAAATCCCGAAGGAATATTCATGTGATGCAATATACAGAGCTTTGTATAATTACAACTTTTACATGGTAACTATACAATCTAGACCAAGCCTTAACTAGACTTGGGGCAATGAACCTAACTCAGTTAACCAAACAGAATGACCAGGTAGGTGTCTATCATGGGGGCCTCACCGAGTTCACGGCGACTTATTGGCTGACACACATAGACTAGCCCTGCCTTCGGCACCAAACTGTTCATAATAACCTTATTAGATCCACGCCTGACAATAGGCTCTGATAACTTCTTCTAGCTCTTGCCTCGACCGGTGCATTATTACGACTTTGCCCCTTGGTTCCTCTTTATGGCTCCATCTACCGGTGCCTTTTCTTATCCTTGATTCTTTCCTGTACTAATAGTTAAGACTGAGGTCCAATGCACATCGGACCTAAGGTAACGGTTAACCTCATGCTTATATAAATAATATATATATATACGGAAGATATTTCTTGATATTACAGCAATAATCACTACAAAAGCCCATAACAGATGTAGGAAATACATAATCAGATATGTATGGCAATAACAATACAATCAGATGTAAAGTTAATTAGTCTGCACCACCCGTGCCACGATAGCATGTCGTGCCCTCAGCGCTAGGAAAACTTATCGGTGTTATCATGACATAACCCGTGTAAAGCTGTATGTAGTGATCTAAGCCCCATAAACTTAGTCATGATGCATGTCCAGGACAGAGTCCCGTCCATGACTTTATGAAAGTATTCATCACATATAAATTTACTATAAGCATCAAAGTCAGTGTTACAGTACTCCGCGAACGTACCTGCGTTGATGAATACGTACGTCTGTCAGTCGGAACGTGATCATAGATATCCTATAAGGATAATATCGTATTTATTAATTCATAATCCATATCCTAACAGATATTTTAGTCATAAATGACTATTTTACCCCTGACCTCAGAAAATCGCTAACCGATAAAATTTCGCCAGAGCTTCGCTACTTTGACTCTAATCTTCCAAAATTTTGCTATATCTCTTTCTCCATCATTTTTTTCGAAATAAAACCATATTTAATCATAAAAACATGATAACAACAATATATTGGAAGATTAAAGATCAAAACAGCAAAATAGCTAAGAACTTAACCTAGAACTTCAAGAACTACAAAACTATAGACTATAACTTAAGAACTTGCTTACCTCTTGAAGAACTTCCCTCCACTTCTCCATGCCTCTCACTTCTCTCTAGCTTCTCTCTACCCTTTCTTAGAATGGTTTTGGTGTGAGTTTTCAAAGGAATGAAAGGGCTATTTATAGGAAAAGTGTATGGCATTTTGGTAGTTCCATTGAACTTCCTCTTCTCAAATCTCATCCATTGGATCTAGGGTTACTTTTGAAATCTCATCCTCACCATTTAATCCAAAAAAAAACGTCCCCCTCACTCTCTCTCTCTTATCTCTTCTCTTTTTGCCAAGCCTTGTTGGCCTTTTCCAACACCACTACTTCCATTCCATTGCATTGTTGACCACCCTCTTCTTCACATGTTTTACTTTTTGCATGTGCTTACAATTCACAACTATTCTTAGAGGTAAAGTTTGAAGTTTATGTAGTCTCTTGAGAAGAACTTGAAATAACAAGAATTATTGTTCAATTTGGGGTTTTTACTAGCCCTTTAGTCATTTTAGGATTAATCCCAAAAGTTACGGAAATGATTTCGGAGATAACCTACTTCGAGCTAAAAATACACTTGTTCATAATAAGTCCTTATATTTGATCTATAGTTAACATATTTCAGTACACAATTTATTTTCTATCGGTTCTCATTTACTTGAGTCTAAATTAATCCTAATAGCTTTTGAACTCAAAATATCTTCTCCAATTGCTAGGCTCACATTTTGCCACATCACTCCTCTCTCTCTCTCTCCTACACACACACACACACACACACACAATTTCGTCCCCCCCTTTTTGATTTTATTTTATTTTGTTATTTAACTAATATTATATTCTTTATAGAAAATTCTCCCATTGGTTGATTTCATTTCACAAGGATTTCACTTTATGGTTAAATTAAAACCCTTAGATCTAGCTTTATGAAGTTTAATCGATCCTAGCCTTTGATTTTAGTTTTACTTGTCAAAGTTGATTAATAAGTTTGAATAGTGTTTTAATCTTATGCTTAGTAATCTTTAAACATATCCTCTGTTGATCAATTAGGCTTTAGGGATTTTATGTAGTTACATTTTTAATCATGCCTAATTGATTAACAATTATCTTTATGTTAATATTGGCCCTTCCTTGACCATTGGTCTCTAATTAGGGTCATACATCCCTAATTGTGCCTTTAAAACATGTTATTCAATTAATTATGAAATTGTTTGAAATTAATCTAATAAATGAAGATTTAATTATCTACTAATTGTTGGCAATTTTCTTTAATTGGATTAATTATTTTCTCACAACTTTTGGGTTTACTTTGGTCATTTATGCTCCATGCATTAATTTAAAAATCATAGGGCAACTTATGGTCCCTAAAATAATATTGGATTTTTGCCTCTTTAATTTCCAAGGAAAATAAACAAATAAATTTCTAAAATTAGAGACAACATACCCTCCTATTCTCAACATGTACCATTTGGTCTTTGGCTAATCCTAATTCCTAGAGAATTTTCTCTAATTTAAAAGAAATATGTTGCAATACTTTGAGACCACATATTCACCTTGATTTAATAGGCTTTATTTATCACAAAATTGTATTTATGAGAATTATAACTTTTAGGTATTACATCACCTACTTTCATTTCTCCATGATTTAGTCTTGTTTGTTGCATTTAGTTGATGATTGATTCTACATAGAGATATTATTGTATAAGATATTTAGCAATATGAACAAAAATATTATATTTGTCTAAATATATTATATTATTTATTTTTTGAAAACTAAAAGTCATGTTAAAAAAAGAATAAATTCAGAAATAGAATTTTATATAATGATATTTTTTGAGAATATAATTATAGATGTAATTTGTGCCAAAAGTTTTTGGGTTAAGGTGCACTAAACAACTTGAAATATTTTCTTAGATGTTAAGTGATGCAATTTTGCCCCTTAAAATAATAAAAGTAGAGCAATTTAACCCTCACATTAACATACTCTTTTTACACTATAAAAGTGGAGCAATATGGTTTATATATGAATGTTCTTATTACAAAAGGGTTAATGTTTTTAATTTAAATGTTATTTTTTTTTATAATCCGTATAACTGAGTTAATCCTTTTTAAACTATTGACTCTGGAATTACAACCTTGAGTTATGTGATTTTATTTCGACCCTTGTTTTTTTTTTTCCTGCAATCGGTTGCTGGAATTGAGCTAACAATCTACAACCCTAATGTAATTGTGTGTTTGTATTGTGATAAAATAATAGTACATATGTTTTCCCCATAATTTGTAATATGTCCCCATTTTCTTGTGTACTTTATCATTCTTTCTTTGCCCCTTCCACATGCATGTCTCAATCTTCTAATGTACTATCCTCATTCTCTGGTTGCTTGCTGAGATATGTTTTTTGTTGAATGCATGTGTTTGTTTACCACTTTCTTGATTAAGTGGCAATTGATTGGTATAACTGGCCAGTTGTATTTGCTACTTATATTTGTGACACGTTGATATGTAAAGCATATAAAATATATTAGTGGCCTAATTGGTAAGGAAGTTAGAGTTAGTTACTTTGGTTAGTAACTGAATTAGTTAGTATTATTGTTTTATGCTCTAAATTCCTTTGTTTTCTATCTATGACATGTTGTTTTGTGTACTGGGGTATGTCCCCACTGTTGGGATGCAAACAACATCCCAACCAATGCTTGGGATGCAAACATTGATCATCATGGAACAAACTCCTTATATAGGGTTGGGTTGGGGAAGTATGGAAGGCGATCGTGATAGGAGTTGGATGTACAATTGTCTAACTTAGATAAAATAACTAACACTACTACAAAAAGTAGATTTAACGACTCCTATATAACGACCGATTAAATGAAAACAGACATAAAAAATGAGGCGGTGGAATTTTTAAAATTTTGGCGAGAATATTCAACGACTGTTTCACATAAAATGGACGTTAAAACGTAGGCGGTGGCATTGTTGTAATTTTCTGCTTACTTTTAACGTCTGTTTAAAAAAAACGTTAAATGTTTTGATATAACAACTGTTATAATAAAAACAGTCGTTGTATTTTAGATACCATTTATTTTATTTGGTGACACCGTTTAATTTTATTTTGCGAAAAATTAGTGCTAATTATAAAATCTTCAAGATTATATGACCATTGCGATTTTATCTCATATTTATAGCTATTTCCTATTATGTAGCCTAGAATTTTGATAATTAAGAGAAGAAATCTGACCGTTTTTTATTTAGTTAGTTCTTAATAATTAAATTTAATAAATTAGACTATATATATATATATATATATATGTGTGATTTTATCCCATATTTATAGTTATTTCCTAATATATAGCCTAGAATTTCGATAGTTATGAGAAGAAATCTAATCGTATTTTCATTTACTTAGTTTCTAATTAAATGTAATAAATTAAACAATATATCTCTTTTATATTTATCTATAAAAAATATATCTATATTGTTTATTTTGAGTTAAAACGACTGGTTTTGAAAAATCAGTCGTTGAAACTCAAATTTTTTAGATATTTTAATTTAATTTATATTTTATTTTGAGTTTCAACGATATGTTTTCAAAAAACAGTCGTTGAAACTTGAATTTTTTAGATATTTCAATTTATTTTATTTTTTATTTTGAGTTTCAACGACTGGTTTTTGAAAAACATTCGTTAAAACTCGAATTTTTTAGATATTTCAATTTAGTTTATATTTTATTTTGAGTTAAAACGACTGGTGTTTCAACAACAGTCGTTGAAACTTGAATTTTTTAGATATTTCAACTTTAATCTGGAGCCTTCAACATTTTGTTGTTCCCTCTCTTCCATAAAAATATGAAGTTTTCTCTTCAAAACCCAACAGTGCAGAACGTCTTCCTTAAATCCATCCTAAACGCAACCTTTCATAAAGAGTCTCGAACATCTTACTTTTGCACATCCAGTTCACTACGCTAAATTTTCTTCTTCATTTCTGGGGAAGTCTCCTTCTCCTAGCTAGTTTTGTTGTGAGGTGCAAAAGTAGCCTACAAGATTTAGATCTGGCCCTCTTATATCAGGATTTGGAAAACCATTTTCGGCTTCATTTCTCCAGATCTCCAGATTTGCGCTGAAGTCGTCAATCCATGGTTAATTCTTTTTTATTTTAATTGTTTCTCCTTCTCCGGTGATTATACTTCGCATTTATTCTTGATTGTTCAATATTCTAGTTTTGCCGATTTTGGCTAGCTCTTTGATTTGGATCTAGATTTTTGATTATTTCTCATCTAGTTCTTTTCAATATTATGGTTCTTTTGGCTTTAATCAAAATTTCGATTTTGATTTTTCTTCGGTTTTGCTATTGATGCTAACTGTTTTCTTTCTAATTGGTTTTTTCCAGGATTGCAGCTATCAGCAAGCTTCCGGCACAAAGTCTAGCTCTAGGACTTGGTAGACCAATTGCTAAAGTTGGGGTATCTATGCCCCTAGTTGATGAAACGAACCTTTTCAATTTTCTTCCTCTTCCTGTTCTGTAGTGTGGTGGCGAAGCATGACAAAGCTTCATGTTGTTTTTCAATTTTCCCGCTGCAATGCTTTTTTGCCGCTGCTATTTGGGAAATAAAAAAAGGACATACAATGACTGTTATTTAAATAAAAGTCGTTGAAATTCAACGACTGTTTTTTAAAAATAGTCGTTGTATGTCACAAACTTTCAACGACTCTTCCTTTTACGACCCTTGAAAACGATCGTCTAATGGTCTTAAAAACGGACGTTAAAAGTGTTTTTTGTAGTAGTGTAACTCAAGTATTCTTCGAGGGTTGGGAAGAGTTCATCCAATTTGCTTTGGCGCAAGCAACTAATGAAAGTACCGCGATTAGTTGTTTGTGTGTGAAATGTAGGTGTTTAAGATTTCAAGATCCAGGCACGGTTAGAATCCATTTGTGTAGAAAGGGATTCATGAAGAATTATGAATGTTGGGAATGTCATGGCGAAGTTCGACAAGCACCGAGTGGTTATTACGGGGACAATAGTCATCGAGACCACCTGAACCAATATGAACAATTGGTTATGGATGCTGCAGGACCGTCAATTGGCCAATATCTTGATCTCGTTACTCATGTTGAACCATCATACATGGGAGAGGAGACCGGTACACATACTCAACTTTCATGGGAGAGGATCCTAATCCGGAAGTCGATAGGTTTTATAAAATGCTTCAAGATGCGCAACACCCATTATGGGAAGGTTGCAAACACATTCAAAATAATGAACATTCATTGCTATTGGCTACCCTAGCAACACTAAGCTTGAAGACTGATCACCAAATGAGTGAGAGGAATTACAACGAAATGATGTAGATCATGAGTAAGGTTGTTCCCAAAGACAATAATTTGCCAAATAATTTTTACCAAGCAAAAAAAAAAGGTGAAAGAGCTTGGGCTTAGATGGGAAAAAATTCATTGCTGCCTCAGAAGATGTATGTTGTATTACAAGGATGATACTGAGCTGACCAATTGTAAATTCTGTGAACATGAAAGATAAAAAGTTGTAAGGAATGGAAGGAAAATGACCCTTCAAGCATTAAGCAAGATGTGGTACTTTCCTCTCGTGCCTAGACTTTAGAGATTGTATTCATCAGAATAAACAATTGCTCACATGAGATGGCATTGGGAACATCGCAGAGATGAAAAATTTGTGACGCATCCATCCCATGCCAAAGCTTGGCTTAAATTTGATGAGGCGAATCCTTTGTTTCCAACGGATCCCCGTAATGTCCATCTTGGTTTATGTTTGGATGGGTTCGCTCCTTTCAACAAGACGGGCAGAAATTATTCCTGTTGGCCTGTGATTGTGACTCCGTACAACCTCTTACCTTCTATGTGCATGAGAAGAGAGTTTTTATTCCTTAATGCATTAATCCTTGGGCCATCCAACCCAAAAAATAAGATAGATGTGTACCTCAGGCCTTTGATAGATGAGTTGAAGATGTTGTGGAGTGAGGGGGTTCTTACGTACGATGTATCAATGAGCCAGAATTTCACCGTGTGGGCTGTCTTAATGTGGACAATAAATGATTTCCCTGCATATGGGATGTTGAATGGCTGGAAAATGTTGGGGAAGCTTGCATGTCCGGTATGTCTTGAACAGAACATGAGTTTTAGCTTGCAATACAGTCTTAAGGTCAGTTGGTTTGATAGGCACCGACGATTTCTACCCCTCGATCATTTGCTTAGGAAAAATAAAAAATACTTCAGGTGAAATGTGGTGGAACGGGCAAATAAACCTCGTCGTTTAAGTGGCCAAGAAATATGGGACAAGGTGAAGCATATTCAAAGTGTTGAAGAGGGGGTTGCTTCAAGAGAACCTGAGGGATATGACATTGATCATCATTGGAACAAACACAACATCTTTTAGGAACTACCATATTGGAAAGATCAATTGTTAGGACACAACCTCGATGTCATGCATATTGAGAGGAATGTGTTTTGCAATATTCTATACATCGTGATGGAGACCAAGGGCAAGACGAAGGATACAATTTTGGTAGATTATGCCATGGGATAGACTTCCAAATGTAGAGTGTCGTATACATTCAACAAAGAGCAGAATTTAGAATTGTTATTATGGGTTAAAGATCTAAAACTCCTAGATGGTTATGCATCAAACTTGTCAAGATGTGTCGACATTGATAAGGTGAAGTTATTCAGGATGTTTTTTCCAGAGATTGTTGTTGTGGGCCTTCAAAGCACTACCGAAGCATGCCAATAACGCTATGCAAGTTAGAGATTGTGTTTCCTCCTAGCTTATTTGACTCAATGGAACATTTTCTTGTTCACTTGGCCTACGAAGTATGAGGTCCGCAACAACATAGGTGGATGTATCCATTTTAGAGGTAATATATATATATATATATATATATATATATATATATATATATATATATATATATTTATTTATTTATTTCGCATAGCTATTAATTCACCCACATGGTGCTATAGTTTATAAATACCGTGTGATTGTCCATAATAGGTTTTTACGCACACTTAAGTACAAGATTAAAAATCAAAGGTACGTTGAAAGATCTATCGCTGAAGCGTATCTAGTCAAAGAGGCCACTAAATTTATATCATACTATTATCCCCCTAAAATTATATCAAGATGGAGAGGGTACCTCGCAACGATGATGGCGGTGGTACGAGTGATCAGATATCAATATTTAATTTTCCAGGCCGAGTCGTAGGAAAACATTGTAGGTCAACTCTGGATGGAAGAGATAAGCGAGTAACGGAGTGGTACATTCTAAACAACTGTGAAGAGGCCGCCCTGTACTTAGAGTAAGATTTCCTCTATTTTTACTATTACGATAAGTATTAAAGTATTAATTTAACTTTTTTGTTACAGTTACTTCTCTAATTGGCTCTGGTCGACAAATCCTTTGATGTCGGATTTTGAAGTTGATCAATTCATGAACATTGGGATTTATTAAATTATTACCTTAAAGAAATAAAGGGGAAAAAGTTAAAAAGTATTATAATGACCAAAATGCCCCCGTGAATTTTGATATAATGCATGAGGCATAAAACACTAATGTCAGTCTGAAAGTTGTGAGGTAATGAGTAATTCTAACTAAGAAAATTATCAACAATTAGTGAGGGGTTAAATAGATAATTATTGGTTAATTATCTAAGCATGAACAAAGGAAAATCCAAAGATAATTATGTAAAACCCTATAATTAGTGGTTTATGGCTAAAATTAGCATAAAATATATTTGCTAATTAATTGGAAAATATGAAGAAAAATATATGAGATTGAGTAATTTTAAGCCTAAAAACATGTATGGACCAATATGAAATTTTGTGAAAAATGTATGAAAAATAATTATTAAATAATTGAAAAAATATAATATTAATTAAATAATTAATTAATAAATTAAATATATATATATAAATATATATGTGGCAGCCGAAATTCTCAAGGAAAATGGGATAAGAATGATCCAAATAATATCATGATATTATTTGTGCAAGTTGTATTATGAGTAAATAGGAAAACACATTTGACCCTTTTTCGGATAAAAGAAATGTCATTTTGGTCCTTTTTAGGGACTAAAATGACCTTTTGGGAATTTCGAGGATTAAAATGTGCAAAAAGATGATCAAAAGGACTAAAAGGGACCTTATTTTTCCATTTTAGGGACTAAAAGTGTGGACCAAAAAAGGCATCCGTGTTTTTCCAGGGGACCAAAAGGGTATTTACTCTTGTATTATTTTAATAATATAATTTATGTAAAAAGCAAATAGGATAAATGACCACGGATAGAAATTAAATCCTATCTAGAAAACCATGGACAAGATTTCTAAAGTCGAGAAGAATATTAATGAGTGAATTTTTATCTCGCCGGACTGTTTCGAAGTCATTTAGTGATCGGTAGAATACTTAGGTAATAAGACGAAATAGGGTAATCTGTGAAAAGGCGATAGTCACGAATTGGAGTTTGAAGAAAATAAATTATAACTCAACATCTAGGGATGAGTTGATAATTAAGTGGACATATTTGGAATCGGTGAATTTTTGTCCAGAGGTTGATGATTTCGGAAGTTCGTTCCGAATCGCAAGACGTTTTTCCGTAAAACTTCAGCAGGACCGGAGAATACCTGGAAGATATCAAAACTTCATTTAGCCCATGCATTTTTAGTGAGTGAGAAAGGATCTTCAAAGTTGTGATTCTGAATTTCTGAGATTTTCCGAGATTACGCGATTCGGGCACCGATCGGAGACTTTATCGGTAAAACCTTCTGGAAGCAATGCAAGGTGGCATCTTTTGATTGGATTTTTGACTTTGGAGAGGGGGTGCAGTTCGGCCAAGAGGCCTTGTGGCCAAGAAAATCCTTCCGAGCTTGTGATTTCGTGGTCCGAACAATTCAAAAATTCCCGAAATACCCCTGGAATTCTCTATAAATAGCCTTAGTTCTCTTCATAAGTTATAACACCAAAATTCACTTGCCAAGTTCGAAATCTTGGAGCAGAGGAGGAGAGGAGGAGTCCGGGGAAATTTGTAGCGAAGCTCTGAGTAAGTTCTTCGGTCTTTAATCTTAAGTTTCCGTAGTTCTTTCGGTAGTTAGAGTAGAAATGTTAGTTTGATCTTTAATCTTCCAAGTATGATTAGATATCATATGTTAGGGGTATTTTAGTCATTAATTTCGAAAATCATGATGGGGTCGGAGTTATGGCAAAATTTTGGAAGATTAGAGTCAAAGTAACGAAGTGCTGGCGAAATTCCGCCGATTAGGGGCATCAGGGGCAAAATGGTCATTTATACCTAAAATGCCTGTTATGATGTCAAATGTTAATAGAATGTGATATTATCCTTATAGGATATCTGTAATCAGGAACCGCTGACGTACCGCTGTCAAAGTACCGTTTTCCGTTTTCCATTTTCCG
The DNA here is from genome assembly GCA_025563575.1 of Acacia pycnantha. Lineage (NCBI taxonomy): Eukaryota > Viridiplantae > Streptophyta > Magnoliopsida > Fabales > Fabaceae > Acacia > Acacia pycnantha. The sequence goes on from JAMWYP010000290.1 coordinate 441,321, forward strand.
TCAGAAGTACCGATTACCGTCAACGAAGGTACGTTCGCGTACTATAACACTAATCTGATTGATATAGTGTTGGGAGCGATACATCTGTAATGCTGGGAGCGATATATCTGCATGCTGGGAGCGATACATGTGCATTGGTTGGGTGTGATTTATATGTTGTGTTAATGTTGTTCTGTAACCCATATGTGTGTATGTATACATGAGGTTAACCGTTACCTGAGATCCGGTGCGGATCTCAGCTCTTAACATAGCATCAGGGTCGAGAGGACCGAGGAGAGAGGGAAGCTAGGGATGCGGCCGAAGGCTTTCTGATGTTGTCCTTTACTTTTGAAAACTCTCGGTTATTGAACCGGTTCTGTAATTAGCCAGTGGGCATTTTAAATATATATATCAGTTACACTCTTGCTCCGATGCTCTACTCTGATGAAAAAATTTGATACTGCTTTTGAAAAAACGGGATGTTACAGGGACAAGTCGGGGAATTTTTTTAAATGTGAGTGATTTGATAACACTCCTCATGGGACAAAAGTGGACAAATATGGATATGTTGAGATCCACTGGTCAAGGAGATATACGGTTGGTTATGACCCATTCATACTTGCTCAACAGGTGGAACAAGTTTATTATACATCATACCCCACATCTCGCCAAGGGTGGAAGAGAGTTATTAGAACCAAAGAACGAAATATTATACCCAAGTCGAAAGAGTCAGAAAAAATGACGGTATGACTAATCATTCCAAGCTGATGTGGAACATATACTGCCCGTAAATATTGTCGAGGATGATGTACCAAGCAATCAGTTTGATTCCGTTGCGGAGTTAGAGTTGATTCTTATCCATATTGATGACGAGGAGTCAGACGATGAGGCATAAGAGATTTACTCTGATAGTGAATCTGAATTCGACGACTATGAGACTCAAGGGGATGGCGTGCTAGCAGAGGTCGAAGAATAGGAATCGTCCGATTGATTTGTGTTAGTTCTTTGCTTATGACGATTTGTTATACTAGATACTACATTACTTTTCTAGTGACATATTAAGTATATTTCTTATATTTATATTATTTTGACATAATGTTTATAAGTGTTCAGAGATGGAGCATTCAGTAGGGCGTTCAGGTAGTGGTTGTAGTGGTGGTAGAGCTAGCTCGGCCCTGTCCTATCAGAGGGGGTAGGGCGACATCATCATCTGCCCCCTTTGTAGGCAGAGGGCTTAGCTCTTCCCCAGAGCTGCCGCTACTTTATATGTCATATTCATCGTCTACTACCGACTCTATTATGGGCGGTATAAGTGTGCCTATCACTTCCACTTATCCATAGTAAGGGGAAGAGTAGGCTTAAGGACGAAAAATGACATTTGTTTTTGGACCAAAAGGGTATTTACGATTGATTTACATATATTTTGTTTTTTAAGCATCTATGTACTAACATTTTCAATACTTCACATTTCTTCCTTTAGCACACTGTGTCACCTTAGAGCTAGGTCAGGGAAGCTAGTTCCTCAGATACACCAGTCTGGGGATCAGTTGATCCTGCGACAGGGCTCGTGTGGATCTGTCCTATTGGCAACCAAGAGTAAGTCATGTAAAGTTACTAGTAATGTTATGATTGTTTACCTTTAGTTTGTATGCTAATATTTGCATCATTTCCTCTGTCTTTAGGTTTGAGCCTTATGGTCTGGTGATGGATTTCATGGGGGACCAAATATTCCGTAATTACAATCAGCCTTGGGCTAATTGGACAGAGATTCCTCAAAATGTTCGGGATGCTTGGTTCAATGAGTTTTTTGTAATTTATGTGCTTTATGGTTATTAATTTATTATCAAAATGCAAACTGATTAAGTACTTTTATAATTTGGAGCAATAATTGTTCATTATTGATTTTTTGGGAAAGTTTAGGTGGTTGCGTGACCATTGGGGAAATTTGAAAAATGCTTACAACTACAAGGAAAGCCAATGGTTATTTGATAAGTTTTATAAATTGAGAAATAATATAGGCAAGTAAGATTGGATTCAACCTGAGACTGCAGAACAATTATTTCAAAGATGGGCCACTGATCCCAAATTTAAGGATAAATGTGAGAAAAATAAATTCAATAGGGCCCAAATGGATGGACTGTCATATACTGGAGGCTCCATTCCATTTAGTGAGCATGGACGAAAAGTTGTAAGTACACTTTATTTTCTATTTCAGTATTCAATATTTTGTACTTTTAAGTAATTAATTAACAGTCATCATTTGTGTTTGTAGGCAGAGTCTGGGGAAGTTCCTGTAGAAATGATTGATTGGGCTGCCTTTGAGCAGACCTATTCCTAGGAGTCTGAAGGTAGTGGGAGGTGCTGGATTAACACCAAGTCGCAACAGTTAGCGGTGAGACATTTATTGCATTTATTATTTGTTTCAAGCACCAACATATTTATTTCATTTTACATGCCTTATTTGTGATGTATTTTGTGCTTGTAGGAAACCTATTAGAAGCTGCTGTAGGAGAGAGACTCGCAGAGTAAGAGCGACCTCACATCCTCTCAGTCCGATAACGAGAGTCTATTCATTCAGGCAGCAGGAGGATTTGACAAGAAAGGGAGACTCTTTAAGGTGGGTGCCTCTGCTAGCTGACTGAAGCCTACGAAGCGCTCCTCATCCGGTAGTGAAGGTGTTTCTGTAGGTAAACGTAATACATTTGATATTGATTGTTACATTTTCATTCTCTCGTCCATTTAAATGAAGTACAAATAATAAACTTACTTCCTGACGTTGTTTTTGTAGATGAGCTGAAGAAGATGAAGGCGTTGGCGTAGGAGGAAACAACTCAGATGTGAGCTAGACACAACAGTAGATGAGTCAGCAAGCTAATGAGCTGCATCAGACACAGGAGATGATGAGGCAAATGCAGCTTGTACTCCGGTACCTAATGAAGGACAAGGGCACTGGGTCGGCTCCTGGTGATGATGATGATGATCATACTACTACTGTTTAGACTATTTTTTAGTACATATTGTTCGCAACATTATTATTTATATTTTGCTTTCTTTATGTAAACTCTTTATGATTGTTACTATATATTTTCATGATATACAACCTTTTTTATTTTATATTTTTTTATGTTATTTTATGTGATTTTTATACTTCTTTAATGAAATGAAATTTGCGACGGAAGCAAATTTCATCGCAAATTTTCAAATTTGCGACCGAAAAACTTTCTGTCACAAATTTTTGAAATTTTGCTACGAAATTCATGTTTTCCGTCGCAAAAAATGGTTTGTGACGGAATTTTTCCATCGCAAAAAAGGACTTTTCTTTTAGTGAGCACCAGACACTCACTTACAAGAAAGTTTACAAGACAAGACATGTAAAATGTTTGATACAACTTTTTGAAACAAGCCAAACTGATGATCAAATTAAAGCCTTCAAATAACTAAGGGATAAAAGTTTACTACTACACTACTACAAAGTAGGGATTTAACGTCCCAAATTGATGGATGTTTTTAAAAAATAGACGTTAAAAAGTAGGAAGTGACATTTTGTAATGTTTGCCTTACTTTAACATCTGTTTTGTAAAGAGCAGATGTTAAAAGTGCATATTTAACGTCCGTTTTTAAAAAATGGACATTAAATGTAGGTATACCCAAATATTTTTGTAATTTTTTCCTTACTTTTAACGTCTGATTTTTAAAAACAGACATTGAATGTATAGAGCTTGATAAGATGTGGAGATGACGTGTGTGGAGCAAACCCCGACATCTTTTCCTTCAGCTTCACTCCTTTCTCCTCTCTCTGTCTTTTCCTCCTTGCACTCTCTCGAAGCCCCTCCCCCACTATTGTCCCTCTCTCACGGTGACATCGAAGTAGATTGCCCTCCTCATTCCCTCCTCTCTCTGATGTCGTTAAACCCTTCCCTTACATCCTTCATCTCCTCTCCTTCCTCAGCCTTCGATGCTACCATTGACCTCACTGAGAATGGAGTGCTACCATGGACCTCACCGAGAAAAAGTGCATAGCTATGATAGGCTTCAGCGTGGAATAGTCCTCAGATCTTCAAAGAGGATAGAGTGATAGGCTTCGGCCAGAAACAGTCCTCAGATCTTCGATGAGGACAGAGTGATAGGTTTTTGATTGAACCATAATTTTATATATTTTTTCATGATTAATATGCAATTTTTAATGCATTTCCTAGGACATTATTGTATTATTAAGCATTAATTTCAGTTAGGGAGATATGTATTGAATTAAATGTAATTAGGGGTAAAATGGTCCTAATTTGTCTTTTTTTTTTTTTTGCTCAACTAATTTGTTAATTATTCATGCAAATAATTTATTGGACTTTTGATGCTACTTGTGCTTAATCTTGTATTATAGGTGTTTAAGAAGAAATTTTGAGATTTTGAACGATCGAAATTAATATTTGGAGGACTGGGAAAAATTACATAAAAGGTCCCTAGAAATTCTAAAAATTGCAATCAATGAAAAAAGGGACTAGGGAATATTATAGAAAATACCCATATTTCTTTAAAAGTACATTTCTTCCTTCCAAATGTTTAAAATATTGCACTGTAGTCCTCTAAAAAACTTTTCAAATGTTCACATTGGTCCCTAGTCAAAACTTGTGTTTTCACCAAGAACCAATTAGGTTCTTTAGGATTTTTGCGAGGGGTGAAACGGCTTTAGCATTGCGGCTATGAGACAGTTGGGGAGAGACGTGAACGGAGACTAGTCCTTCACTTCGTCTACCATTAGTCATCAACCTTCTTCCCTTAACCACCACTGCCAGCTTCACTCTCCTTCCTCCTTAACCATAGTGCCGCGAAGAAAGAAACTGTACTAGAGGTTTAACAGGTCGGAGGACGTCGTGAAAATAGAGGATCAAACCGAACTTCGGCTTGCATTCTCCGTCTCCACCATCGATGGAACTATTGAGCTTTACCATCGTCGGCTCCTCTTTTGTTCTTGTCGGTGCTTCTTTCTTCTTTACTAAGCCACCATTGTCGGCAACCTAGAAAGGGCTGGAGCTTTTGAACTAGACAGATGTTTATCGTGGAGTGAGAGGAGAGCAACTTTCCATGGCAGCTTCTGAGTTTTCTGGTGATGAGTTTTGGGTAGGGATGGAAATAGGCCAGACCAAGCTAGACTTTGGCTAAATATGTCTGAGCTTGTAATAGGGGTAGAAGGCTTGAGCATGAATGTAAGGTTTTTTTTAGGCTCAAGCCTGAGCCTTCATAAGGCCTGGTCGAACATGAAGCCTTTTTAAAGGCCTACTTACAATGTTGGCCTTTAAAAAGTTCTCATACTGTAGGCTTTGGAGGTCATAAATAGGCTTTGTGCACTTTGAGCCTATCAAAACCTATATAAATGTAAGCCTTTAGTAGAATATAAGAATGAAAAATAATAAATATTATGTTATTTATATGATATAAATATAATTATATTTATTTAATGTGTAAATAGGTCAGGCTAGAAGTCTTACAAGTCTGCCCTATTTACACATCTAGGCTTTTAAATAGGCCTTAGCTTGACCTTTTTAACAAACAGGTCAGGCTAGACCAAACCCTAAACATGCTAGGCTGTAGGCCGTCTGATAGGGGTCTGACCTATTCTCACCTGTTGTTTTGGGTTCAAAACCTCTATTAACCAAAGAAGTGTTTTATTTTTTTTTCAGTATAATAAAATTACCAAGATACCCTTTTTGTTAAAAAAAAACCAACAGATCTTCCCCTAATCCCCATCCCTTGTTTGACCAGTTCTAAATAAAAGAGAAGAAGAAGCTTCAGGAACCTCTCAACCTTGACAAACCCCACCCCCATCCTCCCTATTTTCTGCTGAACCCTGTTTGTTAGCCTCAACTCCTGACTACTCCGGGTTTTGATGTTTCCTTCTTGCTCGTCTATTGTCTCGGTCAGTCAGATCTTCTTGTTCGACACTGTAGTTTTTCCCTTGTTGCTGGTGTGTGCTTGTATACAAACTACTTTTCTCCTTTATTTGCTTTTGCTGTGTTCGTATGGTGTGCGAATCTGCTAGTTGCCGTGAGTTTAAGTGAAGTCATCTGTATGAGAGCTTCTTCTCCCTTTGCCTCAATCATTGTTGGTTCACAGTTCTGGGTGAGGAAAGTGCTGAAACTGTTTTTTTTTTTTTTTTGGTTCTTCGATTATGTAGGTATATATTCAAAACTCTCCTCCTTCCTGTGTTTCTAAGTGGCTGCCGTACGTGTGTGTATTGAGTTTCAATTGGTTTTTGATGTGTTTAGTTATAAGACTGCGAAATCATGATTAAGTTCTGGTTTCTTGAAATTAAATTTCTGTTTTGGTAAAAAGAAAAAAAAAAATAGAGTTGGGCAGCATAGCAAATGTATACATATACGTGTATGTATATTGATATTTGGAAATTTTCGGTTGGATTTAAAGAATGAGAAGTTGATAACACCGTTAATTATTACTGCACATAAGGTCTCCGTTACAATGTGAAGGAGAAAACTTTGATTGGAATGTTGTTGGAATTGCTAGTTAGCTAAGGCTTGCGTTATGAGAGTAATAAAATGGATTTGACCATTTGTTTTATTTTGACTATATATAAATTGGAATTGGTCGTGACTGTTTGAATTGTTGATTTTGTGAGTTAATTTCTAATTCCCGTAAGAAGTTTGAAGAAACTTTGTAAAGCTATTTGGATACTTGAATGTGTGGTTGATAATTGATTATGTCTTAAATTTGAAATGCACACAAGATGCTTGTTAAAATGCATAAGAGAAAATTGGGTTTGATTATATTGTTTAAATTGTTATAAATTCATTGTTGAAGTTGTAGGGGTGTATGTAGATGTTGTGTTGTTTTCTAAATTGAATCTTGAAATTAAATATGTATGGAATAAAATGGAAAAGTGGCATATGTTCCCTTAAATTTAAAATATTGGTTTTAACAGTAAAGAGCAGTAAAACTAACTATTATTTGAACTTGTGAATTTATTATCTATTAATAAGAATTTAAAGCTCAAGTTTTTTCTCTTATTTTGAATTGTTACAAATTGAGTATTGAGACAGTGTATCATGTTATTGTTGAGATTATTTGTTGATTGGCATAAGAAACAATTGATATTAGTAATGAAGTTGATAATGAAGCCAAGGAATAAATTGAAAATACTTGACATATAATTTGAGAATTAAGTTGCTTGCTCTTGTGCTAGTATTTGGAATGTATATAACTTATATGCTAGAATGTCTGAGAGTGATGCTTCAATGTTAACTATAATAGTTATGAACTAGTTACAAGTAGTAAATGAGTTGTCACTACTACAAAAAAGCCTTACAACGTCCCTAAAAGACGTCCTTTAAAAAAAGAAGAAGTAAAAGCTAAAGGCGGTGGCATTTTTGTAATTATATGAGAGAAAAATTGACTTTTGGCGTCTAAGTTTAGTAATTAGAGACGCCAAAAGTGTGCCTTTGACGTCTAATTATTAAACTTAGACGTCAAAAATGATATTTTTAAAGTCTAAATATTAAACTTAGATGCAAAAGGAGCCCCAATTTATTCTCCCCCGCGCGTGACTTCGATAGACAATGGATATTTCACATTTTCACTCAGTCACCGCGCCACTCTCTCTGAACCTCACCCACTCTCCAAGATCTGCGACTCCCTCCAAGCAAGCAAGCGAAAAAAGATCTCACTCTCGCATCTCTCTCAGGCCCTTCTTGTTCGGCTACCTTCATCTCTTCCAAATCAATCATGGCCGCACTGCTTCTGGCTCTCTCCCACTCCGAGGTAACCGCCTCTCTCTGTGAAACTCCTTTCTCTACTCCTTGTTTTTAATTTTCTGGCCGGTTTCTCTCCCAGATCTGCGTTTAATCTCGCCGCCGAGATCCCCGACCCAGCGACGCCGGAATCCGGCGTGGATGAAAGCACTAGATCTGATTTCTTCTCGTTGCTGAGATCCGAGACCCAGCGACGCCAGAATCCGGCGTGGATGAAAGCCCCGTATCTCTAAGTTCTCGCCGCGAGATCCAAGACCTAATGGCGCCGGAAATCGCCGCGGATGAAAGCCCCAGATCTGAGTGGTTTGGTTTTTCTTGGTTGGTTCTCGGATCTGGCAGATTTATTGCATTTTAGTTTTGGTTTTTTTGGGTGGGTTCTCGATCTGGCATATGTGGTTTTTCTGGGTTGGTTCTCTGGTATATTTGCTTTTCTGGGTTCATGTCTTTGTTTTGGTTTTTTTTTTTCTGGGATTTTGTCCGTGTTCTTCTTCTCTCGTCCGTGTTCTTCTTCTCTGTTTTTCTTCTTTGTGTAGCTCATGGAGGTCATCGCCGTGGCTTTGTTTTCTTGGCGGAGAACGACTGGATGAGATGGAGCAAGTGTGTGGCCGAGTATATGGGGCGATCGATGGTGTCGGTGGCTGATCCTCATTGTGCGTTTTTTTTTTAAAAAAAAAAAAAAAGACCTTTTGTCGTCCTAAAAATACTAGGACGTTTTAAATGCTCTCTTTTTACGCCTCCCTGTTACGCGTCTCCTTAAAGAAGGACGTATAATAGCCAAAAAATAGGACGCTGTAAGGCCTTTTTGTAGTAGTGTGTACTAAATGGGTTTTGGTAAGTTTCAGAGTTTAAGTAAAACTAAATGACAGTAACATTACTTTGGGTATTAGGGGATGAAAGAGTGAACATCTTTGCAAAAACCGCATGGTAGGAGTATGTTATTTATTTGGGAGCTCAACAGGTGAGTAAATAATATGTCCTATTATAATTCTTATACATGATGTTTCTACTACTTGTTACATTTTAATTTTATTACAGTATTTCCTGATCATGATTTCTCTAAGGAAAGTTTATTAGAATTATCTGAGCTTCTCATCGATATGGAATTGAGTAAATAATAAGAATTTATAGTTAACATTATTTGTCTTTTTTTTTCTCTGTTTGTTTCGATGAACATTTACATATGAAATTTGAAAGGAAGTTTAATTTACTCCACAACCGATCAAACTTGTATGTTAAGATTAAAGGGAATATTTGAATATATGCCTTTGCGAAGTAGTTGAACACTTTGAGTCATGTATGGAGATAAAGAATTTTTCAAATGAACAATATGTAGAATTGTGCTGAAAAGAAATTATATTTAGAACATAAAGTTTGTGCATGCTTGAAAGTAGCATATGAGATATTATTCATAGACCTTCATGCTGGGATCCTTGATTATGAACTGCTCCTCATGAGATTTCATTATTAGAAGTTCTTTTCATTTATAAAGTTAAACTAATCCCACCTATGCTTCAAAATGTTTCTGAGGGACTGAAGACAGAATGTTGTTTACTAACAACAATATTGTTAGTTCTTAGTGCACCATGATTAACCTTGAGCTCGCTTGACATTCGTGAGTGTAGCATCCAATTTTGAAACGCGGATTTTTTTTTTCAATCAGAGTCGAGCAATGGAGCGAAAGAGTAACTGATCATAACAAAACATCAACCATTGTGTAACATTGTATTGATTACAGTAATCCTAGGGTTTGGAAAGTAAATAACAAAAAGAAACAGAAAGCGGAAAGATAGATAGGTCTCTGGCTGCACGTCTCTGCTGCTTGCCTCAATCTTCGATCCGTATTCCCCCGGATCCTGAAGCTATAGCTGAGATTCAATTCACCGCATTGAATCTCAGGTAACGGTTAACCTCAAGCCCAAATAACACAGTATATTGCCAACAGATATTCTAGAGCTAATACAACAGTATATCATAAGCATACAACAGATGCATGATCATTATGCCGACAAAACATAAGCACAAAGCAATATGTAAAGCCCCATAAGGTAAACAATAACAACAACAGCCTGCACTATTCACCAGTGCCACGATACTCACTCGAGCACTACGCTACTTTAACTACCAATTTTCGGGGACTCAATCCCTACCAAGTTTTACCTCTTTAGGCATCTTTCAATGCAATGAGGCCTAAAACAATAGTAGGAATCTCACTCCCTACTTACTAAAACTATCTAACAATTCTACTAACTACCGAACTAAAAAGCTAAAGACCGAAGGACTTACCCGTTGAAGACTTCTTCAAAATTTTTCCAGAGCTTCTCTCTCTTCTTTCTCCCTCTAGGATTTCGGCCAAAGGAAGGAGGAATGGTGTGAAAATTTATGAAGAGCATGCTACCTATTTATAGAATTTTGGAAGGACACAAATGGAATTTTGCAAGTTGTTTTCAACCATGGAAAATCAAACAAAAATGGTGTATAATTCTTGTCCATGGGAGCCTCTTGGTCGACTTAGAGAGCTGATGTGGCAGCCCAAGATTGGCCCAAAAATGGTGACTTGGGTTGCTTTATGCCCGGTCTAATAGAATTTCCCCGATCGGTACCCGATTCGCGTGATTTCGGAGAAATCTCAAACTTCTGAATTCATAACTCTGAAGATCTTCTCTTCCTCATCAATAATATCTAATTTAACTTAGATTTCGGTCTCTTACAGGGTTCCAACAGTCCAGTTGAAGTTTTCTCGAAAAACGTGTCCGAACACGTCCGGTTTCAGAACGCATTTCTGGAATCATCAACTTCTTCAGAAAAATTCACTGATTCCAAATATGTCCAGATAAATTCAAACTCATTCCTAGATGTTGAGTTAGAATTTATTTTCTTCATATCCAAAAATGTGCCTATCTACATTTTTCCCTATTTTGTTTTATTAGGAAAATGCACAACGGCCTCGAATTAACTTCCGGAAGAGTCTAACGGAAGATAAAATTCCACTGATCAATATTTTATCCTGACTTTGGAAATCTCATTCCTAGATCTCTAGATAGGATCCGTTTCCTAATTATTAAATTACTATTCATCATTTTTACTTTAATAAATTATATTATATTATATTTGCAAGTTGCATAAATTCTTATATATACATATATATTTATTTTTTTTCCTTTTTCTTCGCCAAAAATTTCGGCTGGCCCTATTTTATTTTTAATAAATATTTATTATTTATTTAATTAATTATTTAATCATTTACTTATTTAATTTTTCCCAAAAATTCCACAAAATTATCTAATTGGTCCATTCTTGTATTTAGGCCTAAAAATACCTAAACTCAACTATTTTTCTCCAAAATTTCCAATTAATTAGTAAACATGTTTTTACTAATTTTAAAACAAAAACCACTAATTTTAGGGTTTTACATAATTACTTGTGAATTTCCTTTGCTTATGCTTAAGTAATTAGCCCAATATTACTTAATTACTTAATTATCACAAGTTGATAATTTTCTTACTTAGAACACCTCATTACCTTCATACTCTTGCATTAACATTAGAATTTCCATGCCTCTTGCATTATTCTATAATTTACAAGGGTATTATGGTCTTTTTATTACTTTTTGAACATTCTTATACAATTTCTCCAAGTTCATAATTTATTAAATTACCATAATTAGAGATAATATATTCTCCTAATTCACTTGGTCATTTTACTGCCTTTTAGGATTTTTCATAATTTTTCTAAGTTATTCATGTCCCTTAGGGGCATTTTCTTCATTTTGGCACTTTGGCCCTTAAATTCCCTAATTTCCTAGAGAATTTAACTTAGAATAATAGGCTAAATTTACACAAGTCTGGAGACATTAATTTCACTTATCAGAAATATCTATTTTATTCATAATATTCCAGATAATAAAATCCGGGTATTACATTTCTTCCCCCCTTAAACAAAATTTCGCCCTCGAAATTTAATCTATCCTAACTAAACTTCGGGCCATGAACTCCGGGTACTTCTCTTTCATGTCTTTCTCGGTTTCCCAAGTCGCTTCTTCGGGTGACAAACCCTTCCAGACTACTTTCACTGTCAGTATGGTCTTATTTCTGAGCCGTTTTTCCTTGTGATCGATGATCTGCTCTAGCTCGACTATGAAGGTATTATCATGCCGTACTTCAATGTCCTCGTATTCGATGACATGATCATGGTCTGGTTGGTACTTCTTTAATTGCGACACGTGGAAAACGTCGTGGAGATTACTCAGATTCGGGGGTAGGGCTATCTGATAAGCTACTTTTCCTCGCTTAGCCAAAATTTCAAAGGGTCCCACGTACCGTGGACTCAGTTTCTTCCTCTTAAACGTTCTGCCGACACCATTCATCGGAGATAACTTAAGAAATACATGGTCGCCGACATAGAACGTCAGAGGTCTCCTCCTTTTGTCAGCATAGCTCTTCTGTCTACTATGTGCTGCTAGGAGTCTCTTCTTGATTAGCGCGATTTGCTCAGAGGTCTGCTCAAGCATATCCGGCCCAAGTAACTGCTTTTCGGACGAATCTATCCAGCACAATGGTGATTGACACTTCCGCCCGTACAATGCCTCGAACGGGGCCATTTGTATACTAGCATCATAACTGTTGTTTTATGCAAACTCTGCTAGCGAAAGATGTTGATCCCAACTTCCTTTGAAATCCAGGGCACATGCTCGCAGCATATCCTCCAGTCGGAGAATAGTGGATACCGATGGGAATAAAGTGTGCCGACTTGGTTAATCTGTCAACAACTACCCAAATTGTATCATGATTTCGATTTTGGGTAAGCCTACCACAAAATCCATGGTTATGTTCTCCCATTTCCATTCGCGACTCTAGTCCTTGCAAAAGACCGGGGGTCGACGGTGTTCAATCTTTACTTTCGACGGAGTCAAGCATTTGGCCACGTACTGCTACGTCTTTCTTCATTCCGGCCACCAAAGGTCGGATTTCATACTCTGGTACATCTTGACCATGCCTGGATGTAGAGTATACTTACTCTTATGAGCCTCATCCATTATCGTCCGCCTCAATTCATCAGCGGCGGTATGTAGACTCATTGTTTATACCTGACCAAACCACTAAGTGATAGGTCATGGTCTTGGGTCTCACCTCGAGTGATCTTCTCACGTATCTCTTTTGCCCAATCATCTTGCTTCTGAGCTTTCTCAACTTCGTCTCTCAGATCATACTCCCATGACTTGCAAGAAGAGTAGCAAGATAGGCATCGGTGGTGCGTGCAGACCCATGCAGATTTGATTGGATAGATTCAGATCTCTGAAATCTTCCAGCAGTTTCTGCTCTTGTATCATCATGTATGCCACCTGCACCGTCTTTCTACTAAGAGCATCAGCAACGACGTTTGCTTTACCCGGATGATACTTGATCTCCAGGGTGTAGTCTTTAATCGCTCCATCCAACGACGTTGTCTCATGTTGAGTTCTCGTTGATCGAACAAGTATTTCAAACTTTTGTGGTCACAAGTACACTTCTACGGTTACACCGCATGTAATGCCTCCATATCTTCAAAGCAAACACGATAGCCGCCACTCTAAATCGTGTGTAGGATAGTTTAACTCGTGAGGCTTCGGTGACGAGAGGCATAAGCCACCACTCTGCCCTGCTGCATTAGGACACATCCCAATCCCTGCCCACTGGTATCACTGCAGACAACATAGGTCTCATCAGGATCGGGGATAATCAACACCGGTGCTGTAGTCAACCTCTCCCTCAGACTCTGAAAGCTCTCCTCACAATCATCTCCCCATACATAGGGTTGATTCTTCCTCGTAAGCTTTGTCAATGGTAGGGCAAGACGCGAGAAATCTCGTATGAATCTGCGGTAGTATCCCGCCAGACCAAGAAAACTACGGATCTCCGTCACAGTCTCTGGCCGTTTCCAGTTCAGAACTGCATCCACCTTGCTTGGATCAACTGCAACTCCGCCGCTAGATATAACATGGCCCAGAAATTTCACTTCCGGCAGCCAAAATTCACATTTGCTCAGCTTAGCATAGAGTTGCTTCTCCCTGAGTATGTCTAACACCTTTTCGAGATGTTCTTCGTGCTCTTCTTTGCTCTTAGAATAAATAAGAATGTCATCGATGAACACCACCACAAATTGGTCTAGGTGTTGTCGGAAGATACGGTTCATGTAATCCATGAATACCGCAGCTGCATTTGTCAATCCGAAAGGCATCACAAGGAATTCATAATGCCCATATCTAGTTCTGAAAGCTGTCTTGGGAACATCACCATCTTTAACTCGCAACTGATGGTATCCCGAACGCAAGTCAATTTTTGAAAAGACAGTGGAACCAGATAATTGATCCAAAAGATCATCAATCCGGGGAAGTGGGTACTTGTTTTTGACAGTCACTTTGTTGAGTTCGCGGTAATCGATGCAGAGTCGGAAGCTTCCATCTTTCTTCTTTACAAAAAGTACTGGGGCTCCCCACGGGGATACGTTAGGTCGAATGAACCCCTTCTTCAAAAGCTCTTCCAGCTGCTTCTTCAACTCCTGCATCTCGTTCGGAGCCATACGATACGGCGCCTTTGATATTGATCCGGTACCAGGCATCAAATCAATATTGAACTCCACTTTTCGGATAGGAGGTAACTCAGTGAGATCCTTCGGAAATACATCAGGAAAATCGTTCACCACAGGGATATCCTGGAGTGAAAGGTCGGCTCGGAAAAGAATACCATGTAGGCATGACATCCTTGCTTCACGCACCGATCAGCTTCTGTAGCGGAGAGAAAGTTCTGGCTCACTTCAACCTTATCTCCGGCAAATGATATTTCCTTCTTGCCACAGTCGATCATCGCACCGTTGGCCTTTAACCAGTTTAGACCGAATATGACGTCGATGCCGTGAAGAGGTAGACGGATAAGATCCACTTTAGAAACTCGTCCATCCACGTTAGCAGTATAATTCATACATGCATCAGAAGCTAAAGATTTTACACCCAACGGTGTAGATACTACAAGATCAAATGGTAATCTACAGGCATGCAATCCTAAACGACTTGCACAATCATATGAAATAAACGAATGACTAGCACCCGAATCATACAATGCTTGTAATAGATTCCCATTGAGATAGATGGTACCTTGGACCATCTCCGGAGATTTTCTGGCCTCTGTGTTAGTCAACGCAAAGATCCGGCCAGCGCTCTGAGGTCTCGCCTCTGCAGCCTTCTCGGGGCAATCCCGGCTAATGTGTCCAGGCTTCTGGCACCTGAAGCAGACTTGTTTCCCATCACAGTTGGCTCCTGGATGGTACTTCTTGCATTTCGGACACGTCTGGGATCCCGGCTGTCTGAGATTGTACTGTTGGCAGGGTCTCTTGTTCCCGCCTCGGTTGTCGCTCCAAGGCGCTTTCCTTTTCTGTGAAGAACCTCCACGGTTTGATCCACCGCGACCAGCATTGTTACCTTCCTGGTTTCGGGATTTGCGCAGTTCTTTCAGGTTGCGCTCAGTCATTTTGTAGGATTCCACTGCTTGGGCCATTCTAGGGAACTGTTGTGATACCAGTCTTGACCTTATGTCATATTTCAGCCCATTCACCAATCGGTTCGCCTTCCAGCTTTCGTTCACATTGCTCTTCAGATACGAAGAGTATCGGGACAAGTTGGTGAAACGTGCGAAGTAATCGTCGAATGATTCTTCGTTTCCTTGCTGGATCTGCAGAAACTCCTCCTCCTTAATCACCTGTATTGAGGGAGGAAAATATTGTTCGTTGAATTGCTCCAGGAACATCTCCCACGTAACAGGGCTTGGCAGGGTTGTGGAAACGCTCTTCCACCATCTGTGGGCATCGCCCTCTAACTTGTAGATAGCCAGCAGTGCCTTCCGATTTCCCGGGCACTCGATAACTTCGAAAATCTTTTCCAGACTGAGCAGCCAATCCTCAGCCAATTCATTCTTTCCCCGGAAACCGGGTGGCTTCAGTTTGCAGAACTGGTTGACCCAGCTCTCGGTGGTTCTCTCTCTTTGTTCGTGCCTGGGAGGTGATTGGGATCTTTCCGACCCCTCAGGCTCTTCATCACGTTCATCATTTTCGTTTTCATCATACTCTTCTTCGTCATCATTGTTGTTATCTTCTTCATTTTCTCGTTCCTCCTCATGTTGATGTGCGTCCAATTGTCTTTGTGCCTCCTGGTCTTGTTGGTTTTGTCTTGCCAAGAGGGCATCAATCAGAACTCTTTGTTCTTGTAAGGTTCTTCGCATTTCTTCAATTTCGTCATGACCTGGTTGATTTGGTACTTGGTTCCGTTCAACCTGAGGCTGTCTGCCTCCTCTCCTACCTCGGCCTCGACCTCGGCCTCGGCCTCTCGGTGCACCAGCACCTCTTATGATGGCCATGTTTTATTCTTTTTCCTTTATTCAAATAACGGATATAAGTGTCAGAAAACTAACACAACAAGTGGCGTCAAAACATCTATATTTTCATATGTAATGTACATACTAACGTATATTACATCATCCAGATGGTTTATGACCAGTGGTTACATCGTATATCCCACGTTGTTGTCATCAGATGAATGATCTGAGTCAACAGGTTTCTCTGGCTCTAAAGGCATTCTAGCCGTTGACTCAAGGTCATGATCATATTTCGGTTTGGGGTAATCGGAAATATCAGGATTTCGTCTTCGTCCTGCTGTCTTTGAAACTACGGATCTACGAGCGTTATGTCTAACTATTACGGGATAGAGGATATACGAATTTTTGTTTCTGTCCATCACTACATATTACACCAGGGTCATATCAGTACTCCTTTTCAAAACGTGCTCAAAGTTAAAAGGCTTAAGAACCTAACTCCGTTATCCGAACAGAATGGCCAGGTAAGTGTCTACCATGGGGGCCTCACCGACTTATACGGCGACTGATTGGCACACCCACGTAGACTAGCCTTGCCTTCGGCACCAAACTGTTCGTGGTAACATAGTTAAATACTTGCCAGAAAGATTTGCTCTGATACCAAAAATGTAACATCCCATTTTGAAACCCGGAAATTTTTTTTTTCAATCAGAGTCGAGCAATGGAGCGAAAGAGTAACTGATCATAACAAAACATCAACCATTGTGTAACATTGTATTGATTACAGTAATCCTAGGGTTTGGAAAGTAAATAACAGAAAGAAACAGAAAGCGAAAATATAGATAGGTCTCTGGCTGCACGTCTACTGCTGCTTGCCTCGATCTTCGATCCGTATTCCCCCGGATCCTGAAGCTATAGCTGAGATTCAATTCACCGCATTGAATCTCAGGTAACGGTTAACCTCAAGCCCAAATAACACAGTATATTGCCAACAGATATTCTAGAGCTAATACAACAGTATATCATAAGCATACAACAGATGCATGATCATTATGCCGACAAAACATAAGCACAAAGCAATATGTAAAGCCCCATAAGGTAAACAATAACAACAACAGCCTGCACTATTCACCAGTGCCACGATACTCACTCGTGTCCTCAGCGCTAGGAAAACATAACGGCATTACAAGACATAACCCGTATAAAACTGTCTGTATAACAGTCTACGAAGATATCTTAGACATATATGCATTTAAGCAGAACAAGATTAGTGTTACAGTACGTCCGTACCTTCGTTGACGTACGTAGATGTTTCTGGCGGAAACTGTACTTTCTGACGGAAAACAGCGGTTTGTCCGACAGCGGCACGTTGGACAGCGTAACGGCAGCAAACTAGGATTTCTGACGTCCTATAAGAGTAATATCACTTTTATTAGTGATTTGATACTATATCTGGCATTTTAGGTAAAAATTACCATTTTGCCCTTCTACCCCTAATTGGTGGAATTTCGCCAGCACTACGCTACTTTAACTACCAATTTTCGGGACTCAATCCCTACCAAGTTTTACCTCTTTAGGCATCTTTCAATGCAATGAGGCCTAAAACAATAGTAGGAATCTCACTCCCTACTTACTAAATCTATCTAACAATTCTACTAACTACCGAACTAAAAAGCTAAAGACCGAAGGACTTACCCGTTGAAGACTTCTTCAAAATTTTTCCAGAGCTTCTCTCTCTTCTTTCTCCCTCTAGGATCTCGGCCAAAGGAAGGAGGAATGGTGTGAAAATTTATGAAGAGCATGCTACCTATTTATAGAATTTTGGAAGGACACAAATGGAATTTTGCAAGTTGTTTTCAACCATGGAAAATCAAACAAAAATGGTGTATAATTCTTGTCCATGGGAGCCTCTTGGTCGACTTAGAGAGCTGATGTGGCAGCCCAAGATTGGCCCAAAAATGGTGACTTGGGTGAAAAATTAACTGATTCCAAATATGTCCAGATAAATTCAAACTCATTCCTAGATGTTGAGTTAGAATTTATTTTCTTCATATCCAAAAATGTGCCTATCTACATTTTTCTCTATTTTGTTTTATTAGGAAAATGCACAACCGGCCTCAGAATTAACTTCCGGAAGAGTCTAACGGAAGATAAAATTCCACTGATCAATATTTTATCCTGACTTTGGAAATCTCATTCCTAGATCTCTAGATAGGATCCGTTTCCTAATTATTAAATTACTATTCATCATTTTTACTTTAATTAATTATATTATATTATATTTGCAAGTTGCATAAATTCTTATATATACATATATATATATATATATATTTTTTTTTTCCTTTTTCTTGGCCAAAAATTTTGGCTGGCCCTATTTTATTTTTAATAATTATTTATTATTTATTTAATTAATTATTTAATCATTCACTTATTTAATTTTTCCCAAAAATTCCACAAAATTATCTAATTGATCCATTCTTGTATTTAGGCCTAAAAATACCTAAACTCAACTATTTTTCTCCAAAATTTCCAATTAATTAGTAAACATATTTTTACTAATTTTAAAACACAAACCACTAATTTTAGGGTTTTACAAAATTACTTGTGAATTTCCTTTGCTTATGCTTAAGTAATTAGCCCAATATTACTTAATTACTTAATTATCACAAGTTGATAATTTTCTTACTTAGAACACCTCATTACCTTTATACTATTGTATTAACATTAGAATTTCCATGCCTCTTACATTGTTCCATAATTTACAAGGGTATTATGGTCTTTTATTACTTCTTGAACATTTTTATTCAATTTCTCCAAGTTCATAATTTATCAAATTATCATAATTAGAGATAATATATTCTTCTAATTCACTTGGTCATTTTACTTCCTTTTAGTATTTTTCATAATTTTTCTAAGTTATTCATGTCACTTAGGGGCATTTTCGTCATTTTGGCACTTTGGCCCTTAAATTCCCTGATTTCCTACAGAATTTAACTTAGAATAATAGGCTAAATTTACACAATTCTGGAGACATTAATTTCACTTATCAGAAATATCTATTTTATTCATAATATTCCAGATAATAATAATCCGGGTATTATAGTGAGCACTGTACTCACGTTTGATATTTGTGGGATTTGTTCTCACGCTTGCTATTCGTGGGTTTCATACCTATGCTTGTTTTCATGGCTTCCAACTACACTTGATTACTTACCCTCATGGATTGTGAGTCCATGCTTGTTTTCGTGGCTTCCAGTCATACTTCGTTATTTTTCCTCATGAATTGTGTGTCCACGCTTGTTATCCGTTCTATTGAAGTCCTACGGAAGGATGGAATTTGATATTTTTTGTTTTAGAGATGGTTTTAAAAACATTGTTTAATTATCTATTTGGTATTTGTTTGTTTAATGATCTTTTATACTCCTTTAGCTATACTTTGTAATAATCTTTTATATAAATCCATTTAAGCTTATAATTTCGTACTTGGAAGTTGAAATTAATTGTTATATGTTTATTATATTTTTTTCATCATATCAAGTTATTTCTTTCCGTATTATTATAGTTATTTTCATTAATGGGATGTTATTCACTGGAAAATATTTTGGTCTCAGATAGCGTAACTGAACTTGTACTCCTCCTCATTATTGAGGGGCTTTTGTGCTGAATTGGAGTTGAAGCACATTCCTGAACAGTCCATGTAATATCCTGAAAATTTCACTTATGATAAGTATCATAATTTAGTAGATAATACCTATTAGAAATAGGTGAATATGTGGTCTCAAAACTTGTGATATTTATCTTATTATCTTATGGCAATTTCACTTGAAGATTAGAAGGTATAAAGTGCCAAAAAGCCCTAAATACACTTATGGGCCATAAAATACCCTGAGAATATTATGATAAATCCTAAGAAGCAATTAAATATTTATTAAAAATTAGAAAGTATGTTGTCTCTAATTTAGGTAATTTATGGGATTATTTTCCTTGGAAAATAATAAGGCAAAATTTAATATTATTTTGGGGAACATAAGTTGTTCCATGATTTTTAAAATAATACATGGAGCATAAACTATCAATTTCAGTGCAATAGTTGTGAGAAAACAAATAATCTTAATTAAGAAAATTGTCAACAATTGTCAAGATTAGCAAAAGGTAATTTCTAATTGCTTATGTTATGCTTAAGATATGTTGTGGATGACTTTCACTAAAGCCATAAAAGCGGACTTAACCAACAAATGATGCACCTATGACTGATTAACTATCTAGATCACTAAAAACATAGATTAATTAAATAAAATCAAAGTTGACAAGTCAAAGAGGAAAGAGGAGCCGAAATTTTGAAGAAAAAGAAGAGAAAAAGTGTAGTGTGAAAAGGGTTTGAGGTAATATCATGATATATTAGGGAAAAAAAAGAGATATTTGTTGAAAAAGCATATAAGATAAATGAGAACCGATAGAAATTAAATCCTATCTTGAAATCCTTGAACTAAGTAGTAAACATCTGGACATATTATGAATCAGTGAATTTTGTCCCGAAGTTGATGTTAGTAACCGACGAGGTTTGTCCTAAAATGATCAGCGTGGCTAGGAAATACCATAGGAAGTATTGTAGATTATACAGAGACGAGGATTTTATCGGGTAAAGCATGATCATGTTGATTAAGGTCGGCCATCTAGGTTGAAGGGTGGATATTGAGCTTTCAAAAGTAGGTCCAATGTGCCTTTGGACCTCAGTCTTAAATGACAGTACAAGTAAGGACCAGGAACAGAGAAAGCACCAGTAGACGGAGTCTTAAAAAAGGAGCCAGGGGGCAAGGTCGAAATAATGCACCAAGGGTCGAGACAAGAGCCAAAAGAAGTTATCAGAGCCTATTGTGAGGCATGGATCTAATAAAGTTATTTCGAATAGTTTGGTGCCGAAGGCAAGGCTAGTCTATGTGGGTCAGCCAATCAGTCACCGTGAACTCGGTGAGGCCCCCATGATAGACACTTACCTGGCCATTCTGTTCGGTTAACGGAGTTAGGTTCATTGCCCCAAGTCTAGTCAAGGCTTGGTCTAGGTTGTATAGTTACTTTTTGAGAAATGTAATTGTACAAAGCTCTGTATATTGTATCACATGAATATTCTTTCGGGGAATTTTTAATATACCAGCATATGCCTGGCATCATCATATGTCGGGGTATTTTTATACCAGTTACTCGTCATTGTCCATTTGTTAGTACATTGCTCTCCGTTTCCGCAGTACTCTGATGTAGCACCTCAAATTCTGTCGAATTTTTAAAACCAAGTGTCATCCGACACAATTTGTAGTATGGAATTTGGGGTGTTACACTTTGGTATCAGAGCTAGCTTCATAGCTAGCCTCAGAGCATTGTATGAACACTTAGGTTAAGAGTACTGATATAATACTGGTTATGTGATACAGAAAGGATGTATACCCTAAAGGAAAAAGGGTTAGGCTCGGGTAAGTGAAGACCCAGAAAATAAAGATGATGGCACAGAATATGGTTTCTGTTCTAAACTCTAGGACTTCTGATATGGAAATCGAAGTCTGAGTTGAATCCTCGCTTAGTATCTTAAGGGAAGCGGTACAGAGAAGTCGGTACTGCTTAGGTTTTCTTATAGAGTGTAACCTACGGTTAGGTTTCCCTGTAGAAATAGTGACCTATTGATTAAGTTCCATGTAGGAAATGAGAGTTACTAAGTTACCCTAAGGGGACAATCCCTGCCTTGTAGAGGTCGGACGCCATGCATGCAATGGGGCGTGGCTCCGGGGACTGAGGTCTTTAACTAAGTCCTTGACGGTGGTAGTTGTTAGATAGATAAGGGAAAGTACCCAGCATTTATGGGGAGGCAGATATGCCGTGCTAGTACCTGTGAGAGTTGTCGATATGCAATGGTATGTGTACCGATATTAGTACCCAGATGTGATAGACGCTTTAAGTGAAACATACTTAGGCGAGAGAAATCTCAGGATTTTTAACCCTGGGATATAGCATAAGGATTTGAGATCCTTTAAGCTAACACCTGAATACCTTGCGGTATGAAACATGGTGGTCCTTTGGGATACCATGAGAGTACATAAAGTGATAGACTTGAACCTGATCGAAGCAGAGATAGTGCTTAGGTCAATATATGACTGAGCATTACCTTAGGTTCCAGTACCTGAGAGTAGGAACCCTGAGAAAGTATGAGTGAGAATACCTTAGGTTGTAATACCTGAGAATTAGTTCCTTAACGGAACCATAAGATAGTTAGAACTCCAGTAGCCACGGGTTATGGTTTCAAGGTGAGACCGATAACCATAGTGATGTTAGTGGCCAATAGATTTCCCTGAGAAGTGGGTGGTTACCCGATAGGAAAAGTTTAGATACAGATGTTGCCTGGAGCTGGACTGAGAGTCTGTAAGTAGAATTACCCCAGATGAGATGGCAGAAATAGAAATAACAGAGTACGAAATCACTAAGGGGTAGGAACCTGGTAAGATTCGAGTTATCGTTATAATGATATAGAGACGATCGGTTGAAGACAATATTACTTATGGGGAGTTTTGATCAGAGATGTCTACCTACGGGAAGTTTTGATCGAGGGGGTCTACCTACGGAGGGTTCTGATCGGAGGAGCTGACTAGTCGGAGGGATTTAGTGAAACGCCGTGTAAAGTAGCGTGGGGTAGAGCCAACATGACAACAAACCGTTTAGTGCAGCCGTCGTGACAATGAACCATACAGTAGAGCTACCAGGGTATCGGTTCTCAAGGTAAGTACATTATAACGAATACCGCATCTAATAGGTTCCCTAAGACTTGATAAATAACTACCTTACTTGACGTAAAAGCTTTAGTTTCTAGTACATGTTTCTTAGTTATGACAATCCAACCACGATCGTGTCATTGAGTATGAGGTATCTTGTGTTGCCATGGTGTATGGGCGCCATGGAGATATTTATGATGTCTGGTGTTGCCGCGGTGTATGGGCGCCACGGAAACACTATATATCAAAGTACGATATGACAAGATCCTTGTAGTCGGGCCGGAGCAAATTCTCGATCGAACGGCTAGAAAATGTTCATGATGGGCAGTAGGACCTTTGGGACCGGTGTATCCATAGGTCGTTGGACATGTATATGTTCAAAAAGCCCCAAGTCCTGTGAGACTGTTATAGAAGCCCACAGATGTTGAACCATGAATATCGGGTCATGTTTTGGAGAGACTGTGGAACCCAAGGGTAGTGGACGATATCCGTAATACCGGAAGACTAAAATAGGATAAGTGTTCTATAGATAGCTTGAGTAGCCAAGGACAAAGGTCCAAACGCGTTTGTTAGTAATGACCTTCTAAGAATTTTTTAGGGATTTGATTTGAAGAAATAAAAACCACACCAGTAGTGGAACGCACCCAATCCATAACATTTCACCGAGGGCGTATGTTTTACTTAAGTGGAACCTGACTATGTCTGGACTGAGTTTCTGGTAGATAGGGTTGCTACTTTATGTGCCAGTGAGTACACTGGGTCTCTTACGGGAGGGACGGAGGTTCGCCCACATTATTTAACAGTACTGCTTGTGCAGGGGCCGGATTCGGGGATAGGGATAAGACGCTCGCTGTACCAGGTGATAGGTGAGATGTCTAAGGCCTAAGGATGATTTTCCCAGGCAGTGAGGCTGGAATCTCCAGTGTGGTGGTACTAGATTGAGCCGGAAGGCCAATGTGTGATAAGCCAAGAGGCTGAATGAGTCAGGTAGTGAAGCCTGCGTAACCACGCACTGTGAGAATAGACAGGTAAGTCCTGTATTTAATACTATACCTGAGTACAAGTTGGATAAGACTGATGTCTGAATATTAGGGTGTATGCTGAGTAAGTATGCAGAGACAAGGGTTAGACTAGAGGTCTAGGTTATTTCTCCAAGGCTATACGTACAAATTTCGAGGACGAAATTTAATTTAACAGGGGGAGAAATGTAATACCCTAAAAATTTCACGTATGATAAGTATCATAATTTAGTAGATAATACCTATTAGAAATAGGTGAATATGTGGTCTCAAAACTTGTGATATTTATCTTATTATCTTAAGGTAATTTCACTTGAAATTAGAAGGTATAAAGTGCCAAAAAAGCCCTAAATACACTTATGGGCCATAAAATACCCTGAGAATATTATGATAAATCCTAAGAAGCAATTAAATATTTATTAAAAATTAGAAAGTATGTTGTCTCTAATTTAGGTAATTTATGGGATTATTTTCCTTGGAAAATAATAAGGCAAAATTTAATATTATTTTGGGGAACATAAGTTGTTCCATGATTTTTAAAATAATACATGGAGCATAAACTATCAATTTCAGTGCAATAGTTGTGAGAAAACAAATAATCTTAATTAAGAAAATTGTCAACAATTAGTAAGTGATTAAATAAATAATTAATGGTTAATTGTTTAAGCGTGGAAAAAGGAAGTGTTTAAAGTTAATTAGGTGCAAACCCTAATTAAAGATTAGTGACCAATGAAGGGTCAAGATTAGCAAAAAGGTAATTTCTAATTAATTAGACATACTTAAGAGATGTATATGATGAATTACACTTAATCCCTAAAAGCTTAATTAACCAACAAATGATTAACCAATGGAATGATTAACTAATTAGATACTTAAAACATAGATTAATTAAATAAAATCAAAGTTGACAAGTCAAAGAGGAAGAGAGGGAGCCGAAATTTTGAAGAAAAAGAAGAGAAAAAGTGTAGTGTGAAAAGGGTTTGAGGTAATATCATGATATATTAGGGAAAAAAAAGAGATATTTGTTGAAAAAGCATATAAGATAAATGAGAACCGATAGAAATTAAATCCTATCTTGAAATCCTTGAACTAAGTAGTAAACATCTGGACATATTATGAATC
The DNA here is from genome assembly GCA_025563575.1 of Acacia pycnantha. Lineage (NCBI taxonomy): Eukaryota > Viridiplantae > Streptophyta > Magnoliopsida > Fabales > Fabaceae > Acacia > Acacia pycnantha. Next base: position 466,286 of record JAMWYP010000290.1, read on the forward strand.
AGTGAATTTTTGTCCCGAAGTTGGTGTTACCCGTTGTCATTTCCGTAACCGACGAGGTTTGTCCTAAAATGATCAGCAGGCTAGGAAATACCCTTAAAGGGACCAAAAATTTTGCTAAACCAAATATTTATAAAGAGGAAGTTTAGACCTCCAAGGATATGCTAAGGAAAAGTTGAGATTATTTAAGATTACACGATTAGAACACCGAACAGGGGATTTTATCGGGTAAATGCATAAAGCAAAGGGGATGACATCATGTTGATGACCTCATTTTGTTGAAAATGGGGGAGGGGAGGTCGGCCATCTAGGTTGAAGGGTGGATATTGAGCTTTCAAAAGTACCTTAGATCCAATGGCTAGAAATAAAGAAGAAGAGTTTGGAAAAAGTGCAATTTCGCCCCCAACCTTTGCCTATAAATAGCCTTCACATCTATTTGAATTCTCACACCAAATTGCAAGAGAAATTTCAAAATTAGAGAGAGGTTAGAGAGAAGGAAGAGCTCTGGAGAAGGAGAGCAAGGTTCTGGGTAAGTTCTTCGGTCCTAAGCTTTTAAGTTCTAGAGTAGTTCAGAACATAGATGTTGTTTTGATCTTTAATCTTCCAATATATTGTGGATATCATGTTTTATGGTTAAATATGGTATTTTTTTCGAAAATATGATGGAGAAAGAGATATGGCAAAATTTTGGAAGATTAGAGTCAAAGTAGTGAAGCTCTGGCGAAATTTCGTCGGTTAGCGAAGTCAGGGGTAAAATAGTAATTTGTGGCCAAGATATCTGTTAGGATATTGTTCATGAGTTAATGGATACGATGTTACCCTTTAGGTTATCCGGGAAGTTCGGAGTCAGGTTCAAAGGGCCGGACGTTTTGCCATTTCACGGTGCAAGGTACGTTTGCGACGTAATGTAACACTGATTCTAATGCTTATGTTATGCTTGTATATGTTGTGGATACTTTCATAAAGCCATGAACGGGACTCTGTCCTGGACATGCACTGTGACTAGGGAACCGTATCTAGATCACTAAATACAACTTTACGGGTTATATTTATGATAATGCCGTTATGTTTTCCTAGCGCTGAGGACACGACCGTACATCGTGGCACGGATGTTGCAGATAGGGATAACTTTACATGTTAGTGTAGTTGTTATCAAATGATCATACGACGTACTGGCTTGATCATTGCTGTGATGTTAGAAATATCTGTTATCCATATATTGTATATATAAGCATGAGGTTAACCGTTACCTGAGGTCCAATGTGCATTGGACCTCAGTCTTAAATGACAATACAGGTAAGGACCAGGAACAGAGAAGGCACCGGTAGACGGAGTCTTTAAAAAGGAGCCAAGGGGCAAGGTCGTAATAATGCACCAAGGGTCGAGACAAGAGCCAGAAGAAGTTATCAAAGCCTATTGTCAGGCATGGATCTAATAAAGTTATTTCGAATAGTTTGGTGCCGAAGGCAAGGCTAGTCTATGTGGGTCAGCCAATCAGTCGCCGTGAACTCGGTGAGGCCCCCATGATAGACACTTACCTGTCCATTATGTTCGGTTAACGGAGTTAGGTTCATTGCCCCAGGTCTAGTCAAGGCTTGGTCTAGGTTGTATAGTTACTTTTTGAGAAATGTAATTGTACAAAGCTCTGTATATTGTATCACATGAATATTCGTTTGGGAATTTTTAATATACCTGCATACGCCTGGCATCATCATATGTCGGGGTATTTTTATACCAGCTACTCGTCATTGTCCATTTGTTAGTACATTGCTCTCCGTTTCCACAGTACTCTGATGTAGCACCTCAAATTCTGTTGAATTTTTAAAACCAAGTGTCATCCGACACAATTTATAGTATGGAATTTGGGGTGTTACAGTCCTCCTTTCAACATAAAATTTAAATTTGGTTTACATTTTGTAAATTTTGTTCTAGGAGCTCCATGTACACTATAGTTAGGATCCATGCCTTTCGTCATACATGTTGCATAGTTGTTAGTATGGAGCATAAAACGTTTTGTGGGATCGTTGCCAAATGCACTATTGTAGAACTTTTTGGCAGTTCCCAATTGTGTGGGAGGTTATACCAAAATTTCTATGGATAACCAATGACTTGTTGATGTAAAACATATAACGCTTTATATTTGGTATTGTAAGTATGTCCATAGATATGAATGAAGAATTTTATACAATATCAAGGCTAAAAGGGATGTGGGTTTTCTCATATTTCAAACTAATCACATTTTAATTTTTGGGGTGACAAATTTATATGTAAACTTTCTGAGCATAAATGTGTTATGAAGGAAAATACAATTTTTTTTAAAGAAAATGACTTGCTATAGTGCTTTCATGGGAAAGCGCTACAAACAGAAAGTACTAACTTGTAAAGAAAGCGCTATAGCAACTCATTTCTAAAAAAAACATTACGTAGATCTTTATAAGGTGCTATAGCTACTTTTTGTAGCGGTAGCTTATGTGACATTTTGTAAGCGCTACAAAAATGAAAAAATAATAATAATAAGCGTTACAAATCTAATTTTTGTAGTAGTGCAATGAAATTTATTAGATTTGCTCACTAGGTTATTTCTTCCGACAATAATTCGAAAGCTTCTTAATGATATCAAGCTTTGCAAATTCAAATTATCAACTCATGTTTTCAAAAGGAGCTTATACACGATGTACTCTTTTTCTCTTGTTAATGGTTTTGTCCCACTAAATTTTTCTAACAAGGTTTTTAATGAGATAGTATTGGATAGCATATCAATGAATGATGTACTCATTTTCTCCCACTAGGTTTTTATCCTATCAGGTTTTTCCTGGTTGAAGTTTTATTAATGAGACACATTCATATCTAATGGACATCAATAGGGGAGTATAAATGAATATAATTTTTTATGGATGTACATATATCTTCATTGTCTTTATTACCTTCAGTATCTCACCATTATCTTTATTCTCATCAAATCTCTAGATATTGATTCTATTGACATAGTGAAGTTAAGCCTATAAATAGAGGGCATGTATTTTGTATGGGTTACACCTTGACAGTTAATGAGAATTGTTCTCTCTTTCTTTTATTATCTTTCCATTTTATTTATAACACTAATTTTTATTAAAATTAGGAAATATACCCTTTTAAAAAAAAAAATTATACACCCTTTTATCCAAGTATTTAAAATCTTAGTTTTCTTGCGAACTCCAGGTTGTTTTTCTCGCCAATCAAAATTCAAGCAATACAATACAAATTAGAGAAGAAAACTGATTAGGGAGGAATGTGAAAAAGAAATATAAGTAATTAAACGACAAACATTTCATAACATTGATCATCACCACTTATGCTGATTTATTTATTTAGAGCAATACATTTAAGAGCTAGTTAAACAGTATCAGCAGGAATCATCGCACACAATGGAAAATACATCAAATTTCATAAATGTTTCTCTTTTTTGCATTAGGGTGACAAAAATCTCCCTAATAAGCTCCAACGGGGTAGAACTTGACCTTAAGCCCTTCCTCGGAACAAAGCTTCAAAACCGAGAGGTCTTCTTTATTGTTGAAACTTTGGGTCGAAACAACATGCTCGTCAACTTCATGGAGAACGAAAACAAGATTATAAGCATCAATCTCATCTTTAGCTTTCTTAATATGAAACGAACCAGGAATGTGACGTTTGTCAGGTGGACCAACCACTAGAGGATACACAGCACAAGCATGAGCTTGAACTCTCCAATTTGGTGGATTTGCACATTCAGATACCCAAGAGAACTCAATCTCCAATGGGTCTCTTGCGGTGATGTTCTTAGCTTCCGGGTGTCTGACCGTGGGAGATGGCCATCACCACCGAAATGGGGCATGTTTGGTTTCCGATAAGGTCAAGTGAGATCGCTCGTTCACAGTTCTTTGCGTCACGAATGTGGTAGGGTTTCCCAGGTCGGAGAGGATTCTTCTCTACATCGAGCACAACAACATCTTCAGTAGCTTTTGAACACAAGACAAAGAGAAGGAAAAACAGTGCAAGTAATGCATTCTTCATCATGGTATGGAACTGATTGTATTTGGTTTATTTCTTCAGTGTGTGTTTTATGGGAGCGTCAATGGATTCAATTTATAGAGTTAGGGAGAGAGTGAAGAATAGTGAAGTGTATGAAGTGAAGCTTGCTTGAAGGAATGATGAAACTGGGAGGTACTGAGAAATGGAATTAGGACCAGTGTGTTTGGTTTCCATTGAGGGACCATTCCATAGTTTGCTGAGAAGTAAAGAACAAGTAATAACAGAGTCATATGGGGATTCAAATTCTGCTAGATTGTTTTAATCGATCTACTAGTTTCAGGGCCATGGAATGCTACAATTTTCAGTTTCAATTGACTTCATCCACTCTTGTTCCTCATAATAATCTCTATTTTCTCACAAGTAATCTAAGATATCATGTTTATTTATTGGGTTAAGGAGCAATTTGGCCAACGAACTATTGCCTCAAGAGCGCCCAACACAAATAACTTTTAAGTTGACCAAAAATACCAAAAAAACTTTTAAAAATGTGTGGTCAGCACAAAAATGGAGTAAAACTTTTTTATGCTGGGCGCTCCTAGAGTAAAAAAAATTTGTGCTGACTGCACATTTTTAAAACTTTTTTTTGGTATTTTTGGTCCACTTAAAAGTTATTTGTGCTGAGCACTCCTGAGGTAATAGTTTGTTGGTCAAATTGCACCTTAACCTTTATTTATTTTCAATAAGAGAGTTATACTCACTTCTATCCTTAATATAAGATATATTTACTTACTTTGATTAGATCAATGAAGTTAACTAAGTTAATATGGCTTCTTCTTCTTTTTCTGAAACACCCCAATCATCTTCTTTGATTCCCTTAATCTCTCTTACTAAATTATTGCTGAGTGAGTATCAATAGGGGGTAAATTAGAAAAATAAAATTGACAAATATGATAAATAGGTCTTAAATTTAGGACCAAGATCAACTCCCATTTAGGTCATATATTAAGGATTGGAGGGAGTAATTTAGTTATTTACTTCCATTGGAGAAGTGATATGAGGTTAAGAAAAACGGGTTGGGGCCTCTAAGTATGCCTATCTCTAATGCCATTTGTAATGTCACTGTAACATCCCATTTTTCAAAAGCAGTATAATTTTTTTTCATCAGAGTAGAGCATCGGAACAAGAGTGTAACTGATATATATATATTCAAAGTGCCCACTGGCTAGTTACAGAGACGGTACGATAACCGAGAGTTTCTTTGAATAACAACAGAAGTGTCTCCCTAGCAACAAAATATAGTCTTCAACCGGACCTCTAAGTTTGCATCTTCCCTCTCTCCTCGATCCTCGGTCCTCCTGACCCTGACGCTATGTTAAGAGCTGAGGTCCAATGCATACGGACCCCAGGTAACGGTTAACCTCATGTTTACATACACACATATGCATTATAGACATTCGTATCACTAACAGTATATGATCATACAACATAAGTATCACATACAGCAAGCGCATCCCAACAGCACATAAGACCCCAGGCAGATGTGTGGCCCCTAGCAACGTATTTCCAACAGCACATAAAATGTGTGGCCCTTAGCAAACGTATGGCACTTAGCAAACGCATGGCCCTTAGCAGACGTACCCCAATAGCACATAAAATGTGTGGCCCAGAGCAACGTAAACATATCAACAGTACATAACATACAGCAGAGCCATCATCTATCGCTCATAGACACACCACAAACATATCACATATACATATACAATAAACACCAGAGTTAGTGTTACAGTACGCGAACGTACCTTCGTTGACAGTAATCAGCACTTTTGACGGAAAACGGTACGTTTGACAGCGATATGACAGTGGTACGTGATCACAGATATCCTATAAGGATAATATCTCTTTAATCAATGTCCAACATTATAACAGGCATTTTAGGTATAAATTACCATTTTGCCCCTAGTTTGACTAATCGGCGAAATTTCGCCAGAACTTCGTTACTTTGACTCGAATCTTCCAAAATTTTGCCATAACTCTTTCTCCAACATGATTTTCAAAATTAATATCTTAAGTACCCATAAAACATGATATCTAGTCATACTTGGAAGATTAAAGATCAAAACAACAACTACCCTAGAACTTCAAGAACTACCAAACTAAAGACTAAGAACCGAAGAACTTACCCTTGAAGAACTTCCCTACAACTTTCTCCAGAGCTTCTCTCTTTAAATTCTCTCTAGGATTGTTTGTGAATTGGTGAAGAATGAGGAGAATCAAGGGGCCTATTTATAGGGAATTTCCATGGATCTCAACCCTTGGATCAACTTCTGCATCAACGGATAAGAAGACGAAGATGTGGCCTCTTGAGAATCACTCATTTTCCCTTCTTTTCCACCACAAAAACCGTCCCCCCATGTCATCCTATGTCACCAAGGTGATGTCACCAACTTGCTTGAGAAGTTTTCTACCGATAAAGTCCCTGTTCGGTTTACGGAAATGACCTCGAAGACAGCCCACTCTGAGATAAAATTACACTCGTTTATAATATATCCTGACCTTAGAAACCTAGTTCATGGTTTTCTAGATATGATTTAATTTCTATTGGTGGTCACTTCTCCTATTTGCTTTTTCACAAATATCTAACAGAATATTCCTTAGAATATTCTTAAACCACTTCCATGTTCACATTACAACATTTTTCTTCCTTTTCTTTCCTATTTTTTCGAAAATCCAAGGCTACTTCTTGGCTAAGTTTTGACTTTTCAACTCTTGGTTTATTTAATTAATCCATGCTTTAATTCATCTAATTAGATAATTATCTCATTGGCTAATCCTATGTTTAGCAACCTTTTAGGATTAAGGATTTCCATGTACTTAATCTCACACATTTTACTTAATCTTTATTGATTAATTAGCAAGTATATTTTATGCTAATTTAGCCACTAATCATTTAATTAAAGGGTTTTCACATAATTATCTTGAATATTCTCTCGATTCATGCTTAAATAATTAGCCATTAATTACTTAATTATCCACTTACTAATTGTTGACAATTTTCTTAATTGAGATTAATTATTATCTCACAACTATTGGACTGATATTGATATTTTATGTCCCATGTAAAATATTAAAAATCATGGGGTCATTTTGGTTCTCAAAATATTTTTTGATTTTTGCCTCATTATTTTCCAAAGGAAATAATCCCAAAAATTCCCTAAATTAGAGACAACACACTCTCTAATTTTTAACAAATATTTTATTACCATTTAGGATTTATCATAATATTTTCAGGGCACTTTATGGCCCATAATTGCATTTTAGGGATTTTGACACTTTATTCCCTCAAATTTCACTAGAAATTTTCCCTAGAAAATACGATAATTAGGATTCCAGATTTGAGATTACATATTCACCTATTTCCAATAGGTATTATTTATTAAAATATGATACTTATCATAAGTAAGATTTTTAGGGTATTACAGTCACAATCTTCTAAATGTTTTTTTCTTTGTTTTGATCATTAGATTTTTCATAGAATGAGTTGACATTTTCATAACCATGTACACAATTGAAGAAACAATCACTTACCTAATTATTCAGAAGAATCTTCCATTTACACTCCTCCTTATAATTAACCCACCATACATCTTCAAATCTTCAGAACTAATTTATATGACTTGAAACTTTAGGAATTTGATTGATAATGATTAAATTGTTGGAGCAAAAGTACCTAATTGAGCCATTTAAGGGACCAAAAGTTTAATTTCTCCTTTTTTTAATTAATTAATTGAACTTGAATATCTCTCTCTCATCGCATGCTATTTGCTACTTTTATTTTCTTGTCTTTTCTGTACGTTCTCCATAAAAGACGTCTTGCTTTATGCTTACTTTTAAAGTTTTCATACGAGGACGTTGGCTCTTTACGGTATAATTGATCTGGGATATGCATATCTATTTTAGAATTTAAAGATTATAATGTTGTATATAGCAACAACTTATGTATATAAAATGTTGTATGATTATAATAAAAAAACTAATAAACTATATCATAAACAATCAAATTATATATATATATATATATAGTGATAACTATCTTAATTTCTTTGCCCAGAAAAATTAACTAGCTTAATTTTTATATTTTTTTCATCTTAATTACTCTCAGCCGGGTTAAATCTACATATGGTTGGAGGAAGATGATCCTCTATGATCTCTTTTTTCTCATTATCCCTCATAAGCCCATCTGAACCGTTGATTGGAAAGATGAGAGAAAGGTTAAAGTAGTATTGTGACCTTTCAAATTGATTGGACGAACTTGATTTAAAGATTATGAAGGATAGGGTGGGCTGAATGTTATGAGAAATGTAAAATTTATATAGTTCTTTTTTAAACAAAGAGAAAAACCCATAAAGAATGAGAAATTTCTTTTGGTACAATAGCTAGCCAAATTGTATTTTATTATATGTAAAAAGAAGATAGTGATAGAGCGAAGTATACAACGGTAAGAACACAAAAGACAACACCAGACACTCACAACAGAGAGCATAAAAACTGTAAATACAACGATCAAAACTACCCAAAACCGATAGCTAAAATAAAGACTCCGCATAAGCTAAAGGGAAAAAATATATGTACTAGAATCAACTTCCAGCTATATGAGAAGACCATGGCAACATTCTATTTCTTCTGTTACCAATGTTCCAGCGAAGTTACTTGTTTATATACACATATCTATTTGGCCATGTACTTATTTATGGAGGGGACGAATGGGAGAGATAAAAGATAGAAAAAAGAGATGACAAAGAATTAGTGGAAAATGATGAAAGAGACATATAAATAATTAGGGGTAAAAGTTCAAAAATGTAATAAACGTCCAGACATTATATTTTCAAAATAAAGCTTATAAAGAGGACTAAACTCATTCAAACAATTGAAGCTTATAAAAAAGACAGAAGGGAGTAGTATATATCTATATTGTGAGTTTTTTTAATCAATCAATTAGTAGTTGGCCGGTTGGAGTAGGTCATAATTTTATTGTTGGCACGTTATAATGACAAGAATTGACTTGAAAGTGTCCCAACTCCCAACGGCTTGATGTCTTCCATGTCCAATAATCATAAGCCAATCCTCCCCATAGATTTGCATTATCTATCTCCAATCCTAAATGTAGGGGTTAAATAACTAATTTATAAATATTATAAAGTTGGGTAAGTTATTTGTAAAAAGTTGGTGTCGGTTTTTCTGAAGTACAAATTTTAATCATTTGCATTTAAAACTATTTTCTCATGATAAAAGACCTCCTTAATATATCAAATCAACATGGAAAATTTAAAATATAAATTTAGAAAACATAGTAAATTCAGATATTAGGTATAGGATCAAAGAAAGTAATTCATTAGCTTCTATATTAAGAATTGGAAGGAGTATTCTACGTATTCATTAAATGCATAAATACTGAGAAAAAGGAGTGGGCACACACGTTTCAAATACATGATGTTTCGATGTGCAATGCATGCCTATCTATGGCTATGCATCCATCAATTCATACATATTACCCATATATGTGATTTCAATTTTTGATATTATAAATTAAGACATATCTAAAGTTTCGATACAAAAAGTTAGGTGTTTATAAAAAAACAAGATAATATTAGTGGAAGAAGACTTTAAGTAAATAGAAGAAATGAACACTTAATCAAGCCAACTAGAGAAGAGTTAGGAATATCACCCAGTGAGTTATGAGAAATTGGAAAGTACACAAGCTATTATACTAGTTCTGTCTTTACCATATGACCTGCGTCTAGTCCCCAAAGCACTTATAAGAGTTCCAATATCTTCTCCGAGATTCAACAAGCTCTTGCCACCCCAGTACATCAATATCAGGCTTTCACATTTTGTGTACGCTCACCCTAACAACTTGTAAGGCAACAACTTCCCCTCAAGATCCCACTATCTTAAATATCTCTTTAAAGTAATAAATGATTGCAATAAGTAAACTCTGTCACAAAGAACAAAAAATGTTTAACACTGAAGCACGAGAGAGTGAGTTGGCCAGAGCTTTGAATGTGATTCTTTACTAAAATAGAGCTTAATCACTTATGATCAAGGTTATCAAATTCGCGAGTTTAAGTAAACTCGTGATAATGACGTACACTCGTATGATAAATTCGAATCATAAACTCATAAGAGTTTACTTTTTTCCTTCAAAGAGGTATCGATAGTGTATAATAAACAATTACAATGTAAAAAAGGACAATAATTTGATTTAAATATATTTTAAATCTAAATAATTGAAATTAAATCCATTAACATTCATAACTTATCATATTTCACAAGAAATTTCTATAAAATTCATATAGAAAAGTCTTTGAACATGATCGAATTGAAAAAGTTTACATGAGTTTAAGAATGAATCAACACGGTTTTATAAGCTAGAAACGTAAAACAGATAAACTCGAAGAGTCGACTCGTGAGTTTGACAACAATGTTTATGATTGTTTAAAGTTATTGCTACATCTTGAATGCACTTGTATTTATAGCTAGATGATGCTCGGCTATCTGTTACTCTCATTAATCTGGCTGTCAGACACATCATTTGAATTTTGAGAGTTCATATAAGGTGAAATATCTATTGTGATTAATTCATTGCTTCCTGCATTGTAAAACTTGTTTTCTTTGGAAATTATAAGTTAACATGCATTTTAGAGTGAAGTTCCAAAGAATGGGAACCAGTATAGAGGCATCTAAGATCAGTTCAGATTAGTTTAAAAGCATCCTAACTCGAGTTGGTCCTTCAATGAAGTTTAACTTGAGGTTACTCGAAGTTATCTGTAACATCCCAACTTTTAAAAGTAGTATAAAATTTTTTTTGTCAAACATCATTTCAAAATGATCAGAGTAGAGCAACAGAGCAATTGAGTAACTGATATGTATATATAAAGTGCCGTAAGTCTGGCTGGCTATTTACAACAGCGGATTAATATCCGAGTGTTTCAAAAGTACATCACAACAGGAAGGAATCTTCAGTCGGGTCTTCAAGCCAGTCTCCTGTCGAGTTTCTACACAGGCTGCTTGTCTCTTTCTGCAGCTCTCGGTCCTCCCGACCCTGACGCTATATTGAGAGCTGAGATCCGCACCGGATCTCAGGTAACGGTTAACCTCATGTTTATGTATACAGACAACAGACATCAACAATACTAACATCGCTCTAACACAATCACAACCCATGCATATGTATTGCCCCCAGCATGCAGACAGATTGCACCCAGCATACAGACAGATTGCACCCAGCTTAAATCTCCAACTTTTCAGGAACTCGATCACTACCAAGTTTTTACCTCGTCAGGATTTTTTCAATGCAATGAGGCCTAAAAACAATAGTAGGAATCTCACTCCCTACTTACTAAAACTATCTAACAATTCTACTAACTACCGAACTAAAAAGCTAAAGACCGTAGGACTTACCCGTTGAAGACTTCTGCAGAATTTCTCCAGAGCTTCTCTCTCTTCTTTCTCCCTCTAGGATTCGGCCAAATGAAGGAGGAATTGGTGTTAAAATTTCAAGAGGTCTCATTGCCTATTTATAGAAAATCCTAAGGACACAAATGTAATTCTCCAAGTTGTCTACAACCATGGAAATTCAAACTTGAAATGGTGTTTATTCCTTGTCCATGGAGAATGCTGGACGAAATTCAAGGGTGATGTGGCAGCCCTTGGTTGGTCCAAAAAAAATGATGACTCAAGCTCACTTTATGCCCGGTCTGGCAGATTTCCCCGATCGGTACCCGATTCGCGTAATTTCGGAGAAATCTCAAACTTCTGGATTTACAACTTTGAAGATATTCTCTTCCTCATCAATAATATCTAATTTAACTTAGATTTTGGTCTCTTACAGGGGTTCCAACAAATCCGATTGCGCTTTTCGAAAACGTGTCCGAACGCGTCCGGTTTCAGAACGCATTTATGAAATCATCAACTTCTTCATAAAAATTCACTGGTTCCAAATATGTCCAGATAAATTCAAACTCATTCCTAGATGTTGAGTTAGAATTTATTTTCTTCATATCCAAAATTATGCCTATCTACATTTTTCCCTATTTTGTTTTATTAGGAAAATGCACAATCGCTTTTAATTAACTTCCGGAAGAGTCTAACGGAAGATAAAATTCCACTGATCAATATTTTACCTTGACTTTGGAAATCATATTCCTAGATCTCTAGATAGGATCCGTTTCCTACTTTTTAGATTACTATTCACTATTTTTACTTTAATTAATTATAATATTAAAATATTACAAGTTGCATATTACATTGATTAAAATTCTTATCTTCTTCCATTTCTAAGATTTCGTCCAGCTAACAATCTGATCCTTTTCTTTAATTTTCATTTTTATATTTTATTTAATATAAAATAATTATTTCATATAATTTCTTACATAATTTTCCTATTGGTCCAAATTTGTATTTAGACTTAAAAATACCTAAACTCAACTATTTTTCTCCAAAATTTCCAATTAATTAGTAAACATGTTTTTACTAATTTTAAAACAAAAACCACTAATTTTTGAGCTTTACATAATTATTTCATAATTTCCTTTGCTCAGGCTTAAGTAATTAGCCAATAATTTCCTAATTACTTTCTTATCAATAGTTGATAATTTTCTTACTTAGGATGCCTCATTACCTCATAACTTTTATATTTACATTTTTGCTTTCATGTCTCCGGCATTATCTTAGCATTTACGGGGGTATTTCGGTCATTTCCTTACTTTTTGAGTATTCTTCTACAATTTCTCCAAGTTTGTAACTTAATAAATTGCCTAAATTAGGGACAATATCCTTCCCTATTTCAAATAGATTTTTACTTGCCTCCTTTATAGCTTTCATGGGTATTTATAACCCATAATGTATTTTAGGGACCTATATGCAATTTTCAACATTTTAGGGACCTAATTGCAATTTATCTAATTTCAAGAGAAATTACCCTGACAACAAGGTAAACTCAATACAAGGTGCTCGAGACCTCATATTCACCTATTTTTAATAGGTATTATTTACTCATTTTATGATTTTTACCCTAAGTCAGATTTTAGGGTATTACATTATCAAGAGAATGGTGAAGAGAAAAACTTATATCTTCGAATTATGAACTCGAGTTTATTGAAGAATATGTAAGAATGAAGTGCTACAAATATAGCCAAACATCTCGGTAATCTTTTATTTTCTTTTGCAGATGATACAATTAAGTTCATCAAACTTTGAGTTATGTGTACATAACTCAATCTTAACGTACTTTAAATCATATACAAACAAACCTAATCATATTGACAACAATAAGATTATTATGAAAAAAAACTCTCTATTTCGAGAGTTTTACAGTTTTTTATCCTTCTCTAAAATATGGGGGGAATACTGTACCACACTTTTCTTTTTCAATGACGACAAAATATGAATCTTATCTCATTATGTCCATAATATATGTATTGAGTTTAGGTAGTGTACGTGTGATGTCACATTCTATGCTTGAAGAGGAGGTGTTCTATAATACGCAGGTACAATCGCAGGGAAGAACATTTGTCTTACTCCTTCCGCCTTGATTATAGGGAATATAATACCTGATGCAACCTGACATCCATATAAGAATGAATTTTAATTAATTGTAGATATGGATGAAATTAATTAAAAGTTATTTACTCTACTCGCATCTAATCCAAAATATAAGCCACTTTCGACCATATTATCGAAATTAGGAAAGAGCAGTTAACTCATTAAATTCTTCTAAATTGGAAAAATAAAAATCCACTTTTAACAAGGTTTTGAAGGGCAACGAAAAATACGAGTAGTCATATTAAAGCATGAATAATTACTACCTCTATTACTAAATATAGGACCTATATATATATATATATATATAGGGTTTATCGTCAATTGTAAGAATGTCACTATGTCATAAGATTATGAATGAAGTGTTTTGGTCCATATATACTATATATATATATTGGGGAGTTAAGGAAATTAATGAAGGGTATTTTAGTATTTTTATTTTAGTATTTATTATATGAATTTTACCAAAACATCCTTCATTGATTCCAATAACTCTCAAAACGACCCAAAATGATAAACGATAAACTTATATATATAGTTCATATATATATATATATATATATATATATATATATATATATATATATATAGGAGGTAGTAATTATTCATGCTTTAATATGACTACCCATATTTTATATATTTTGACATATAGGTTTTTGTTTGTTTGTATTTATTATGGGTTTATGTTTGTTGACCAAGTTAACACCCTTCAACTATGTGGTTTTGGGAGTTAGGGGAATTAATGAAGGGTCTTTTAATATTTTTGTTTTTATATTATTACATGAATTTTATTAAAACACCCTTCATTAATTCCATAACATTATGTCAAGTGACATGACAAACAATAAACCCTTTATATATATACTCAACACTTATTTATTACAAATAATTATAACTTAACTAATTTCCTAGTATTGACAAATTAGTTATTTAACTCTTATACTAAGGGTAGTAATTGTAAATGGCTAAAATTAATTAAAACAACTTGAGTGTGTACTTGACATGGGAGTGGAAGATACTTACAAAAATCAATCGAGCACCCATCCAAATGCGTTTTGGGGAAGGGAAAGGGAAGAGCAAGCGACCAACGCCAAAAATGGCAACGGCAAAGAAGTGAAGGACCAAGCTGAGAGGTTTAGGGTTGAGACCAGACAATAAGGCCACTGGTCCCTCTGAGAAAACACCTCCCAGGCTCAAGTAATCAAAACATGCTTGTCTCATTTCTTTACTTGCTGGTTCTTGCGATGCCCTGAACACCTTGTACAATGCTCCTGCTAGTGTGTTTATTGTTGATGCCACTGGCTGCAAATCAACCCAATACAGTCATACACATATCACTTGCACGCACGCACATACAGGAGAGGATATTCTCCTCATCTTTTTTTCTCTTTTTCCCTCATCAGCCTATCTGTGCCGTTAATTGGGAAGAGGAGAGAGAGAGTTTAAAGTGGTATTGTGATTGATTGAACGGATATGATTTAGAGATGATAAGGGATAATGAGAAAACGATTATGAGAGAAACCCAACCCACGCACATACACACACATAGAGAGAGAGAGAGAGAGAGAGCCACATTGATCTCAGATGTGAACTCAAGCATACTCATATATGTAATATAATGTTATAAGGTTGAGTCTAATGCCATGTTACTTGTTCTAAATGTAAGAACTCAAACCATTTCCCCCCCTAAATTTATAATTTTTCCTCAAACTATCAATATTGATTGCACATATTAAAGGGGTTTACATCCAAGGATAGTTCCAATTTTTACAAATTCTTATAGATGATATTTTAAGAAAACTAACACAAGGATTTTCAAATAACTAATTTCATTAATATCTGCAACAAAATTAGTTATCTAATTCCTATATCAAAAATAATTGTTGTATTAAGTTGTCACCCTTTCAAGTATTTGAACTGCACTTACAAGACAATTAAACCAGTTTCTTTTTCACAATTATCATCAATATGTAATCAGTAAATTCTATATCTAGTAATGATATGGCTCATTTCTCACATTTCATAGAATGTACACAGCACAAATCTAGCTGTCATACAAGGTAGAAAACAGTTCGATGCATTCCCATAAATTCAAAAGTCTGGAGACTATTCCGGTAATACTCAGTTTGATCTCAAAAGTAGGAGTTAGATGTATAACTAATTTTCAAATGTTAAAAAAATTAGTTAAGTTAGTTATATGTTAGTTATTTATAATAAACGTGTGTTATTTTTCTAAACTGCTCTCTCTAATACTTTGCATTTGAAACTACTACTTTAACAGAAATTAAACCCATCCATAACCATAGTCAATAGGGATAATTTGGAGAAAAGAAGTTAAATTTAGGAAACAAAGGATCTTATATTCAGGACCAAAACAAACCTATTAACTAGGTCACACATTTAGGATTGGAGGGAGCAATTATGGACGATAAGTTAGCTCAACTTTGTTAATTCATAACTTTTGATATACTTAGTGTGATCCGCCATACACATATAGCTTCCTTCATTTTGTAATTTTTTTTTTTTGAAACAATAAAGGAAACTTAGAGTTGGTCTAGCATTGTAAAGCCTAACTAGATCCTTTATTCTTAACGTAGTTTACTTTACTGTTTCGGTAATTATGAGATGAAAGCTTTTAAGAATAATGACCTTGCGGAGGGTGTAGAAAGATTGGAGGTAATTGCAGAGAGCAGAGGCGTCGTGAAGATCAGAAAGAGGTCTGATAAGATTCCTGAGAACAACGATGTCGGAGAGAGCCACGGTCATGCCTCCACCGGTGAGAGGATGACGCATATTGAAGGCGTCTCCCATTAAAAGAGCACCAGGAGTTGAATATGGAAAAGCAGGCATGCTTTTGTTTGGCATGCTTCTTATCTTTCCTTTCTCTATAGCTTCTATGAATTTATCATACAACTCTGCAGGAACCTGCATTCAAAAGAAAAAGCAATTCCCTCAAAAAATAAGTTTATAGAAAAGAAGGCAAATATATAAGATATTGCCATTGGGAATATACCAGTGTTGTCTCAACTCAATTTGGACTAGTCAAGGTGTAATGCAATTTCTAATGTCATTTGTTGGTATTAAAAAGAAAAAGAGAAGGCAATTCAAGGATCAGTGTTTCATGATATTGGAGGAGTTACAAGGAAAAGAAATCAGTTTACAGAAGAAGCAAGTATTTCAATCGTTCAACACTTGTTTTCAAAAGGGAAAAATTAATTTGTCATTCATTATAGTTTCACTTAATTTTTAATCAAGTCTCTATAGTTAATTTTCTCTATTTATTGGGTCGTTACAGTTTCTTCAATTGTGGGCATTAGTTCATATGCGTGTAATATATTAATTAGGGATGATGTGGATGCTGACTATGCAATATGTAAATTGCTAAAAAAATAAAAAAGAGGTTTTAAGAAATAAAATGTAATATTATCAACATAAAAAAATTATGAAACTCAGCCGTCTCAATACATCTCTATATAACTTGTAATTAACTCGGTTTATTTTGCTTTTATTTACATCCATGCGGCAAAATTAATCCAAGGGCATGCTGAGTCAAGGTCATGTCATTAGCTACTAATTAACATCGTTTCTTTTACAAATTAGCAAATCATAAGTATTGGAACCAATACTTATAATTGACAAAACTATAAGAACCCAATAAATAAGGGGAAAAACTATAAAGACTTATTTAAAAATTAGACAAAACCATTGGAACTTGCATGTTAACTTTTTCTTAAGCAAGATTTAGAGTTCAAGTTTTGTGAATGAAAGAGATTGTCATTGAGAGAGCTTTTTATACCCATGTTCAATTCAAAATAATCAGGGTACGTACCTGAGGAGTGTTGAGTTAGTTGGTATAGAGAAAAAAGGGAAAAAGAGAGAAGGCAATTCAAACAGTAGTGTTGAACTGTTGAAGATATATACCTGAGGAGCTACTACAGTTTTCAAGTAATGAGCCATTTCACCGGTGGCAAGAGAAGGCAGTGTTTGGCCAGGAACATCAACCAAACACCGAATTTCAGTGCTACTGATTGGATAGAATAAAATGGGAGAAGGATCTCCCAATACTACGTGCCCATGGTTTGCAAATGGAAGCTCACAGTTTTCAAGCACTAAACCAACAAAATGAGAAGGCACTTCAACCTGCATTTATTAGCCAAATCAATAAGGATTTTAAACTTGTAGGTTTCAGTTTGGATTATTTTATAATGCTAATGAATACGAAATAGTTATACCACAATATAAAAAAAAAAAAAACAAACAAACAAACAAAGCTGTTGGCACAAAGAAAGAGAAATGCTAGATAGAAATAAACATGATCTTGAAAATTTTATAAAAGTACTAGTAATTATCAAATATGTATGGATGCAGATATAATTATTGTGGACAAAAATTTGAGAGCGGAATTTGTACTTCTCATATATCTGATGTTGAAATACAATTAACTATTTATATACAAAGGAAAGAGACAAGATAATAAAGGCAAAAACCTAATAATTACTTATTAGCTAATAACTACTAATAAATAACAAATATTTACGCATATGAGTGGCCTTTGTCTAATTTGTACGAGTTATATATACCTTGGGGTTGCAAAGAGAACGCCTCAAGTTGGAGAAACAACCATCACACACAATAGTAAGGGGAGCCTTTGCAATTAGCTCCTGTCCACTCTTTGTTTTGTAGTGTACCCCTCTTATGGTTCCTTTTTCTTCAACTAAAGATGTCACCGTTCCTTGTTCTAGTTTTACGCTGCACTTATTTGTTGGAATGTTACGAAAAAATAAAAATAAAAGGTCCCAAAACGAATAAAGCTCAACATGAAAAGACGTAGAAGGACTATAGAAAAAACTCAGCTTAAACTTTTGAGTTAAGATGTGTTTACAAATATGCATTACTCTCTCTGTTCCTTTTTATTTTAAGAAACATTTAACTAAATGTCAGTTAAGAACAATAAATGTGTCCAAATTATTATTATTTTTTTTTTTACTAAAATACTGTATTTATGAAGACATGGGATATTAGAAAAAGAATAAGGAAATTATTATAATAAAGAGGATTGCAAAAGAGAGAATAAAAAATAAATATGGTAGGTCTTTGGGGCTATGAAAATTTATTAAAGATAATATTTTAGAAAAATAAAAACAATTTTAAAAGAGAATATTTTAGAAAAACCAACACAATTTTTTTCAAAATCAAAGTGATGAAGAAAGAGTATACATACTTTGGAAGAGACGCAGCTTTTTGTCTCATTCTCTGGATGAAGCGACCATTGTGAAAGCTTCTGCCAGCGACATCAGACTCAAACTTATCCAATGGATATGGGATTTTGGTGCTTTTACCATCTTTATACAGAGCGTACCCTAACACTTTTTGAGCATCAATCTCATCAACACAATCTGCACAAAATAATATAAGACAAGATAAAATAAGCCATAACAAAATTTTGGGGAAATCACCATGACAATTTTTAGTAATTATATTCCTTCATTAATATCTCATGATGTCGCCTAAAATTTTTAATATTATCACCAAATAGGCATTTAGTCAATTAGTCCTTATAGAAGTAGCTTTGAATGCTTCAATAGGGGGGCCCGACAATTATTTAGCATGATATTGCATCAAATACTATACAATGGCAACCGTGACCTATCTCTAGTTGAGGTCGATAGTACTCTAATATAATATAATTGAATTGAGTTTTAAGTACTATTGTCTAAAAGAATAACCATGATGCAGTTTTTACTGTTATCTTACCCTGAAGACCCAACTGAACTAACTTGAGATAGCCTCCAGGCTGTAGCAATTCACCCACAATCCTATCAGGTTCTCTCAAGTCCCTTTCAATCACGTGAACTCGCCTTCCATCCTGCAAAAACCAGCACACACAAACATATCCATCTTTATTTATTTCTTTTGTCGGCCATTAAATTCATATCCATCTACAGAGAAACTTCAAAGAGCAATCACAGATCAAGAAATATCACTAATTAAGTTATCATAGTAATGGTTTTTTGTGCTATTCACAGATCAGGTCAATACAAGCTAGTTATTACTATTATTTCCAATTAAGCAATAATAATTTTTTCTTCTTTGTGGTTTTGTAGGGAAAAATATATATATTCCCTCAGATTTATTTACGTGAAACCTTTTTCTCTCAAAAAAATGATCAAGGCCCCCTTGAAAGTAATTTCAGAAAGACATGGTTCCATTTATAAAGAAATTTCATTATATAATCATTTTACCTCTACTAATTAGCAAGCAGCGGATCAATATAATCTCTCTAGTTCAAAATGTTATACAGTAGAAAAGCAAGGGGAAAAATAATCACCAATATAGTTGTTTATGCTATAGCCGTTCTTTGCACGCGGGTTTGGGTTTATATCCATTATCTCTTTCTCCTTTTCTTCTCATATTCACTTTTAGTTGGAACAAAATAGATGGTTTAGATTTATTTTTTATAAAATTATAATAAACATAAATAAATAAATTTAAACTATTAGGGTATGTTTGGTTTGAGGGAAGGGGAGGGGGGAGAAAAAAAGGAGGGAAGAGGAAAACTTGTGGGCCCCACTACACTCAATTTTGAAAAAAAAAATTCCCTCCTCTCCTTTTTTTTCTCTCTCTCCCCTCCCTCCCCTTCCCTCAAACCAAACATACCCTTAAAGTATGATCTACACAATTTATAATTGTAGTACAAACCAAAAAAAAATTAATTTTAAAAACATTATAATAATAATAATTTTAATTTATGAAATATGAAAACTAGACAACCTAATCTTATAAGAAAAAGTATGGAAATATAATATATTTCCTCCAATACTATTTATATGAATTTTTTAACTTAATTATATAGATTAAAAAAGTATGTGGCCGGTTAAAGTTAAATTGTGGTAACTTTTCAGATTATTCACAGCATTTTAAAGTTATCCTTAACTAAAGGGTACTCCCCCCTATCATTAATATATCATTAATATAAGACATATTTAGGAAGTTGATCTTAATCCTAAATATAATACATAATTTTCATATTTGTCAATATTTTCCTAATTTACCCCTATTGATGCTCCCTTAATAATAATTAAGGAAGACAAACAATTAGAGAATTAAGAAAATTCATTAGAGTGATTTATAAAATACATGTCATATATTAATTAACTTAACTAAGTTTCTTAATTTAATGAAATTAATTAGGTAAATATGTCTTATATTAAGGACCAGATAGAGTATTAAATAGCATTTAGTTGTCATAAAAAAGATAACTTCTTAGTACATAAAGTCAAAAATACTCGTCAAAAAAAGGACTGGATGATATAGAATATCATAGAAATATAATGGGTTCGTTTCACATATTCCCGTCGCTTGGGTTTTTTCTTTTGTTGGTTGATGAGAAAACAAAAAAGGAAACAAGCAAACACAATCGTTTTTTCTCTTTCAAAAATTGAGAATGCGTACGTACGGGACATGTACATATGATATAGCAGAAAACCTGAACTCTGAACAGTTTCATTAAACCTCAACAACCATCAACTTTTTACTTTCAGAAATCCCGAATATATAAACAGATCTATATGCAAAGTTCTCATAAAAACCCAGAAAATCAACATAGATCAACCATTAATTATTAATCCTACCATTCCAAGTGTATAAGCAAGAGCTGAACCAGCAACTCCAGCACCAACAATGATTATATCTGTATCTTCTTCAACCTCTGGATCTTCTGATTTTGCGGCAAACCCGTTTGTTTGAACCTGTATATATGATGAACTACTCTTGACCATCTTGCTCTTTTCTGCAAATTTTGATGCAGCAAAAAATGCAAGCACTAAACCAGATGCTAGAATTCCTCCCAGAATATTCTGATAATCCATATCGATCTCTCCAAGATGGTTGGTGAAAATTTCGTCAGAAAATGAAATAAGGTAGAGTTTGTGTGAAGGTGGTGGTGAATAATAATAATGAGAAGGATATATGCACGCTAAGTCTGTTAGAGAATAGGTTTCGTTTATATAGCCGAATACAGCCGTAGACACGTACGTGTAAAGGAGTCTAAAGTGTATCTGTATATAATAAGCATTGTACCTGGATTGATGACGACATTTTAATTTTTAAAAATTGTATTTCCATAATGGATTGATCAGCAATCTCTAATCTCATTTATATTTTTAATTACCGGTTATTAATGATTTGCAAATAGTAATCTTATTTATATTTGAAAATAAAGTTGACTGAATGCAAATAATTAATAATGTATAATCAATGGCATTAAAAGTATTTTGGAAAAGTCAATTTGTAAAGCATCTTTATCTCATGTTTTCAAAGCACACGACAACTAGCCTCTCAAGCCCCAGGCGTCCTTTTTTCTCATCCGGCCTATGATAAAAATTTGTAGAATATACCTAATTAATGGTTAGTAAAAATTGTATTTTCAAAATACTTTTTATACCATTAATGGCACGTTATTAATGATTTACAATCTCTAATCTCATGTATATTTTTAATTAGAGATTGTGTTTAATGATTGATGGATAGATGGCGACATTTTAAAAATTGTATTTTCATAATGGATTGATCTGCAATCTCTAATCCCATTTATATTTTTAATTACTGGTTATTAATGATTTCCAAATAGTAATCCAATTTATATTTGAAAATAAAATTGACTGATTGCAAATAATTAACAATGTGTAATTAATAACATTAAAAATATTTTGAAAATACAATTTCTAAAACATCTTCACACCATGTTTTCAAAAGAGACACCCTCGTTTTGAAAGTTCCAAACCAGAACTCACAACAGTTAGCCTCTCAAGCAGTAGGCAGTAATTAATTTCCTACAAATTTCTTGTTGTTTCTTCAATCTCGTGTGAATCAGCTACAATACATTTTTTGTGATCAATTTCATTGTGGCAATAATGCTTTGGAAAATTTCATCTTTAGCCATATTATCCTAAGTCCTAATTCCTCTTATTTGTCAGTAGAAATTGTTCATGACATCTATTTTAAATTTACAATTTGATCTATTATTATTGAATTATACTGCGTTGAAATTCTATTATTTTTTAAATCCAAATATAAATTTGTTGTATTACTATTTGAAAGCTTTAGCAAAGTCTTTCTGAAGAATATTTTAAAAAACAAAAACAAAAAAATAATTAACATCTTATGCAAATATATGGTTTGAGACAAACTTAGATTTTTGGGTATTGTAATAATTTAAAATATGTATCATAATTTGGTAAGATTATACCTATAAAAGTAGGTGAATATGAGATATCAAATAATAAGATAT
Organism: Acacia pycnantha; assembly: GCA_025563575.1. Taxonomy (NCBI): domain Eukaryota; kingdom Viridiplantae; phylum Streptophyta; class Magnoliopsida; order Fabales; family Fabaceae; genus Acacia; species Acacia pycnantha. The sequence goes on from JAMWYP010000290.1 coordinate 489,156, forward strand.
AATTATCTTATTTTCTAAGGAAAAATCTCTTGGAAATTAGAAATTAAGGGCCAAAGTGCCAAATGACCAAAATGCCCTAAGGGACATAAATATTTAGGAAAATTGTGAAAAATCTATAGTGTAGTATGGTTTTGGAATTTTTTGTTAATTATTTGAATAATGAGAGTATGTTATCTGTAATTAGGGTAATTTAATAAGTTACAAACTTGGAGAAATTGAATAAAGATATTCAAAAGTATTGTAATGACTATAATGCCCTCACAAATTCTAAAATCTTGCGAGAACAGAGAAACAGAAATGTCGGTGTTATAATTACGAGGTAATGGGACATTCTAATTAAGAAAATTATCAACTAATGATAATAAAGTGATTAAGTAATTTCTAGCTAATTACTTAAGTCGAGCAAAAGAAATTATGAAATAAATATGTAAAACTCAAAAATTAGTGGTAATTGCCTTAAAATTAGTAAAAATATATTTACTAATTAATTGGAAATTTTGAGAGAAATAGTTGAGTTTAGGTATTTTTAAGCCTAAATACAAGAATAGACCAATTAGGTAATTTTGTGAAATTTTGGAAAAATTAAATAAATAAATGATTTAAATAATTAATTAAAAAAAAATAATTAAATTAAATTAAAAAGGGCCAGAGGTTGGTGACCGAAATATAGGAACCTTAAGGGTTAAGTTTGAGCAAAATAATATCCAAAAATTTTTGTACAACTTGCATAATATTATATATTATAATTAATTAAAGTAGAAAATTGTGAATAGTGATTTAGAAATTAGAAACGGATCCTATCTAGAGATCTAGGAATAGGAATCCCAGGGTCAAGGTAAAATATTGATCGGTGAGTTTTTACCTTTAAGTGACCTCTTAGGAAGTTAATTAGAAGTAGTTTGTGCGTTTTCCTAATAAGGCGAAATAGGAAAAATGCATATAGGTATATTATTGGATATAAAGAAAATAAATTCTAACTCAATATCTAGGGATGAGTTTGAATTTATTTTGACATATTTGGAATCAGTGAATTTTTCGAAGAAGTTGATGTTTTGAAATGCATTACGGAACCGAACGCGTTTGGACACGTTTTCGAGAAAACTTCAAGCGGACGAGTTGGAGCCCTATATGGGATCAAAATTTAGGTTAACTTGGACATTTCTAGTAAGAGAATGTGTCTTCAAAGTTTTAAATCCAGAATTTTGAGATTTCTCAGAAATCACGCGAATCGGAGTGCCGATCGGAAATCGGCAGGCACGGGCATAAAGTGGCAATTGTCACTATTTTTGGACCACTCCTAGGCTGCCACACAGCCCTTGTGCATGTCGACCAGCCCCTCCATGGCCAAGGATTTTCCACCATTTTGTGTTGAATTTTCCATGGTTATAATCAAAGGAAAATTACAACTTTGGGCGCAAAGTAGTTTGTGAAATTGCACAACTTGCCCAATCTTTTCCTATATAAAGGCATGAGGGGTCTTGAAATTTCACACCACTTTCTCTTGCTTGGGCCGAAAGTATCATATGTCATGCTTTTTTGTATTATTTTTAGTTGATGAAATTATATATATTGTTACCCAATTCCTTATGTTTATTACTTACATGAGGAGAAGGGCGGGTCACTTGATATGTGCAATATAAGATCTCTTAATGTTGGGTTTCAATTTGGCCTCACAGGAAGTATATGGTAACTATTTCTCCTCCTTTCAAGGATCTAACCATGTTTTAAATCTATAGTGTATTATGGTTTTGCAATTTTTTGTTACTTATTTTTCCCTTTTTTATGGTAAAACTGGTGGGATTTATTTTTTATTTTTAAAAACAAATCTCTTATTATAATATTATTTATCCATGTCTTTATTTATTTTCTTTTATTTCTTTTTTGATAGAAATAAAAGTTTATGTGAGTTGGATCCCAAAGGTTTATCAGGACCAGGGCATGCCTCCATGTCTTTATTTCAAGCATGTGCAGATAGAGAAATCTCACTAAATTTTCAGCAACACATCCCTCAAACGTAACTTATTTCTATATTTCTTTATATTATTTTCATTATGTGATTTTGTCTTTGGGATAATAAGGTTTCTTCCAATATTTGAAACATTAAATTATATTCATATCGTGCGACGCGTAGAGAGTAAATGCTTGTTCATGTAACATCCCAATTTTTAAAGCGGAACTTTTTTTTTTTTCAATCAGAATAGAGCAATGGAGCAAAAGAGTAACTGATTCATATCAAAATATCAACCATAGTGTAACATTGTAACGATTACAGTTATCCTAGAGTTTGAAAGTAACTACAGAATACAATAAAGGTTCTCCGGCTATCAGCTTAGACTTGATGCTTCCCCCGATCTCCAATCTTCAGACCACCAAACCCTGAAGCTACAGCTGAGATCCAATTTACCGCATTGGATCTCAGGTAACGGTTAACCTTATGCTCAAATAAAACAGTATACAGACAACAGATATTCATGACATAACAGCAGCATCTTATCAGATAATTGTGACACAGACAGAACATAAGCATGGAGCAATATGTAAGGTCCTACACAATAACAATGTGACACAGACAGGACATAAGCATAAAGCAGTATGTAAAGTCCTACACAACAATAGCTTGCACATTATCCTGTGCCACGATCACGTGTCCTCCGCGCTAGGAAAACTCAAACCGGTATTATCATGTCTATAACCCGTACGAGGCTGTATGTATAACGACGATAACGAGCCTCGGTATATGAACGTATCTATGACATATATGTATATGAGAAACATAGGATTAGTGTTACGATGCGCGTCCGTACTTTCGTTGACGTACGTAGATGTTTTCTGGCGGAAAGCGTACTTTCTTGACGGAAAAAGCGGTTTGTCCGACAGTGATACGTTGGACGACATAACGGCAAGACAGATCAAGGTTTCTGATGTCCTATAAGAGTAATATCACATTTATTAGTGATTTGACATCATAACGGGCATTTTAGGTAAAAATTACCATTTTGCCCCTATACCCCTAATCGGCGGAATTTCGCCAGCACTTCGTTACTTTGACTCCGTTTTTCCAAATTTTTTCCAGAACCTTGACCCCACCATGATTTTCTAAATTTAGGACTAAAATACCCCTATCATATGATATCTAATCATACTCGGAAGATTAAAAACTATTCTAACATTTCTACGCTAACTACCGAAAAACTTACTCAGAGCTTCGCTGCAAATTTCCCCTGCTTTCTCCTCCTCTCTTCCTCTCTACCGTCGGATCGCACTTTGCCAAATGTCAAGATCCTCACCGGGCCACTTGTCCAAACCGTCCTTGAGCCCTTAGGTGGCACAAAATTGACATCATCTTGATGATGTCACATGCCCTTGATCCGACAGAAATTTCCCGATCGGTGTCTGATTCGCGTAATCGCGTAAAATCCCAAAAATTCGAAATTACAACTTTGAAGACACTTTCTCACTCACTAAAAATGTCTGGTCTAAACATATTTTTGATTCCATACAGGGTTCCAACGGTCCGCCAGAAGTTTCTCCAAAAACGTGCCCGTTTACGGAATTCACTTCTGGAATTGTCACTTTCTGGACAAAAATTCACTGACTCCAAATATGTCCAGATAATCATAAACTCACCTCCAAATGTTGAGTTACAATTTATTTTGTTCAAATTCTAATTTTAGGACTATCTGCCTTTTTATCAGATTTTCCCTATTTCGTCAAGGGACTAAAAAGGATAAAATATCCAATGATCAATAATGACTTATCGGGGACCAAAAATGGTATTTACTCATAATATATCCTGACTTTAGAAATCTTGTTCCCGGTTCTCTAGATAGGATTCGTTTCCTATAGATAATTATTTATTTTTTACTATTTTCTTTAATTAATTTAAATATAAGAGTTTAATCCAAACACTCTTCCTATTTTATTTTTTTCCTTCTTTTATTTTTCCCCAAAATTCATGTCAGCCCTCACACTCTTTTTCTTTATATATATATATGTGTGTGTGTGTGTATATTTTTATTTTTTAATTAATTATTTCATTATTATTTTAATTATTTTACATAATTTTTCATATCTTTTTTTCCTATTGGTCCATACTTGTATTCAAGCTTAAAATTACTTAATCTCACTAATTTTTCTTCATATTTTCTAATTAATTAGAACATATATTTATGCTAATTTTTTAGCCATTACCACTAATTTTAGGGTTTTACATAATTATCTTTGAATTTTCCTTTGTTCATGCTTAAGTAATTAGCCAATAATTACTTAATTAATTCCTTAATATTTGTTGCTAATTTTCTTAATTAGAACAGCTCATTACCTCACAACTTTTGTATTTACATTAGTATTTTATGTCCCATGCATAATATTAGCATTTACGGGGGCATTTTGGTCATTACAATACTTTTTGCTTATCCTCTTCTAATTTTTCCAAGGTTATATTTTATTAAATTACCAAAATTAGAGATAATATATTCTCTCAATTTTAATAATTATTTTACTGCCTTTCTGGATTTTTTACAATTTTTCTAAGTTATTATATCCTACAAGGGCATTTTCGTCATTTGGCACTTTGGCACTAAAATTCTCTAATTTCCTACAGAATTCAACTTAGAAAAATAGACTATATTAACACAAGACTTAAGATTATAATTTCACCTATCAGAAATAGCCAATTTATTTATCAAAATGTAATATTTTGGATAAATAAATATGCGGGTATTACATTTCCCCCCCCCCCCCAACCAAAATTTCGCCCTCGAAATTTAGTCTATCGTAACTAAACTCCGGGCCATGAACTCTGGGTATTTCTCTTCCATGTCTCTCTCGGTTTCCCAAGTCGCCTCTTCGGGTGACAAACCCTTCCAGACTACCTTCACTATCCGTATGGTCTTGTTCCTAAGCCGTTTCTCTTTGTGATCGATAATCTGTTCTTACTCAACTACGAAGGTATTATCATGTCGTACTTCAACGTCCTCGTACTCGATGACATGATCACGGTCTGGTTGGTATTTCTTCAGTTGCGACACGTGGAAAACGTCGTGGAGATTACTCAGGTTCGGGGGTAAAGCTATCTGATAAGCGACTTCTCCTCGTTTGGCTAAAATTTCAAATGGTCCTACGTATCGTGGACTGAGCTTCTTCCTTTTAAGCGTTCTGCCGACACCGGTTACTGGGGATAACTTTAGAAATACATGGTCGCCGACATAGAACGTCAGAGGTCTCCTTCTTTTGTCAGCATAGCTCTTCTTCCTGCTATGTGCTGCTAGGAGTCTTTTCTTGATCAGCGAGATCTGTTCAGAGGTTTGCTCAAGCATATCCGGCCCAAGTAACTGCTTCTCGGACGAATCTGTCCAGCACAGTGGTGATTGACACTTCCGCCTGTACAATGCCTCGAACGGGGCCATTTGTATACTAGCTTGATAACTATTGTTATATGCAAACTCTGCTAGCGAAAGATGTCGATCCCAACTTCCTTTGAAATCAAGGGCACATTCTCGCAGCATATCCTCCAGCGTCTGTATCGTTCTTTCAGATTGACCGTCAGTTTGAGGGTGATAAGCCGAACTGAACTTCAGCTTTGTACCCATACCTTCATGTATTGCCTGCCAGAAACGGGATTTGAAACGCGTATCCCGATCAGAGACAATGCTCTTAGGGACACCATGTAATCTCACTATCTCTTTGATATAAATCTCCGCCAATCGTTCCGGAGAGTAATGGATACTGATGGGAATAAAGTGTGCTGACTTGGTTAATCTGTCAACAACTACCCAAATTGTATCATGATTCCTGATTTTGGGTAAACCTACCACAAAATCCATGGTTATGTTCTCCCATTTCCATTCCGGCAGCTCTAGTCCTTGTAAAAGACCAGGGGTCGACGGTGTTCAATCTTTACTTTCTGACATGTCAAGCATTTGGCCACGTACTGGGCTACATCTTTCTTCAACCCGGGCCACCAAAGTTCGGATTTCATACTCTGGTTCATCTTGACCATGCCTGGATGCAGAGTGTATTTACTCTTATGAGCCTCATCCATTATCTTCCGCCTCAATTCATCAACTGGCGGTGTGTAAACTCGCTTTTTATACCTGACCAAACCACTAGGTGATAGGTCATGGTCTTGGGTCTCACCTCGAGAGATATTCTCACGAATCTCGATAGCCCAATCATCTTGCTTCTGAGCTTCGTCAACTTCGTCTCTCAGATCATACTCCCCTTGACTTACAAAAGGAGTTGCAAGATAGGCATCAGCTGGTGTGTTAAGACCCGCGCAGATTTGGTTTGACAGATTCAGATCTCTGAAATCTTCAAGCAACTTCTGCTCATGCATCATCATGTATGCAACCTGCACCGTCTTTCTACTAAGAGCATCAGCAACAACGTTTGCTTTACCCGGATGATACTTGATCTCCAGGTTGTAGTCTTTAATCAGCTCCATCCAACGACGTTGTCTCATATTGAGTTCTCTTTGATCGAACAGGTACTTGAGGCTCTTGTGGTCGCAGTACAATTCTACGGTTACACTGTATAAGTAACGCCTCCATATCTTCAAAGCAAACACGATAGCCGCCAGCTCTAAATCGTGTGTAGGATAGTTCAACTCGTGAGGCTTCAGCTGACGAGAGGCATAAGCCACCACTATGCCCTGTTGCATTAGGACACATCCCAATCCCTGCCCACTGGCATCGCTATATACAACATAAGTCTCATCTGGATCTGGGATGATTAACACCGGTGCTGTAGTCAACCTCTCCCTCAGTCTCTGAAAGCTCTCCTCACAGTTGTCTCCCCATACAAAGGGTTGATTCTTCCTTGTAAGCTTCATCAATGGTAAGGCTAGATGCGAGAAATCCCGTATGAATCTACGATAGTATCCCGCCAGACCCAGAAAACTACGTATCTATGTCACTGTTTCTGGTCGTTTCCAGTCCAGAACTGCTTCCACCTTGCCTGGATCTACAGCAACTCCACTGCTTGAAATAACATGGCCTAGAAATTTAACTTCCGGCAGCCAAAATTCGCATTTGCTCAGCTTAGCGTAGAGTCGCTTTTCTCTGAGTATGCTTAATACTTGTCGCAGATGTTCTTCGTGTTCTTCTCTGCTCTTAGAATAGACGAGAATGTCGTCGATAAACACCACCACAAATTGGTCTAGGTGTTGTCGGAAGATACGGTTCATGTAATCCATGAATACCGCAGGTGCATTTGTTAATCCGAAAGGCATCACAAGGAATTCATAATGCCCATACCTGGTCTGAAAATTTGTCTTGGGAATATCACCATCTTTAACTCGCAACTGATGGTATCCCGATCGAAGATCAATTTTGGAAAAGACAGTAGAACCAGATAGTTGATCCAAAAGATCATCAATCCGTGGAAGTGGATATTTGTTTTTGACTGTTACTTTGTTCAGTTCACGGTAGTCTATGCAGAGTCGGAAGCTTCCATCTTTCTTCTTTGCAAACAGTACTGGGGCTCCCCAAGGTGACACACTGGGCCGAATGAACCCCTTCTTTAGAAGTTCTTCCAGCGGCTTCTTCAACTCCTGCATCTCGTTCGGAGCCATACGGTACGGCGCCTTTGATATTGACCCTGTGCCAGGCATCAATTCAATATTGAACTCCACTTCTCAGATGTTTAGACCGAGTATGACGTCGATGTCGTGAAGAGGTAGACGGATAAGGTCCACTTTAGAAACTCGTCCATCCACGTTAGCAGTACAATTCATACATGCGTCAGAAGCTAAAGATTTTACACCCAGTTGTGTAGATACTACTAGGTCAAAAGGTAAACTACAGGCATGCATTTCTAGACGATTTGCACAATCATAGGAAATGAAAGAATGACTGGCTCTCGAATCATACAATGCCTCAAGTAGATTTCCATTAAGGTAAATAGTACCTTGGACCATTTCCGGGGACTGTCTGGCTTCTGTGTTGGTTAGCGCAAAGATTCGGCCTGCGCTCTGAGGTCTCGCCTCTGCAGCCTTCTCGGTACACTCTCTGCTAAAGTGTCCGAGCTTATGACATCTGAAGCATATCTGCTTTCCTTCACAGTTTACTCCCGGGTGGTTCCTTTTGCATTTTGGGCATGACTGGGGTCCTGCCAATGTTGGAAAATTTTGCTGTCGAGCCTGGAATGGCCTCTTGTTCCCACCACGGGGATTATTCCAGGGCGTCTTCCTCTTCTGTGGAAAGTTCCCACGGTTGAATCCATCACGTCCGGCATTACTGTTGTTGAAGTTCCTGGATCTCTGGAATCCTCTGAGGTTGCGCTCAGTCATCCGGCAAGTTTCCACCGCGCTTGTCAAGTCTTGGAATCGTTGGGACATGAGCCTTTCCCCAATTTCATATTTTAGCCCGTCAATCAGTATGTTCACCATACTCCTTTCATCATTGCCCTTCCTCAAGTGTGGTGAGTATCGGGATAGATTGGTAAATCAGGCGTAGTAATCGTCAAAAGACTCCTCTTGTCTCTGTCGGATATGGAGAAATTCCGACTCCTTGTTCATTTGCACCGAAGGAGGAAAGTACTGTTCATGAAATTTCTCTAGAAATTTCTCCCATGTCACGGGACAGTAATCAGTCTGTAGGGTTTCTGCCGTGACTTCCCACCAACGGTTGGCATCTCCTTCGAGTTGGTAAACCGCTAGTTAGGCTTTGTGATTTTTCTGGCAGTCAATTACCCTGAATATCTTTTCTAATCTCTTCAGCCAATCTTCCGCCAAGTCCATCTTACCTCGGAAGGTTGGTGGCTTCAGCTTGCAAAACTGGTTAACCCAGTATTGTGTATTTTTCTCTCCTCTCCTGTGTCGAGGCGGTGATCGGGATCTATCCGACTCATCATGATCCTCGTTGTGTCCATCACCCTCATCGTTCTCCTCTTCTTCATCTTCTTCTTCTCCTTCATTAGCTCGCTCTTCCTCAGCTTGGCGGTTCTGTAGTTGTCTTTCTTGCCTCTCAGCTATGAGTTCATCAATCAGGGCTCTTTGTTCTTGGAGAGTTCTCCGTAGCTCTTGTACTTCGTTCTGTGCCGGTTGTTCCGGTATTTCGTTATCAAGTTCAGGCACTGCTCTAATTTGAGGCTGTCTGCCTCCTCCTCTACCTCGACCTCGGCCTCTGCCTCGGCCTCTTCCTCTTGGTGCTCCAGCACCTCTTTGTATCGCCATTTTTATCTCTTTCCTTTAATTAATTATGACAGATACGTAAACATTAGAAATAGCACCATGATTTGCACCAAAATATATACACTTTCACATATAAGATGCAGTGTACAGGCTAACATAGATTACATCCTCCAGCTGGTTTATGACCAGTGGTTATAATCCTTCGCGTTCGTAATTCATAACTTCATATCGGAAGTACGCTCTTCTAATAGTCTTGCTGCGTTGTTCCGCCATCCAATGCTTTGATCGTATAGTGCTTATCAGCGTTCTGTTCGTAGCTAGAACTTGTCGTAGGATGTTGGGTTCATAGAAAGATTCACTCTCGGATCGTCTTGACAGTTTAACAGCTGGAAATACTCACAGTTGTCATCATCAGATGAATGATTTGATCCGACAGGTTTCTCCGGTTCTAAAGGCATACTAGCCATTGGCTCAGGGTAGCATACTAGATCAGGATCATATATTGGTTCAGGTTTATTAGAGTTATCAGGATCTAATCTACGTTCCACCATCTCCGGAACTACAGATTTACTAACGGTACGTCTTCTCATTCCGTGATAACGAACGTACGGGTTATCGTCTCTGTTCATCTTTACACATTTACACTAGGGTAATATCAGTACTCATTTTCAAAACTTGTGCTCAAAGTTTAAAAGGCTTAAGAACCTAACTCCGTTATCCGAACAGAATGGCCAGGTAAGTGTCTACCATGGGGCCTCACCGGGTTAGCGGTGACTAATTGGCACACCACGTAGACTAGCCTTACCTTCAGCACCAAACTGTTCGTAGTAACATAGTTAAATTCATGCTAGAATGCTTGCTCTGATACCAAAAATGTAACATCCCAATTTTTAAAGCAGAACTTTTATTTCAATCAGAGTAGAGCAATGGAGCGAAATAGTAACTGATTCATATCAAAATATCAACCATAGTGTAACATTGTAACGATTACAGTTATCCTAGAGTTTGAAAGTAACTACAGAAAACAATAAAGGTTCTCCGGCTATCAGCTTAGACTTGATGCTTCCCCCGATCTCCAATCTTCAGACCACCAAACCCTGAAGCTACAGCTGAGATCCAATTTACCGCATTGGATCTCAGGTAACGGTTAACCTTATGCTCAAATAAAATAGTGTACAGACAACAGATATTCATGACATAACAGCAGCATCTTATCAGATAATTGTGACACAGACAGAACATAAGCATGGAGCAATATGTAAGGTCCTACACAATAACAGTGTGACACAGATAGGACATAAGCATAAAGCAGTATGTAAAGTCCTACACAACAATAGCCTGCACATTATCCTGTGTCGAGATCACGTGTCCTCAGCGCTAGGAAAACTCAAACCGGTATTATCATGTCTATAACCCGTACGAGGCTGTATGTATAACGACGACCCTGGACAGAGCCTCGGTATATGAACATATCTATGACATATATGTATATGAGAAACATAGGATTAGTGTTACAGTACGCGTCCGTACTTTCGTTGACGTACGTAGATGTTTCTGGCGGAAACTGTACTTTCTGACGGAAAACAGCGGTTTGTCCGACAGCGGTACGTTGGACAGCATAACGGCAGCAGATCAAGGTTTCTGATGTCCTATAAGAGTAATATCACATTTATTAGTGATTTGACATCATAATGGGCATTTTAGGTAAAAATTATCATTTTGCCCCTATACCCCTAATCGGCGGAATTTCGCCAGCACTTCGTTACTTTGACTCTGTTTTTCCAAAATTTTGCCAGAACCTTGACCCCACCATGATTTTTGAAATTTAGGACTAAAATACCCCTATCATATGATATCTAATCATACTCGAAAGATTAAAGACTATTCTAACATTTCTATGCTAACTACGGAAACTTAAGACTGAGTACCGAAAAACTTACTCAGAGCTTCGCTGCAAATTTCCCCGGCTTTCTCCTCCTCTCTTCCTCTCTCTAAATTTTGGTTTTCTCTAGTGAGAAGTGGTGTGAAGAGTTTGAATGAGGGGGGTATTTATAGGTTTTTAGAAGTTACTATTCATGCTTTACCAGACCGGATATCGACCGTCGGATCGCACTTTGCCAAATGTCAAGATCCTCACCGGGCCACTTGTCCAAACCGTCCTTGAGCCCTTAGGTGGCACAAAATTGACATCATCTCGCGTAATCGCGTAAAATCCCAAAAATTCAGAATTACAACTTTGAAGACACTTTCTCACTCACTAAAAATGTCTGGTCTAAACATCTTTTTGATTCCATACAGGGTTCCAACGGTCCTGCGAAAGTTTCTCAAAAAACGTGCCCGTTTACGGAATTCACTTCTGGAATTGTCACTTTCTGGACAAAAATTCACTGACTCCAAATATGTCCAGATAATCATAAACTCACCTCCAAATGTTGAGTTACAATTTATTTTGTTCAAATTCTAATTTTAGGACTATCTGCCTTTTTATCAGATTTTCCCTATTTCGTCTTATTACTAACTTCTTCTACCGATCTTAGAATTAACTCTAGGTACAGCTCAATTCAGGATAAAAATCCACTGATCAATAATATATCCTGACTTTAGAAATCCTGTTCCCGGTTCTCTAGATAGGATCCGTTTCCTATAGATAATTATTTACTTTGTACTATTTTACTTTAATTAATTTAAATATAATAGTTTAATCTAAACACTCTTCCTATTTTATTTTTCCCAAAAATTCATGTCGGCCCTCACACTCTTTTTCTTTATTTATATATATATATATATATATATATATATATATATATATATATATATATATATATATATATATATATATATATATATATATATATATATATATATATATATTAATTATTTAATTATTATTTTAATTATTTTACATAATTTTTCATATCTTTTTTTCCTATTGGTCCATACTTGTATTCAAGCTTAAAATTACTTAATCTCACTAATTTTTCTTCATATTTTCCAATTAATTACAACATATATTTATGCTAATTTTTTAGCCATTACCACTAATTTTAGGGTTTTACATAATTATCTTTGAATTTTCCTTCGTTCATGCTTAAGTAATTAGCCAATAATTACTTAATTAATTCCTTAATATTTGTTTCTAATTTTCTTAATTAGAACAGCTCATTACCTCACAACTTTTGTATTTACATTAGTATTTTATGTCCCATGCATAATGTTAGCATTTACAGGGCATTTTGGTCATTACAATACTTTTGCTTATCCTCTTCTAATTTTTCCAAGGTTATATTTTATTAAATTACCAAAATTAGAGATAATATATTCTCTCAATTTTAATAATTATTTTACTGCCTTTCTGGATTTTTCACAATTTTTCTAAGTTATTATGTCCTACAAGGGCATTTTCGTCATTTGGCACTTTGGCACTAAAATTCTCTAATTTCCTACAGAATTCAACTTAGAAAAATAGACTATATTAACACAAGACTTAAGATCATAATTTCACCTATCAGAAATAGCCAATTTATTTATCAAAATATAATATTTCGGATAAATAAATATGCGGGTATTACAGTTCATATATAAAGCCACTAAGTATGATCAAATTTAAAAAGTTAATATGAGTTTAAGAATGACTTAACACAATTTTATAGGTTAAAAATGTAAAAAATGATAGACTCAACAACTAGCATGCACGGGTTCAAAAGTAAATCAACACAATTTTGTAAGTTAGAAACATACAAAATAGTAAATTCAGAGAGTCAACTCACAAATTTAACAACAATGATCTTTATCATAAGTTCACTTGTAGAAGAAATTTTTTATCATAAATATGAGTCCACTTAGAGGTTATTAATGATTGTTTTCCAAATTTATCCTTATTAATTCTCTAGTCAAGGTTATCTATATATAAGCATTGTACCACTCGGGTCAAGGTTATCAAATTCATGAGTTTAAACAAACTCGAGATAAGGATGTAAACTCAAAAAAGTTTATTTTTATCAATAAATATGTACTAATAGTGTATAATTGAATAATTTCAAATATAAAAATAAAAAATAATTATTTAAATATATTTTTATTCCAAATAATTGAAGTTAAATCCATTAACATTCATCATTTATCATACTCAACAAAAAATATTTTATAAAATTCATATATAAAACAACTAGTCATGATCAAATTGAGAAAGTTAATACGAATTTAATAACGAGTTAATACAATTTTATAAGTTAAAACATAAAAACGGTAGACTCGGCAACTAGCATGCACAAGTTTTTTTGTTGCTAACTAGCATGCATAAGTTTAAAAGTGAATCAACACAATTTTGTAAGTTAGAAACATAAAAAATGGTAAATTTGTAAAGTCAACTCACGAATTTAACAATCATGACTCTGATCTTTATCATAAGTCCACTTGTAGAAGAAAATTTTTGTTATAAATATAAGTCCACTTAGAAGTTATTAATGACTATTTTCCAAATTCAACCTTATTAATTCTGGTTGGAAAGAGAGAAAATAGAGATAGAGATAATGACGATTTGTAAATATATAGAGAGAATAAGGGAAACTTGAAAAATTACTAATTTAAGACATATTTAATGCCTTAACTCACTACTAGAAAAAGTCAAATTTGCGACGGAATTTTGCGACGGAAAATTATCCGTCGCAAATTTGGCTAAATTTGCGACGGATCCTTGGTCTTTTTTATAAGGCACTTGCAAGTTTCCAAGAAGCATTAAATTTATTTTTCCTGGTATGCCCATATTTAATAAGGGTAGTGAGAAAGAGTAATAATTAATGTGATATTTGATTTTAGTGAAGTTGGTAAGGGTAATATTGGAAATTACTTAATTTTTAAGACAACTTTAATGTTTTTAACTGTTTTTATTAATTTGTAAGAATTTGAAAATGGATTGATTAAAATGAACTTATATACTACTCCTCTAGTTCTATGATCTCTTGCTCTCACTCTGTGCTACGTTTCGAATAGGCGACGCTGTGGTTGAGATTATCTCTCCATGCCAGCAGGGCCCTCGAGCCGTAAGCGATACTCCTCTAGTTCTATTTATAGGGTAGTGAGCAAACTTTTTTCCCCTATTTATAAAGTACCTCATTAAAGTTTTGAGATGAATATAGAATTTAACTCTTCACCTATTATTGTGTTGACTTTGTTTTCATTTGATATTATTATTATGTATATTATGTAACATCCCATTTTAAAAGCGGAATTTTTTTTTTTTAATCAGAGTAGAGCAATGGAGCGAAAGAGTAACTGATACATATTCGAATATAAACCAGAGTGTAACATTGTATGGATACAGTCATCCTATTGTTCTCAAAAGTAATTACTTAAATAAACAAAACATCTCCGGGTACTAGCCTAGTCATGTTGTTTCCCCCGCTCTCCGATCCTTGGTCCTCCGGACCCTGAAGCTACAGCTGAGATCCAATTTACCACATTGGATCTCAGGTAACGGTTAACCTTTTGCTCAAACAATACATTATACAGACAACAGATATTCAAGACAATACAACAGTATATCAATACATAAGCATACAGCAGATGCATGATCAATATGACGACAGAACATAAGCACAGAGCAATATGTAAAGCCCCATAAGGTAAACAATAACAATAGCTAGCACAAAAACCAGTGCCACGATAATCACTCGTGTCCTCAGCGCTAGGAAAACATAACGGCATTATTATGACTATAACCCGTATAAACTGTCTGTATATCAATCTCTGAACGTATCTATCACATATATGTACTTAAGCAGCACAGGATTAGTGTTACAGTACACGTCCGTACCTCCGTTGACAATATACGGTACTTCTGGTACGTTTTGACGGAAACTGCACTTTTGACGGAAACAGTGAGCTGATAGCGACACGTCGGACAGCGTAACGACAGCAAATCAAGATTTCTGATATCCTATAATGATAATATCACCATTGTCAATATTTGACATCATAACAGGCATTTTAGGTATAAATTACCATTTTGCCCCTATTCCCCTAATCGGCGGAATTTCGCCAGCGCTTCGCTACTTTGACTAATTTCTTCCAAAATTTTGCCAGAAATTCGACCCAATCATGATTTTCGAAATTCACACTTAAAATACCTCTGGCATATGATATCTAATCATACTTGGAAAATTAAAGACTATACTAGCATTACTACTCTAACTACCGAAAGAACTACGAAAGCTTAAGACTAAGAACCGAAGAACTTACTCAGAGCTTCGCTACAGAATTCCCCGGACTTCTTCCTTCCTTCCTTGCTGCTCCAATTCGAAAATCTCAAGTGATTTTTGGTGTGAAGAATGCAATGAAGGCAAGGCTATATATAGGAAAAATTCGGGCACAACTTGGTAATTTTTCCCCTTCAACTTAGTAATTTTCCCTTCCATATTAACCAAGCATTTTAGGGTTTTTTGAAGAATGATTCTTGGCCAAAAAACACATCACAACCGGCCCTCCCCCTTCCTAAGCCAAAGGTGACTCATCAAAACACCTTTTTCTTTTTGCCTCCGGCCCGGAAAAGTTCCCCGATCGGTGTCCGAATCGCGTACTCGTGCAAAATCTCAGAAATTCGGGGTCACAACTTTGAAGACCCTTTCTTACTCATTAGAAATATCTAGGTTAACCTAATTTTTGATTCCATACAGGGTTTCAACGGTCCCGCTGAAGTTTCTTGAAAAACGTGCTCGGTTACGGAAATAACTTCCGGAATCATCAATTTCGGGACAAAAACTCACTGATTCCAAATATGTCCAGATAATTCTCAACTCATCCCCAGATGTTGAGTTATAATTTATTTTCTTCAAATTCCAACTTGTGACTATCTGCCTCTTTCACAGATTACCCTTTTTCGTCTTATTACTTAAGTATTCTACCGATCACGGAAATGACTTCTGAAACAGTCCAGTCCGAGATAAAAATTCACTCATTAATATTCTTCTCCGAATTTAGAAATCTTGTCCATGGTTTTCTAGATAGGATTTAATTTCTATCCGTGGTCATTTATCCTATTTATTTTTACACATAATATTTTTTAATTAGGAGTTTATTATTTACACTCCAACCAATTTCAACCATCCACCTCCATCCTTCATGTCGACGCGCACACACACATTTTTATATTTTTTTGTTTTTATTTAATTATTTATTTAATAGATAATATATTATAATTCATTTTATAATTATTTTACAAAATTCCCTATTGGTCCATACTTTGCATTTAGGCTCAAAATTACTTAATCTCATCTATTTTTCATAATATTTTCCAATTAATTATCAAATGTATTTATGCTAATATTTAGGCATAAACCACTAATTATAGAGTTTTACATAATTATCTTTGGATTTTCCTTTGTTTATGCTTAAGTAATTAGCCAATAATTACTTAATTAATTCCTTACTAATTGTTGATAATTTTATTAACTAAGACAAGTTATTGTCTCACAAATTTTATACTAACATTGATATTTTACCTCCCATGTAAAATATTAAAAATAATGGGGTCATTATGGTCATTTTAATACTTTTTGATTCTTTTCCTTTAATTTTTCCAAGGTGATAATTTATTAAATTACTAAAATTAGAGACAATATTCTCTCTTAATTTTAATAATTATTTTACTGCCTCATAGGATTTTTCATAATTTTCTTAGATCTTTATATGCTCCCAAGGGCATTTTAGTCATTTTGACTCCTTATTCTTTTTCCCTAATTTTCAAGAGATTTTTCCCTCATAAAAACGATAAACACAACATAGAAATTGAGACCACAATTTTTTCTTATCAGAAATAACCATTTTATTTATACGGGTATTACATATTAAGTAGGAGTCTTTGGAAAGTTGTTGAATTTTATGACAGAATTAATGAGGTTTAAGTTTTCCTTATCGATCATGTGTGAAAAATATTAAAAGTGCCCTACATCAGTCCATTAATGAGTAAGAATTCATTCAGGCTGCTCATGATCAACCGCTCAATCACTTTCGATCTGTTTCTCTCCTCTAATCCTTGTAATGTCCTCACATTGTTTATGTTCTAAATTTGACGTGTTGGTTTTGCAACAATAAATACCATTATTTTCCTTTTTATAGCCAGACCATGAGGAGGTACACTCATAAATCATAATCACTTTCGTATATTTTAATGTAAAATACACATAAGAACCGATGAATTATGGGAATTCCATTCAATACTCTCAAAATAACTTAATTTCTATGAACTATTACCCCGTCACTATTATCCCATCATTGTCTTGATGTCTCCGTCTTCCATTGACTGTCACAGTGTCAGTGATGTTGGCGTCTCCAAAGCTTCCATTGTTGCTAGTTGTTCCACTGACCTTCTTGAACTAATCAAGGTCTGTATGCAGCTTTAGGGCGAGAATCATGCACCGAAACCAAATCCAGCAGTCCACAGCTTTAGACCGGCACGCACCTTGCACCCTGGTTCCCTCCCTCTTTTGCCACTAATTAATTTTAACCTTACTATACTTATCGTCAAGAAAAAGTAACATATTTTGAGAAAAGTAAAATTTTCTAACCCTGAAAAATAAATCTTTTTCAAAAGTCTATCATGAATAATATCGATTATATGTAGATTAAAGATATAAAAAACTTGTAACTTTTATACCCTCCATATTTTTCGTAAAATTAAAATTATAACCAGCTTCCAAATTAATTATTGACCAATGTTATCAATAAAGGGCCTTGAAATATTATCGAGAAGTTGAAATAATCAATTATTGTTACCTATGGATATTTTGTGGCTATTATTTTAATACGTGACTATACTACATAGCATTAAATCACCAATTAAGTTTACAACAAATAACAAATACCCACTTTTCAACACAAGTGTTAATATATATTAATGTTTTCAGTGTGTTAAATTAAATGATATTGAGAAGTGGGTATTTGTTATATAATTAATTTGTGAAAGCTCATTTTGAGGATCAAGTGATGCCAAGTCAATGGGTAGGTATCAACTGAATGAAAGCTTTCCCATCCACCAGATTTAATTCATCAGAGAAGTAGAGATTTTTATCCATTTAATGCTCAACTGTTTTAATTAGTGCCTGCCATGCTTTTTTCTTTTCTTTGGCCATAGATCAATCCGATGGCAGAGAAGTAAATCGGATATTGCTCATTTTCTAAAGTGTAAATTATAGTGCAAAAATACCCTCAATTTTGGATTAGTTTCATATTAACCCCTAATCTTATATTTCAAAGTTTAAATTTAACTCTCCTAATCTTAATTTTTTATTTTTTATTTTTACTATGAACCTCTCTTACCATTAATTGACCATTATCTTTTTAACAAAACTTGTCACATGATATTGGATATAAGACACATAATATCCTATATGGCATCTTAATTGGCATTCTATGTAATATAATAATTGAATAGTAATTATGTACTTTTTACGTGAGGGTTACATTGTCGTTTTATCATTAAAAAATCCTTTATAACAAAAATATATTATTAGAAACAAAAGTGGTAGAGGGCATAGAGAAAGGGAGAAGAGCATCATTAGCAATGACTCAAAGGAGGGGAGTTGAGAAGTGGAGTTTGCAAGGAGAATGAGGGGAGTTGTGTAAAAATATATAATTACAACAAAATTATTAGATTGCATAGATTGCCACTTGTAATGTTACACAGGATGTGATGTGTCATATATTAATCTAACATAAGAAATTTTGTAAAAAAGAAAATGGTTAATTAATGGCAATGAATTTATGGTAAAACAATAGAAATAAAAGACTAGAGAGTTAAATTTAAATTTTGAAATGTGGTAAAAATTCTATTCAGCTGACCCAAAATTTAGGAAGGTTTTGTACCATTTAACTTCTTTTTAAAATAAAAGGTTCATTAAGTACTTTTCTTTTTTAATAATAAGTTCATCAAGGATCTTTTTAGAGGGGAGTAAAAGAATAACTAGAAAAGACAGAACCGATACCCTTGAAATATTTTTAAAGTAAAAGAGAAAACGACAGATCTCACATATGTTTTCACTTTTCCTTTTGAGGTGCTTATTCTTCTATCTTCGAATTCACTGCATTATAAAAGTGAGTGAAACAGAAAGAAATGGTCATAGTCATACGTGCATACTTCCTCTCATCCAAAATACGAGTATCTGTTTTTTTTTTAATATATATATATATGTTGGTCTATATAATATAAGTCATAGAGAATTGTTAAGTATATATATATTTTTTAGATTTACTATTATTTATTGATGGTACCCATGTAAAATATTGAATAACATGTTCAAATTTTCAAAAAGTGCATTTGTTGCTAGAGCTTTAACCTTATCGCTCACGGCTCAATAGAGATTAGGCTCAAATCCAAAATAATTAGGAATACTCTGGGTTCACAGCAAAAAAAAAAAAAAAGAATAACAATAAAAAGGAGAAAGGTGAGATAAATTTGAGTTTGGGTATTATTATTATTATTTTTTTAACTTAGATAGGTTTAATAAGTTAACAGATTTTCTTTAATTCCAACAAAGTAATTAAAAGTGACTTAGATTTTAGAGTGGTGTAGATACATATATTGTGTCTTTCTTACATCAAAATACAACATTATATAATATTCCAAATTCACTTTGGAAAAATTCCTTGTACATTATGTGAATAAACTAGAATTAGCTAGTGATTTTTGATTAAGTACTCGATTTACCCGAAAATACCCGATTTTTGAGACACAGGTTGCTACAAAATGAAACCTATGGGATTAACATTTATTTATTCCATTCCAACCTAATATTTCGGCCAAAAGGGATGGGAAAAGAGGCCACATGAATTTTATTGGATGATCATGAGAATAGTCAAAGAATGATTAAAAATTGTTTCTTGCACAAACTTGTGCCACATATCCCATATTTATTTTAAAAATTAATGAACATATGTGCATGAGCTAAGAGTCAAGAAGAGTAATAACAAAACCTCCTAAAACAAGCCCATATTTCGGTCAAGAGAGAAAATGAATCAAATGGAAAATTTTTTAGAACATTACAAATGTCAACAAGTCTAATTAATACCAAGAAGTCAATTCAACATACACCTTTATTTGCTTCTTCTTGCGCCATATGCCATGCTTGGGCAATAAGATGGAGTCAAATGATCATGTGCTCATGCATCCAATTAGTCAAGAGGTAATATTATTAAATTTCCTAATCTCACCCATGATTCGGCGTAGTGTGCAACAAA
Source organism: Acacia pycnantha (assembly GCA_025563575.1). Taxonomy (NCBI): domain Eukaryota; kingdom Viridiplantae; phylum Streptophyta; class Magnoliopsida; order Fabales; family Fabaceae; genus Acacia; species Acacia pycnantha. The sequence continues at coordinate 509,518 of JAMWYP010000290.1, forward strand.
AGGGAGAAGAAGCATCATGCTATGATTCAAGCACATGATCACATGGGGGAAGAGAGAGAGAGCTCAAAATTGGATAAGAACATGTGGAGCCCATATAATTTACCTACAAGTTAATTCAAGAACATTTTAGGGTTAAATGCCATTTTTGCCTTGGAAGTTTAGTCTAAGGAGCACTGGTCACCCGGAAGTGTTTTTGGTATCATTTTTCCCCAACAGTTTAAAAACATAGCAATTTTGCCCATCAGTTGATCTTAACCGTTGAATTGTTGCTATTATTTGTAAACTTCTGAGGCAAATTTGCTCCTAAAGAAAACTTTCAGGGCATATTTGCTCCTTTTTGTAAGTTTAGTCTAAGGAGCACAGCTGGTCACCCGGAAGTGTTTTTGGTATCATTTTTGCCCCGGAAGTTTAAAAACATAGCAATTTTTCCAATCGGTTGATCTTAACCGTTGAATTGTTGCTATTCTTTGTAAACTTCTAGGGCAAATTTGCTCCTAAAGAAAACTTCCCGGGCATATTTGCTCCTTTTTGTTTATTTCCAAGGCACAAATGATACCAAAAAAACTTCCGAGTGACTAGTGTAATACCCTAAAAATCTGTATCATAAATTGGTAAAATTATAACTATAGAAAATAGGTGAATATGAGGTATCAAATATTAAGTTATAATTAGCTAATTTTCTAAAGGAAGATGACTTAGGAAAATTGTGAAAAATCCTAAAAGGCAGTAAAATAATTATTAAAATTAGGAGAGTATATTATCTCTAATTTTGGTAATTTAATAAGATATAACCTTGGAAAAATTAGAAGAGGATAAACAAAAAGTATTGAAAGGACCAAAATGCCTCCGTAAACCCTAAAATAATGCATGAGTCGTAAAATGCTAATGTCAATACAAAAATTTGAAGATAAAGAGTTATCTTAATTAAGAAAATTATTCACAATTGATAAGGAATTAATTAAGTAATTATTGGCTAATTACTTAAGCATAAACAAAGGAAAATTCAAAGATAATTATGTAAAACTCCATAATTAGTAGTTAATGGCTAAAAATTAGCATAAATATATTTGCTAATTAGTTGGAGAGGATGGAGAAAAATAAATAAGATTAGGTATTTTTGAGCCTAAATACAAGAATGGACCAATAAGGGAATTTTGTGAAATTTTTAAGGAAATTGAATTATGTAATTGATTAAATAATTAATTAATTAAAGAAATAGATATTAATAATGATTAAATTGGGTCAACCGAAATTTTAGGATAAGAATGAAGCAAAAGATATCTAGATATTATGTTGACAACTTGCATAATAATATTAGAGTAAATACCCTTTTGGGTCCCTGGAAAAACTCGCGCTGCCCATTTTGGTCCCTGAGTAAAAAAAATGTCATTTTTGGTCCTTTTTAGGGACTAAAAAGGATTTTTTGGGAATTTGTGAGGGATTAAAATGCCCACAAAAAATGACTAAAAGGACTAAAAGGGACCTTTTTTTTACTGTTTAAGGACTAAAAATGACATTTTTTTTACTCAAGGACCAAAATGGGTAGCGCGTGTTATTTCAGGGATCAAAAAGGGTATTTACTCATAATATTTTATATATATATATATATATATATATATATATATATATATATATATATATATATATATATATATAATTGTTGTGAGGGCCGACATGGGGATGGGAGGAAAGGAAAAAAATAATATAGAAATAAAATAAGATGAAGTGTAAAATTAAAACTCTTCAATAAATTAATAATTAAAGTAAATAGTGAAAAGTAAATAATTACCTATAGGAATCGGATCCTATCTAGAGAACCAGAAAGGATTTCTAAAGTCGATATAATATTGATCGGTGGATTTTTATCTTGAAGTGGTCTTTTCCGGAAGTTAATTCCGAGAATGGTAGAAGAATTAGGTAATAAGACGAAATAGGGAAAATCTGATAAAAAGGCAGATAGTCATAAAATTAGAATTTGAATAAAATAAATTTTAACTCAACATCTGGAGGTGAGTTTATGATTATCTGGACATATTTGGAGTCAGTGAATTTTTATCCAGAAAGTGACAATTCCAGTGAATTCAGAACGAGCACGTTTTCGAGAAACTTCCGCAGACCGTTGGAACCCTGTATGGAATCAAAAAGATGTTTAGACCAGACATTTTTAGTGAGTGAGAAAGTGTCTTCAAAGTTGTAATTCCGAATTTTTGGGATTTTACGCGATTACGCGAATCGGACACTGATCGGGGAAATTCTGTCGGATCCAGGGAATAAAGCAACTTGTGACATCATCTTTGATGACATAACAAGCTGCCACCTAGGCTTGTTTATGTCGACCAAGAGCATCAATGGCCAAGATCAAGCCATTTTCTCCAAGTGCGATTCGACGGTCAGAATCCGGTCTGATAAAGAATGAATAGTAACTTCCTAAAACCTATAAATACCCCCCCTCCATTCAACTCTTCACACCATTTTCTTGTGCCTTGGCTGAAATCTAGAGGGAAGTTTTAGAGAGAGAAGCTCTGGAAAATTTTGCAACAAAGCTCTGAGTAAGTTTTTCGGTACTTAAGCTTTCGTAGTTCTTTCAATAGTTTTAGTAGGATTGTTAGTTAGATCTAGAAAGTAGGAGATGAGATTCCTATTCTTGTTTTTAGGCCTCATTGCATTAAAAGATGCTTGACGAGGTAAAAACATAATAGGGATTAAGTTTCTGAAAGTTGGGAGACAAAGTAACGAAGTGCTGGCGAAATTCCGCCGATTAGGGGAATAGGGGCAAAATGGTAATTTGTACCTAAAATGCCCGCTATAATGTCAAATATTGACAAAAGTAATATTTATCCTTATAGGATATCTGTAGACTCGTACCGCTGTCGAACCGCTGTCGAACCGCTGTTTTACCGTCGTCGTGCCGCTATCAGAATTTCTGAATTTCCGTCAAAAAGTACCGAAGTACCATCAAACGAAGGTACGTTCGCGTCGTACTGTAATACTGACTCTGATGCTTATAGTATGCTTATATATGATACGGATAGTTTCATAAGCCATGAGCGGGACTCTGTTCCGGGTCATGCACAGTGACTAAGGTAAAGAACTTAGATAATCACTATTACAGCCTTACGGGTTATAGACATGATAATGCCGTATGTTTTCCTAGCGCTGAGGACACGACCGTACATCGTGGCACATGGTTTAAAGTGCAGAAAAATAACTTTGCTTGTAGGGTAGTTGTTATTAAATGATCATATATTGAACTGTCAAGATCATTGTTGTAATTCATCCTAGAAATATCTGTTGAACATATATTGTTATATAAGCATGAGGTTAACCGTTACCTGAGATCCGATGAACATTGGATCTCAGCTCTTACTATAGCATCAGTATACGAGATACCAAGGACGGAGGATAAGAGTAAGCCGAGTGGACAGCACACGTGAAGACAAAGTAATGATCGACTGAGTAGATTAAAGTACTGAACAGAAAATGTACTATTCTTTATGAACAGGCAGTTGCGCCACAGTTAACGTTGTATCAGTTACTCAATGCTTTTTATTCCGATGCTCTACTCTGATGAAAAAAAAATTGGCTCTGAAATTGGGATGTTACATTTTTGGTATCAGAGCAGTAGTCCTGGCATGAATCTAGCTAAGTTATTACAAACCTTTTGGTACCGAAGGTAGGGCTAGTCTATGTGGGTGTGCCAATTAGTCGCTGTAAAGTCGGTGAGGCCCCCATGATAAACACCTACCTGGCCAACTGGTTTGAGTAACGGAATTAGGCTCTACGCCTTTGTAAAGAGCATCTTTGAAAATGAGTACTGATATAATTTTAGCGTTATGTTCTAGAGATGGACAAAAACAAAGTCCTCTGCATAAAATATTATGGTCGAAGAAAGCGTACCGCGCATATATCTGTAAGATAGGATTAAGATTGGACCTAGAATCGGTGTATTCACCGCCTAGACTTATGCCGATATCAGATATCTATAATACCGCTAAAAACCGGATATCTCTGATACCACTGATACCGCTAAAAAACCAGATATCTCTGATACCACTGATACCGCTAAAAACATGGATATCTCTGATACCACTGATACCGCTAAAAACCCGGATATCTCTGATACCACTGATACCGCTGATAACCCAGATACCCTTGATACCACTAATAACCCAGACCCATATAGCTCTAATAACCCTGATATCAGCCTTTGATAACCCTGATAACCCTGATATCCGTATCTGATAACTCTGATAATCACCAGTTTGTACTGGATGATAATTCTATCCTAGCACATATTCTCTGTATGAAGCTGGGTCACGCCAGACGAAACTCTAAAACCGACAAATAGAAATGCATGCGGTATTTGACCCATGTTAAAGGCTTCTATCGGAGGAACCCTTACATATTTCTGTACCCTTCTGGAGAATGGACTAGATCCACTCCTCATCCATTTCCTCGAAACCGCTTTTGGATGGAAATCACAAACGAGTTCTTAGGAGAAGATCCGATCCAAAGTTTTATATACGTTTCTTTGTCATCTCAAATAAAGGGTAAGCCTCAATATCTGGAAAAAACAGAAACGATAATGACTTGATGAAGATAGATAAAGAATAGAGGAACTAGTGTGGAGTATTAGTGTATTGATATTTCTATAAAACCCTGAGAAGTTATAGCTGTTATAACCAAGAATGGTCTGTATAGACTAAATTGACAAGTAGGTTAGGAAGCGCAGATGACAATAACATCTTAATCATATTTTGAATCTATATTTCGCTTCCGATACTTTTGATAAACTCCAATTTGACCTAGACTATAGAACTTCGAACACATACCCACCTAAGTTAGTATACAACTCTGAATCCATACACAACTCTGCTGGAAGCAGTGCTCGCCCAAGATCGTTAACGAGTTTTCGCACGAGAAATGATAGGGAATGTTCATAATCATAACAGTAATGGTTGCAGAGCGGTTTCATTTTTCCATGACTGAGACGAATGGAATAACAGAGTAACCATTCCTGAACACTTTGAACCCTACCTTCCTCTTGTTTCCATATTCTTTCCTCACAATTATAGCAGGTCGTCTCGTTTTTCTGAGACATGTACCTGTCAGCACGATAAAGCATTGCGGGCAACGGTGGGAATTGGTAAAGAGCAGAACTCCATAGAATCCTCAGTTGAGCAAGCCATGTCTTAAGCCTTGAGTAAACGAATTCCTTTGCTTTAGGGTTTAACGGTTTGGAAGTGGAATTTCTTTGTCCCCGAGACCGATTCTGGATAGAACAGATGAATAAATTCCTATAATCAATGTTAACTTCTTTCTAAATCTTCTTCAAAGGCTAGTCCTAGACAACCAGCTAAATAACATGACATATCTTGCCAAAAACAATATGTGTGATAAGTGTCTATCTAAAAGATTAAATTATTCCCTAAAAATTGTCATTTCTTAAAAGAAAGATAGGATGGAAGACTGGCAAGGAATCGAAGTCCTTAGAAGCTGAGATCAAAATGGAGATGAGGGTAGACAACCATGAGTCATACCAGTCCCAGTGCAAAGGGAGTTGCAGGTGATGACGGAAAAGCTGAAGGAGCAGGAGATTCTTATTAATACCCTCCTGGCTGAAAAACAAGAAAGGCAGATTGAAAGACAACTGGAATCCTGCCGTCTGATGGAGTGTAACTTAGAAGAGCTGCGTAGATCATGGAATGCCAATAATGGCAGAGCAAGTCATGACAGACTTAGCCACAAAAACCCCCACACTAAAAAGGAAGTTTCATTGGCTCAACAATCAAGGAAAAGACAAGAGGGTAGTTCGAACTAAACAACAGAACAATTCGTAAATACCAGGACTCCAACAGTGTCCAAATTGTAGGAAGTACCATCCTGGTATTAGCTGTATGGGGAAACGAGTTTGCTACCAATGTCTGGAGTCGGGGCACATTATTAAGGACTGTTTAAAGCATGGAAATCATCACCAAGGTACTAGAAACAATGGGCAGCAGTACAACCCTGGAGTAACGGGACCCCAATCATGTCCCAGATGAGAAAGGTACCATCACGGTAAAGACTGCGATGGGAAGAAGATATGCTACAAATGCCAGAAGCCTGGACACATCAGCTGGAATTGTCCTCTGAAAGCTGCAAAGAAAGGGTCACAAAACCTAGGCCAGAAGTCAGTCCAGACTGGACAACAGAAGCAGAAACTTCATCCATGCTGGAAATGCGGGAACTACCATCCTGATGTTGCCTGTAATCTGATACCAATTTTCTCTAAATGTCGGGAACCAGGGCACAATAGCAAGGACTGTCCCCGAAAAGCTGCGGAAACAGAACCACAGAACTTAGATCAGATATTGGCATTGCTCGCAGTAGAAGCCGGAGAACCCTCAGAGATGGTCCCGGATACTATCGCCTAGTAGAATCTATGTTAGAGATAAACCGATCCAAGTGCTAAACCGATAGATTACTTTTTGATACATGTACGGATCCTTTTGGGATGCATACGTATATACTTCCTTTCGATATAATAGTAGCTACACCATTAGGTGTGAGCTCTTAGCTTGTAAAGCGTGTTTTGAGCCAAGTTGCGGGTATAATATAAATCTTACTACTACTTCATAGCGTCGACGACATTCTCAATAGTGTTAAACGAACGGTGAAGAAGAACGAGAACAAAGAGAATATATTATTCCCACAAGCGGAGATAGAACCGATACGGAAGTCGGATTTGTATTCAAAAACAACTCGGATACAAATAAAAAAAAACTCTTTGATAAACCTTACCAAAATATTCCCGGAAGGAGAAGTTCAGAAATTTACTATTGACTGATGCCTAGCATAGGGTCAATATCAAAATAGCCGTACCAAATGTCGTTGAACGGAATATAAAAGCTGAGAGAGCAACTTAAAGAACTACCAGCAAAGGAAGGCTTATCGAAATCCAATGTACCACCATAGAAACTCCTGGTAATATTCTTAAAAGGAAACAAGAGTTTATGACCTTGTATCCACTACCGTCAGTAGGACGAAGCAATTGTCAGTAACAAGTACCACCTTCTTTTGACAATCCACCCAAATATCTAATTCCAATGTTTAAGATCAATTGATGATCATAACATCCCCAGCTGCAAATCAAAACTACCATTGTTCTGAGAATAGTTCTCAGGACTAAGTATGAACATTTGGAGATCTCTTGTGATGTTTCCAAAACAAATTGCACCAACCTTGTTCATAGGGTACTTAAACCAAAATTTCTCTCAGACGCATGGTTACAGTAATAGAGGTGTTGTTTGATAAACGTCTATTCAGAAAAAAGAATAGAAACGCCAAGAATAACGACTATCAGTAGTGAGAGAAAGATGTAACATGTTACTAGATATGAGTGTTGGCTGTCAGAAATAAACTTTCTGGGCCATGTTACATAACGCAACGATGTTGTTAACTATTTTTAGGTAAAGTGGGAGCATTTCTGGAATAAGGAATAAGAATAACCAGAAAATAGTAAACGTAAATGTGTAGCGTTGGGTCTAGCGGGATAGTACCGCAGATTCAAGAGAATTTTCGCTGGATACAGTTACTATAAGGCTACGATATAGAAAATAAGTAGCAATCAGATAGAGAAAACTATCGAGAAGGTACTCTCTACAGAAGATTGTACCGGTATCTCACATGACGATTCGAGGAAACGAAAGCTGCATGGGTATGAAAGCTTAATCTTGACAAAGGAAATTCTCCGCGAAACTATAGATACGCCTGATAAAGACGAACTTCCAAATTTTCTTACAATCAAGATAACACAGATTGACGCCTTGTACGGGCAGAAGTGAAAATCACTTATATTGCTCAATGAAATTGTCGGAGCAGAAATTTTCTTAGACGGGGTATAACTGATCACGTTTCTGAATAGTTTGTACAAGTCACAAAAGATCGGGAGAATCTTTTGGTGGTTGTGATGATCGTATATCCCTAGAAGCCGGTGTCAAAAGAACACCTCAAAGGCGAACATGTAGTTCACATTTCGTGAAATCATTGGAAGTATTTGTTGAAAACGAACCAATCGCTATTAGATAGCCTTATTCCCGAACATGGTTAGACTTCCATAACGTTTTCCATATTTCTTAGGTATATTTGACCATGATCAAGTCCTTGAGTAGGAGGTATCTTATGTTGCCATGGTGTATGGGAACTATGGAGACATTTTTGGTATCCATTTTGATATCTGTGGTGTTAACCGCGGTGTATGGGAACCACGGGGAAACATCATATATCAAAGTATGCAATGACAAGATCTTTATGGACAAACCGAGGCGACCTGATCACTAAGAAGGGCGGCTGGCAGACAAAGTGAAGATCCAACGCGTATTGTCCGAAGACCGAGTAGGACAGAGTTTAGTTAGTACAAAGTTTAGTTGGTTTAATACAAATTTCGAGAACGAAATTTTGTTTAAGGGGAGGAGAAATGTAATACCCTAAAAATCTGTATCATAAATTGGTAAAATTATAACTATAGAAAATAGGTGAATATGAGGTATCAAATATTAAGTTATAATTAGCTAATTTTCTAAAGGAAGATGTCTTGGAAATTAGAGGATTTAAGTGCCAAAGTGCCAATGACGAAAATGCCCTTCTAGGACATAAATGACTTAGGAAAATTGTGAAAAATCCTAAAAGCAAGTAAAATAATTATTAAAATTAGAGAGTATATTATCTCTAATTTTGGTAATTTAATAAGATATAACCTTGGAAAAATTAGAAGAGGATAAACAAAAAGTATTGAAAGGACCAAAATGCCTCCGTAAACCCTAAAATAATGCATGAGTCGTAAAATGCTAATGTCAATACAAAAATTTGAAGATAAAGAGTTATCTTAATTAAGAAAATTATTCAAAATTGATAAGGAATTAATTAAGTAATTATTGTAGAAAATTTGGCAGAATTGGTCAAAATGTCGAAAATGAGAAGAACAAGGGTCAATGGTAATTAATTCAATCTTCAAGATTAAATGGACTCTTGGAGCTAATAGAGTCCCTTTAAATCTCATGTTAAATGTAGTATGTTGATGTTAGAATATTGAACAAGTAGTAATCCGTTGTCCGTAATGTATAATTATAAGAACCTATAATTGCGCGGAACAATTAAAGTACTCAAAGCCAACTTCAGAAAATTACAAAGAAAACAGGTAGTAACTCTAATTTCACACATTTTGTATGACTGTGTATATTTGTTTGAACCATATCTGTGAAAGTCTCGTCCCTTGTGGGGCCAACACCATTCCTAAGCTGATTGGCTAGAAGGGTTGACCATGGAGATCCTTCCTGGTGGCTAGGGCCTAATGGACCGGTAGTCCCTAGGTAACAAACCTTGTTTCCTTCAAATGACTTGGGCGGTTCCCAGTCGAATACCTAGCAATATGGTTGTAGGATCACGTGATCATTGGTTACATTCATTGCTACACTTGATTTGTGAAATGCGATGTTAAACCCTGAATACTTTATATGCTATTGTTGACTGTTTCTATTTGTAGTTTACTATCATATATTATCTATACTTTATGCTTGAGATTAACTGTTACTCTGGGAACCTTCGGGATCCTAGCCCTTGTTACTACTTGTGATTTGTATAGTGTATCGGACGCAGCTCCCACGGCAAGGCGGCAGATATCAGCGGTTGATGGTTACGGTCTGGATGAAGCCTCGACGCTAGTCATTTGTACTGGTGTAATAGTATTAAGAAATGTTAAAATTTATTAAGATTTTGTATAACCCCGTGGGAACTCATGCGTTGTAGTCAAGAGCTTTACATCGGCTATTTCTGTTTTGCCTATTGAGCTGTGCATTATACTCTAATAATAGTCCGTATGTACCAAAGGGATATTATACATTACACATATTAGTAATCAAAACACTATTAATAAATAACTTCATATTACTCTTCAAGTGCTTTCTAAACAATAATATTTCAAGTTCTTCTTTTATTGCCAACAATAACTTTTCAAATTCTTGGTCAATCACCAATAAAATATAAAATTTATAAGTAGTTTTTCTATTTAGAAATAACAAATAATACAATACTCTTCTTGAACTATGTATAATTGTTTCACTCTTTTGGTTCTTCACACATTTTATAACAATCCAACTTTCTTGTTTTATTCCTTCTATTTTTTCTATATATTTCAGCAAGATTTAAATATTTGATTGAAGAGTAAAATATACTTTGCTCCCATCTATTTAAAATAAATTACAGATACATTTATTTGATTTTGAAAATCTATATTTCCGTTCTTCAAAATCAAAATGTAGTTTACACAAGCCATTTCTGATCACAATGTTTACCCTTTTCTTCACTAAATTGCCCATCTTTAATATAAATATTACTTAATAACCATTAACTCATGTATCTGTTCAAAAAATAATAATTTTAATATATATTTTCATTTTAAAAAAATTATTGAATGGATAATTCTTTTGTCATATTATATAGTTTATTAATTTTATAATGCTCACTTTTTAATTTTTCAAAAAAACAAATTATATAATGTATTTTTTTTTTGACCAATTTTTTTATTTAAACCTAATTATGATGTAATATTTCAAATAAATATATTGGCTTAAAAGGGTTTAATTAAATTATATAATACTAAAATAATAAAATTTTGATAATATTATATTAACATGTCGATTAAATAATTCAATTTTTTTGAATATGTTTATTTAAACATACATGTTACGGACCCAGTCAAGGCCCACTATCTCACTAGCTAGTGCAGGGGGAAATCCACGTAGTGGTCACAACCCACTAACCGTGGGACCCAGCCACGACCAGGGCGGTTGGCACGATCCCAGCCACGACTGTGATGATCTCGCACGATCCTTGGACACGCACAACATGGGAGTCAGGGCGTCAACCGACCAGGTACACTCTATATATATAGACGGAGGAGATAGGCGCCTGGTACGCACATTCTAATCCCTGACTAATCTACATTCAGTCACACGGCACACACAGCACCCTTTAGGCGAAACGCCTGCTTGTGTACCGTGATCACATCTTCTCCTGGACGCTTGCCCTATAAGCATACAGGAGGAGCATCTAGATCCTATATCAAATCACCGGCCCTTCTATAGGCCGGACATCTAAGTTCTACACTGAACAGTGGCGCCGACCGTGGGGATTGGTAAACTTCAATTCCCTTGACCATGAGGATTAGCACTCGTGCTTCTAGCCAGAGACAATCGGAGGCTGACCGAGCTGGAGACACCCGTCAACCACCACGACAACCACCCCGTAACAAGCAGCCGATCAACCCGTACGAGGACGACCAGCAGGAGGAAGAGGACCGGCTATCTCAGCCAGAGGAACCTTTGGTTCCCAGCAACGAACGAAACCGTGAGGACAACCCGTCCGACACGGAGTCCTCGGCTCCACGAAACCAAGATCGTGGGGCCCAGAACTCCAATCCAGGGGGTGGCCGAGACATCCCACCCGCCGAACCAGATTTTCGTTCTTCCAAGCCGGGATGCTTGCGATAATCACGGACTGGGAAGATAGAACGTGGAAAGAGGATGACGAAGACGAGAGCTCGGCTAGTCGTGCAGACAAGCAGAAGACAGAAACCGTTAATAGCAGGAGGCGGACTTCCCCGTAGGAGTGCCAATAGGAGAAACCCACACCGAGACGAAGAAGGCCGACCTCTGATCAGGAACAATCGAGGTGACAGGGCGATTCCTCCAAATGGGTTCCAGCGGCGAAGATATGTCAGCCAAATGCACAATAGCTTTTTCTCAGAGGAAATCCAAAACGCCCGGTTCCCAGAGAAGTTAAATTTGGGCGAGTTGACGAAGTATGACGGCTCACAAGGACCGACAACTCATTTAGAGGACTTTGACGTTCACATGTCGGTTAGAGGCCTCAAGGAACCGATCGTGCCTCGCATCTTCGCCGCGACGTTAAAAGGACCAGCGTTGAAGTGGCTCCACACTCTTCCGTTCGGGTCGATTCACAATTTCGAGGACCTGGCCGAGGCCTTTGAGTTGCACTTCGCAACTAGCAAACGGCAACAAAAATCCCAATATTCTTTGTCCAAAATCAGGCAGCGGCCGGGAGAGCTGCTCCAAAGTTATCTTGACCGTTTCAATCACGCGGTACTGCAGGTGCGCGGACTCAACGAGGACGTACACGTTCACTTGTTGGTGGATGGCCTCGATAAAGAGTCCCGCTTGGCAGAATCTTTCCTAAAGGAGCGCGCAAAAAGTCTTAACGACTTCATAACTCGCTCAAAGAAGTACTTGGACGTCGAGCAGATGCGAATGGCAAACAACCCCAATCCGAGGCGGGACCAAGACAGAACCACCCTCCTGTGGGTCGAGACTTCCCGACAACGAAATAGGGACTCCCGCAAGGGGGAACGAAACAAAATCCGGGGTGGTAAGTTTGATCACGGAGCAAGTACGAGAAATATGCAGCCCCGACGGTGCCTCGGCCTCAAGTGTGGAAAGAGGTGTCAACAACCGAGATGAAGAAGGTGGACCGACCTCGTCCGTCCTATCGAAGATCCGGTAGACCGGTCCAAATACCGCTCATTCCATGATGGGCGAGGCCATACAACGGATGAATGCTACGAGCTCCGTGATGCAATCGAACGATTTGTTCGTGAAGGAAAACTTCAACAATATGTCATAGAGCATCAAGGGAAAGGTGGAAAACGAAAAACCAAGAACCGCAGTAGGAGTCCCCCCCGGAAGTTCAAAAAGCAGGACGATAAGCGCAAGGCTCCTGAGGTCGATGACGAATTTCCAGAAGCGGAATTCGACTGTAACGTGATCAGCGGAGCAATGGGCGGAGGCGGAGATACTATGAGCCAGCGAAGGAAATACCTCCGAGAAGTCCTATCCGTTAGAGACCGACCAAAATTCAAGGAATATCATAATGAGCTAAAGACGTTCGCCCTTATTTTTCACGAGTGACGACCTCGTGGACGTTGTCCCCGCCATCGATGGGCTAGTGATCACCGGATAGTGGTTAATTGCCGAGTCAAGCGGATATTCGTGGACGCCGGCAGTTCGGCCGACATACTAAGCTGGGAGGCGTTCAAAAGAATGAGCCTAGACCGGGAAGACTTAAAGCCATGCAAGACAACCCTCATCGGATTTAACGGAGAACAGTCGCGTCCAAAGGGGTTTATCGACCTCCGGTTCACCTTGGGAGTGAAAGACGCCTTCAAGACAGAAAGAGTGCGGTTCATAGTGGCCGACTTCGTGTCACCCTACAACATAATCTTGGGAAGACCAACCATTCACAAATGGGACATGTTGGTATCCACTAAGCATCAAAAGCTCAAGGTGATAGGCAACCAAGGAACCGTGGTCACGGTAACGGGGGACCAAAAAGAGTCTCGGCAGTGCTACTTCGAAACTGTCAGAATAGAGGAGGGCGGATCTTCGTCACAGCCCCAACGAAACAGCTACCCGGACCACTCGGGCCGGGACTCTCCAGACGATGAAATTAATACCGTGGAGTTAGACATCCGTGATGAGGAGGTGCGCCCAGAGCCGGCAGAGACCCGGAGGACTCCGGTGGTGGGAGACCCTCTCCGCACCACTAAGATCGGCACACCCGACTCCCGAACTTAGAAACAGTTTGGTGGAGTTCCCGAAGAAAATCGGATGTCTTTGCTTGGAATTCATCTCAAGTACCGGAATAGACCCAAGTTTTGTTGTCACAAACTAGAAGTCTACCCGGTTCAATTCGGTGTCGCAGAGAAAGAGGAACCACGGACGCAGAAGAGGAAAGCATTGGACATTCACGTTCAAGAATTGCTGGAAGCTGGATTTATTCGCGAGATTCAGTATACGACTTGGTTGTCCAATGTTGTCATGGTAAAAAAGCCAAATGGGAAGTGGAGGGTGTGTACCGATTACAAGAATCTCAATAAGGTATGCCCCAAGGACTCTTACCCTATGCCGAACATCGATCAATTGGTAGACAGTGCGTCGGGATTCCAGCTTTTATCGTTCATGGACGCATATTCCGGATATAATCAGATAGCGATGTACCCGGAGGATCAGGAAAAGACGGCCTTCATCACTGAAAGAGCTAATTACTGCTACAACGTCATGCCTTTCGGATTGAAAATGCCGGAGCTACATATCAAAGGATGATGAATAGAGTCTTTGCATATCAGATTGGTCGTAACGTGGAGGTGTATATTGATGACATGATCGTTAAGACCTTGGACCAACAACGTACACGTACAAGACTTGGAGCAGACATTTGCTAAACTCGTAACTTACGTAATCCGTCCGAACCCGCCAAGTGTGCTTTTGGCCCCTCGGGAAAGTTCTTGGGTTTCATGCTAACAAACCGAGGCATTGAAGCCAACCCGGCAAGTGCAGGGCGGTGATGGAGATGAAGGCTCCGAGTAACAAAAAAGAGGTACAACATCTCACAGGAAGACTGGCCGCTCTAACTAGATTTTTGCCAAAATCAGCGGAGAAGGCATTGCCCATGTTCAAGCTTTTAAAGAAGGAAGCGTCGGTGGAGTGGAATTCGAAATGCGATTCTGCCTTTGAAGAAATAAAACAATGTCCGGCCAATCCCCCCGTCCTCTCCAAACCTTTACCTGGTGAGAGCCTCTACCTTTATTTGTCCATTGGCGAGGAGGCCGTCGCCGCGCCCCGGTAAGAGAGGCGGAGCACGGACAAATCCCAGATATTTTGTCGCGTAACCTTGCGTAATGCCGAGGTCCGATATCGAAGCCGGAGAAAGTGGCATTCGCTTTACTCATGGCGGCCCGTCGATTAAGACCGTACTCCAGTGGTCACCATATTGTTGTTAGAACAAGCCGCCCGATTCGACAAGTCCTACATAAGCCGGACCTAGCGGGGAGAATGACAAATTGGGTGATAGAACTCTCCGAGTTCGACATTACCTATGAAGCTCGCCATGCAATCAAGTCACAGGCGTTAGCCGACTTCATCAGAGAGCTCACCCCGGTTCCTAAAACGGATGATGCGAGGTCGGGCGAATGGAAGGTCTATGTTGACGGATCGTCGAACGTTAAAGGAAGAGGAGCTGGAGTCATCATTGAGAGTCTAGAGGGGGTTACGATTGAGCATTCGTTGCATCTTAACTTCCCTACTTCGAACAATCAAGCGTAATATGAGGCTTTGATAGCCGGGCTTCTTCAAGCCAAGGAAAATGGGGCCACAAGAGTTAAGGTTTTCACCGACTCCCAACTTGTGGCGTCTCAGATCGAGGGTACGTATCGTGCTAAGGGCCCGCTAATGGCAAAGTATCTCTTAAAAGCCAAGGATATAATGTCGACTTTGATGAAGCCACCGTCACTCATATCCCTGGGAGACAACGTAAGAGCCGACATCTTGTCAAAGTTAGCAAGCACTAAGCAAGCCGGTTGTCACCGCACGGTTGTTCAAGAAAATCTCGAAGATCCGGTGTGCATGATGGCTATTTCGGTTGAAGCAGATGGAAGAAGCCAATTGAAGATTATCTTGAACGCGGAATCATCCTGCACGATGCATTGGAGGCCAAAATGTTGGTTCGAGAAGCGGCCAAGTATACAATGGTGGAGGATCAACTCTACCGAAAGGGATTACATTCTCCTATGCTAAGATGTTTGAATCCTAATGAAGGTGATATGTCCTGGCCGAGGTGCATGGAGGGGCCAACGGTCAAGCATATGGGGGCTAAGGCGCTCGCGTAAAACCCTTCGAGGAGGTTATTACCGGCCAACGTTAGAAGCGGACGCTAAGACCCTCGTTAAACAATGTGATAGCCGCCGAAACATGCTAGAGTCATTTGGGCGCCCGCCGAGCTTCATTTTATCTCGGCCCCGTGGCCTTTTACAAATGGGGCATGGACATCCTTGGTCCATTCAAGACCGCACCCGGCAACTACGATGGCTAATTGTTGCAAAGTGGACTACTTCACCAAATGGATTGAGGCCGAACCTCTCACTACGATTTCCTACCCGTGTGCAACGATTTGTTGAAGTCAATATAATCACGCGATTTGGAGCACCAAATGAGATAGTAATGTACAATGGAACTCGTTCACCGGAGTCGGATTCCGTGATTTGATTTATGAATACGGAATACAACATCACTTTGCTTCCGTGGAGCACCCGCAGCCTAACGGCAAGCCAAGCCGCCAATAAGGTCATTCTTGATGGTTTGAAGAAACGTATGCCGGAGGCCGACACCTCTTGGGCTGATCAACTACCCTTTGTTCTTTGGGGAAACCGAACAACGGCTCGACATCCACTCAAGAAACTCCTTACAGCCGGCCTACGGCCGTGAGTCCATGATTCCCGTCGAAATAGGGATGATGTCTTGGCGCAGAAGAGCATTTTATCACAAGGAGAAACGGCCAATAGTGAGGCGTTAGCGCCGAGTTGGATCCGGCCGATGAGGCTCGGGTCACCGCCCACCGTCGGGATATTGCAATGAAGCAGCTTGATCGCGGCTCGTTATAACAAGAAGGTTAGACCACGGACATTCCAACCCGCTGCCTGGTCCTCAGAAGGGCTGACATCGGAAACAAGAATTCCAAGGACGGCAAACTTGCGGCTAATTGGGACGGACCTTATCGCGTTCGCGAATCTCTTGAGAGAGGAGCTTATATTCTGGAGAACTTGGACGGAGCCCCAATCAAGCGAACATGGAATGCGGACAAGTTAAAGGCGTATTACAGTTAGGCTTATCTGTTATTTGTCTTAAAGCATCTTTTTCCATTTTGTTCTTTGTTCAATGTTGGCTTGATGGCTTTTCCCTTCATAACAATTGCTTTGACGAGTATAAATGAAACTCTCGTTCGAGGGTATTTGTTGACTCCCAAACTTTGTCTTGTTCAAAAGATAAAATTATAACCAGCTTTTCAGCTGAGGAAAGTAAATCTGGCTAGCTATCGCAGCCCGAGCGTATATTTACTCCGGGTATCAATAGAAAATGTCATGCACTCGATCAAGTCAAAATGCTCTGACGCTATCTAGACAAAACCGAACCCGGCAGTGGCAAGTTTCATTTACCTTTGATGACCCGTTAAAACACCTGGATTTTTCTAAGACAAAGGTAAACACTAGCACTTTAAAATAATATGGTTTCGTCACCAAATGCGCGTCGCAGACTCGCTTATTTTCGTATGACCTTGGCCCTGGCCACCGCGACACGCCAAAGAAAGGTTCCTATCGCATGATAATTACTAGGTTACGGACAACCAATAATTAAGCGCAAAAGGGGCCCAATTGGCCATAATATTTGACAAAGAGTTTTTACCGAAACAAGAACCGCCGGAATACACAAATTCAAAAAGAAATCAACCCACGTCGTGGGGACAACGAGACTTCTTCACCCCGCTTCTGGCCGCATCACCATCAACTCGGGTCTCGGAGACAACTGGAGGATCCACATAAGGGACGATCCGCCCATCTTCAACAGAGCGAATTCCACCTTCTCCAGCTGGACTTCGCGAGCTTGAAATTCATTAGAAACGATCTGCAATTGCTTTAGAGCCTCATCACGCTCCGTCCTGGCACGCTTCATGTTAGCAGCAGCCTCCACATACTTGTGATGAAGAGTGAGAAAGGCTTGGGTCAGGCCGGCACCTCTCAGAAAAGCGTGTCAGCAGCTTGAACATCTCGGACATCTACGGCTCTTGATAGCGGGGAGGAGGCAAGAGTGCGACGCTCTTCTTCTGAATCCCTTTACTCCACGTAAGGGAGCGGGAAGAACAGCTTGGAGGACGGGGAAGAGTCGAGGTAGTTTGCACGGATGAAGGCCCACTCAACCGACTTGGGAGGCGGCATGATGCCAGAGGGAGAGGATCGGATAGGAGAGGCCGGTGGGCCACCAAGGACGCGGCCCCAACAGTACCATTGGCCTTCACGTGGTCGGTTATGGCGTCAATGGCTTTCTTCTCATGCTTCAACAGAGTGGACCGCTCCACCTTATAAGCGCTAGGGGAAACGTCATGGTGATCTTTACACCAATACAGGTTAAATTCCCATTCGACTTTGCTGAATCTGGTCCTTTGAGGAACCAAGGTTGTACGCCGACTTAGCGACCACCTTAAAAAGTTACGTTTGAAGTATTTGAAGGAGTCGAGACAGGGTAAATAGACGCCGACGGGCTATACCCCGGATGGACGTCCAGCCTTTGAGCTCGGGTGGTTCCCTTCCGCAGCGAGCAAAGGTGGGAGTGAAGAAGTAAAAGAACATCGAGGTGGTGCAAGGCAGACCAAGGGTCTTGCAAAACCATTCAAAGGCAATCACGTACCCCCACCCATTGGGGTGCAACTGTGAGGGAGCTACGCCAAGGAATTGGAGGATTGCCGTCTGGAATTCGGAAAATGGAAAACGAATTCCGAGCCCGGTGACATAGTCAAGGTAGAAGAAGAAAAAGGAGTTGTGGCTCCTCCCTTATGGAGCACACAGCTCTTCCTCTTCCGGGAGGCAAAAAGAGTAGGAGCTAGTTTCTCGTTTGGGGAGATTTTCCAAGTCGGCCGTGGTCAGCTTCGACCGATAGGACAGTACTTCGCGGGTAACCCAGGGGAATCATTCAACTAAATCCTGTGAGGGGCTAGCACGGTTCGTGTTTCCAGACCCGGACTCTACGGTATGCGAAGAAGAGGATGACGCCATTATACCTACCACAAATAAAAAATAAAAGGTAAACGATCAGAATCTTCCTAGCATACCTGATGTCAAAAATTGAAGGCGAGATTCCATAGTCGAAGAAAGATTGAAGTCTAAATCAGCAGGACTCGTGGCAAGCGACTGTAGGAGCCGGGGCAAGATTGTGTCGGCAGGAGCCCAAAAGGAAGTCGGCTGTGGAAGAATCCCCGACAGAAAGAAATCGCGAACATTCATACAAACAATCATAGCAGGGGCCGATGTAGGAATCCACCTCAGCCCTAGGACCCGGGCTTCCCTTACAGAGGAGATGCCTTCGAATTTTCGCCGCCCGCCACCGTAAGCTTTCCCGGCCTTCACGGTGATGATTGGTTAAAGCAACAGCTTGCGATGTTGGACGAGAAGATTCATCGCCCCAAAGCCACCAACGGCTTCTTCCCCGACGGTTTTGCGTAGTTCATCCAGCTTCTTCGGGGGTCATATCTTTTATGTCCTTCGACATTTGGAACTATTCTCCCAAAGGACTCAACAATCGACGAGCAGAAGAGGAAAAGGCTCACTCGAAAAACAGGGGAATGTTTGCACAAATGTGGGAATTGAGAACAGGATTGCGCAGAAATTCACTCAATGAAGAAATCTAATCAGAGATTCAACTAAGTACAGACGCAATTTAGTAGCGAAAAAGAACTACAAAGCCTTGGACAAATGTCCACAAACAGACACAGAAAGAAGAAACTACATATCGAGTGGAACAAAGAGAAAGATAGGGAAGCAAGTAATACCCGCCTAAGAAACGGGTGGTCGTTCAAGAAATTGTGAAATAGAAACAGTTGCTCGCAAGATTGAACTTCTTCGTCAAGGCAAAGTGAATCGGCAGAGAGAAATTCTTGGGAGCAAGGGAGTGAAAGTGAAATAATGAATAGACTTGGCGGGTATAAAGCTTTCGAAAACCCAAACGACGGGGCAAAAGCGACTTTTCACTCTGAGTAAGGGTCACGTCTCCCGCATATTTAATGCGCGTCTGTCGTGCATTAAATGCGCCAAGGGCCGCATAGGCTAACATCCTCGCCCGGCTTCACGGACAGCCGAGGGATGCCACTGGCGTAAACTAATGATGACTTAGAGAAGAGGAATCGACGTAGAAAACGCTCGGGGACAATGGGCAGCGCCACAGAAAAAAATAAGGGACAATGTATACCTCGGCTGTCCGCCAAAGTCAAACACCCCACCATTTTGAAAGCCGATCCGCTACCGAAATACCTCGGTCCCGGATCGCTTCCTCCTATGAGCTCTGGCCGCTATGATGGCAAATCCCAATCTGCTC
This sequence comes from Acacia pycnantha, assembly GCA_025563575.1. Lineage (NCBI taxonomy): Eukaryota > Viridiplantae > Streptophyta > Magnoliopsida > Fabales > Fabaceae > Acacia > Acacia pycnantha. The sequence continues at coordinate 529,485 of JAMWYP010000290.1, forward strand.
CTTTTCAGAAAGACTCGGGCTTGGGGATATTAACTACGCAAGAAAAGAGCCCTGGATACCCGGATATTTGAAGAACAAAGGGCATCTTGACAATCGCCAAGGTAACCCTGACCACATGTCCGGGGCAATGCAATCAAGACAAGTAACTCCGAAGTTCTTTGAAGCTCGGATAGATGCTTTCTCAAAGTCAAACGAGAGGTAGTAACTTCGATACGAAATCCGGATTCAACAAAGATATCCACCCCGGCCGACTGCACACTGACAACCCTACTGGGGCAATGATATCATGTTATCTCGCGATCAACAAGATTCAGACATCCGTACTCTAGTCAAGCAAAACACTAAACTCGGTAGCTCATAGACCTGAACAACCGAGCTTGGGGGCAACTGTTACGGACCCAGTCAAGGCCCACTATCTCACTAGCTAGTGCAGGGGGCAATCCACGTAGTGGTCACATTCTTCAAGTATCGGTAATATTCTTCAAAAAGCGATTGCGAGGGAAATGGTACAAGGTAGATTTTGCCCAATCTTCACGAGAGTAGGAAGGAATGAAGTACACATTCCTCCGATCATACGTCGTTTCCACATTCTTCAAGTATCGGTAATATTCTTCCTCAGCATTTCATTCTGCTAATTGTCGTTCAGCTTGTTGCTCTTGTCTATTCTGCCTCTCTCGGAGTTCATTTATAAGAGCCCTCTGCTCTTGCAGAGCTCTCCGCATCTCCTCCATTTCATTCTGTTCTGGCTGGTCTGGTATTGGATTTATCCGAGGTTGTCTACCTCGACTCCTGCCTTGGCCCCGGCCTCTGCCTTGGCCTCTGGGAGCTCCGGCTCCTCTCAAAATTTCCATGTCTCGTTCTTTTCCCTTTATTAGGGAAAACGTCAGATTTAGGAGGACAATGATTCGTCTATCGTAGATTTTATCACACTACAAACGAACGGACACTCGTGATATTTCCCCTCGTTCAGGGTTTCGTTGATTCGTCCTACTCAGAAATGGGTACGGAATTTCGTATCGGGAGTTCCTCTACATGAGTCAAATACTGCATGTACTTATCTCTATTGGTCTCGGAGTTTCATCCGGCATGACCTAGCTCTCGCGTATGAGCTCGTGCTAGAATAGAATTACCGTCCAACACAAACCTGGGCGGTTATCAGAGTGATGCACCAACAGAGTGTGGTACACCGGTTCAAGATGGTCTACCGGTACAGACTGGTACACCGAAATAAGGTGGTACACCGACTTAGGCTATATCAGAACTCATTTTCAAACATGCTCTTTACAAAGGCGTAGAGCCTAACTCCGTTACTCAAACCAGTTGGCCAGGTAGGTGTTTATCATAGGGGCCTCCCGACTTTACGGCGACTAATTGTCACACCCACATAAACTAGCCCTGCCTTCGGCACCAAAAGGTTTGTAATAACTTAGCTAGATCTATGCGAGGACAACTGCTCTGATACCAAAATGTAACATCCCAACTTTTCAAAAGCAGTATAAGTTTTTTTTATGAAACATCATTTCCATAATTATCAGAGTAGAGCACCGGAGCGATTGAGTAACTGATATGTATATATAAAACGCCGTAAGTCTGACTGGTTACAACAACTGACAAGAACCGCGTGGTTCAAAAGTGAAGTACAATAAGAGAAGGCTTCCGCCGGAACAACAAAAGAAGTCTTCAGCTGGATCTTCTATGCAGGCTGCTTGCCTCTCTCCTCGGCACTTGGTCCTCCTGACCCTGACGCTATATTAAGAGCTAAGGTCCATTGCAATCGGACCTCTGTAACGGTTAACCTCATGTTTACATATACATCATATGGATTCCAGTTATTCATAACATAGACAGGACATATGCACCCAACAAATGTACAACAAACAAACGTATCCCCGCAGCACTTAGGCACCCCGACAACATATGTAGCAGGTAGGCAACGTATACATATCAATAGTACAAGAACATATCACGAGTTATCACCTACCTCATATAAGCATACCCTAAGCATACAACACACCTAGCATTGAACAATAGCGGGTAAGTGTCTATCATGGAGCCTCACCGACTTTACGGCGACTTAATGGCTTACCCACATAGACTAGCCTTGCCTTCGGCACCAAACTGTTCTCACAACATCATCACATATAAGCATAAAATAAACACCAGAGTTAATGTTACAGTACACGAACGTACCTTCGTTGACGAACGTAGGTGTTTCTGGCGGAAACGGCACGTTTTGACGGAAAACAGTGAAACGTCCGACAGCGGCACGTCAGACAGCGGTTCGACAGCGGTTCGATGATCAAAGATATCTCAGAGCTTCGCTGCAGAATTCCCCGGACTCCTTCCTCCTCCAGAGCTCCTCTCTCTAACTTGTCTCTAGGATTTCTAATAGTGGTTTTTGGTGTGAAAAAACTCAAAGGGTTGCACTTCTATTTATAGAAGAAATTGTGACACTATTCATTGCTTTTTCATACCGGATATCGGCCGTCGGATCGCACTTCTGCAAGGTGTCACGATCCTCACCAGGTTACTTGGCAACCGACCTGCCCTCCCCTTAGGTGGCACCCCTTGGCCAATCACAAGGTGCCATGTGATCATTTCTAGAAGGTTCTACCGATAAAATCTCCGATCGGGGTCCGAATCGCGTAATCTTGTAAAATCTTAGAAATCTAGAATCACAACTTTGAAGACCCTTTCTCACTTATTAGAAATGTCTAAGATAACCTTAATTTTGATTCCATATAGGGTTTCAACGGTCAGTCTGAAGTTTTACGGAAAGACGTGTCGGTTTCGGAACGAACTTCTGAAATCATCAATCTCTGGACAAAAATTCACTGATTCCAAATATGTCCAGAAAATCATAAACTCGTCTCCAAATGTTGAGTTATAACTTATTTTGTTCAAATCCTAATTTTATGACTATCTGCCTATTTCTCAGATTTCCCCTATTTCGTCTTATTACTAACTTCTTCTACCGATCTCGGAATCGACTCAGTGTGACTCAATTCAAGATAAAAATCCACTCATCAATATTATATTTTGACTTTAGAAATCTTGTTCCTGGTTCTCTAGATAGGATCCGATTCCTATAGGTATTTATTTACTTTTTACTATTTTACTTTAATTATTATTTAATATAAGAGTTTTAGTTTTATACTCTTCCTATTTCCATTTCCATTTCTTTCTTTTTTTCTTTTTTCCCTATGGATGTCGGCCCTCACAAAAAATATATATATATTTAATTAATTTTTTAATTATTATTTTAATTATTTTTACATAATTTTTCATAACTTTTTCCTATTGGCCCAAACTTGTTTTTAAGTTCAAAAATACTTAATCTCAAATATTTTTCCCAATATTTTCCAAATAATTAGCCAATA